>JAWWES010000018.1:17593032-17757923 GCA_035583135.1 Lophotriccus pileatus
CCGGGGCCAAGCGAGCTTGGACGGTGGCAGCGAGGTCCTCAGGACGTAGGTTTGTTTTCAGAGTGACCTTCTCTTAGGTGGATTGCCTTAAGGGCTAACGAGCACCATCTTGCCCGGGGAGCTCCTTGACCGGGAATCGAACCCGTGGTCTCAAGGGTACCAGCCCTGCATCTTAACCACTAGGCCACCGGGGGCTCCCTTAAGTGGATATAGCCCCAAGCCATTTAGCAGCCCTTGTCCCAGAGCCATCCCATGGCCAACCATCCCCATCACCCTTCTCTCCACACATGCTCCCCAACAAAACCCTGGCCTCAGAACCTCTCCCCATTCCACTGTGCTCTCCCCACCCATCCCGGTGCCACACTGAAATCCTCCTGGGAGCCGCTGGCTGCAGACACGGCAATGTGCACCCCAATACTGCCCAGCCACTCTCCCAGCCCCAGTAAGTGCTAATGGCAATAGGGCCAAGCCACTCCAAACACACATGCTTGTGATGTTCATCCTGTGTGCGGCAAACATGTGGCTTCAAAGGCAAACGCCAGTGACACCCATGTGCAGCTGGCATGGAGGAGAATGCAGACCTCCACATGCTCAAAGTCCTCCCCATTTATCCACAGAACTCCCATCAGCCACTGTGATTACTGAGAAACAAGAAAAGAGTCCCAAAATGGCCGTGTCCAGCCATGCAGCCATGCAGATCCCACACTCACTGACACATTACGGGATCCCTCTCTGCACATGATGCAACCAGAGAGAAATAAATTCCTCCGGGGGCTGCAGGGAGCCTTGGCACTCAAGGGGAAGCCAGTGGGACACAGAGCACAGTGGCCCACCAACGCCATGTGTCCCACTGGGAGCTGGAGCAGGCACAGTGCCAGGACATCACCTTGACTGCAGAGTGACAGAGGCCAGAGAGGCCTGGACCCATTGGCACAGCCACAGCACCAAAGAAACCAAATCCCAGAGGGCACAGCAGGATAGTACCTGGAGCACAGTGGCTGCAGGTGATTTCCTGACACAGTTTCCAGCAGCCAGGCACAGCTTGACCAGTGCTATTCCACTGCCACGTGCAGACACTGGCACATAACATGGCCAAACCACCTTCACGCCAGAGCCAGGAGGTACCATCCATCACCAGTGTTGGTCCCAGCAGTACAAGACACACGGTCCCGTTCCCTTGCCACACACAGCAGGACGTCCTGGCTCAGGAGCAGCAACGTCACCCACACCCTGACACCTTTCTTACCTTCTCCGACTTCACCTTCTTCAGCTGCCGGCACTCACTGTCCCCATCCTCCAGCTCCGACTTAACTCCCAAGGGATTGAGTGCAGTTCCCGTGTCAATAGCTATACTCCCAAGCTGCTCGGCAGCAGCAGGCTCTGTCCCCTGGCCCCCTTCATACTGTCCCACCCTCACTGCCAGGGCCAGGGGCTGCAGCACGCTGGACTCCTTCTCCACTGCAGCCCCCGCACCTTCACTCCTTTCTTTCTTGCTTTTGGATGAGCCGCCCTCCTTCTCTTTCTTGGAGCCGGCCACGCTGCGAGACGCCTTGGCCGACTTCTCCGAGCCCTTTGGGGTGACGGCAGGCACCAAACCACCTGAGTTCGCGCCATCCCCCGAGCGTCCTTGAGCCTCCTTCTTGCCACCAGCTCCCTCACTGGGAGTGAACAGGGAGGACCCCGGGGCCGGCTTTCCACTGTCCTTGCCAGTCTTGCTCCTTTTTGACTTGGATTTGCCCTCCTTGCCCTGAGGGCCCGGCACTGGGCTCACAAACTTGATGTTATCCGGTAGCGTCGCCACTGCGTTGGGTGCCGGGAGCCCCACCTCCTTGGAGCCCGACATTTCCAATTTCTGCTGATCCTTCTCCAAATCAGCGTCCAGGTCAATGATGAGATTCCCTACACCAATGTCCCACTCATCCCCGCTGTCGTACGTCTCAACCGGGTTCGCATCAATTCCTTTCCCTCCGGAAGCTCCGCTGCTCAAGGACATCTTAGAGTTAACAACCCCTCACGATTCAAGGCTCTTCCCTGTCTCCACGCCCTGGGGGTCACCTACGTCCTTGGGGGGCTTCCAGCAGTCGGGGTCTGCCCAGGTGACGGCATTGCTGCTGGAAGGGAAAGCAAAGAGAACAAGGTTACACACGAAGAGCCGCAGGCAGGCAGATCTGCCTTCATTGGCAGCCGCACCTGCAGCCAGGAGAGATCTGGGCAGGGTGAAACCCCCAACCTCCCAAATCCCTCCTCATAGAATCCTCCTGCCATCCCCTGGGCTGGGGCTGCTCGGCAGCTGCCCCCACAGCAGCGGCCATCTGGCACCGGTCCTCGATCAATACCGGCCCTGGCAGGTCACGGCTCTCGGCTCCAACAAGACATTACTCACACGTTTCCCCGCTCGCCATTTCCCTCTGAATTATCGAGCGCTGCCCCTGGGAGGGAGGATTGATTTCTCCTGCCGATGCCACCCGGAGGGAGGGCTCCTCTCCGCACCAGCCTCGCTGTGAGGGACGAGAGCCACTCGCCAGGGAAGTCGAGTGCCTCAGTGGGAAATAAATCCCAGGCTTCAGAGTGCTTGTGACACTTGGGACGCGTCAGAGCGGTCGCCAAAGGCCAAATCGCAGTGGGAAGCACAGGGTTTCCATCCCACACCTCCAGGCAGCACAACACAGCACCCGGATTTGGGATGTTTACCACCACCACCTCCACAATAAGCTTCTAATGGGAAACCAAGATGCAACTGTACACGTACCCAGTGTTAACTGGAAAGTGGAGGCTCAGCCCTACCTGCCCACGCCGCAGGTGACCCCAGTGAGCCCAAAATATCTCCTCCCAGCCTCCCAGTCCCTCGCCCTGGGAGGGAAACAAAAAAGACACCCACACGCAACCTGACACAGTTACAGAGACGTGGCAATTACCCACACGATACATAATTAACACATGTAACAGCTTCTTCCCAGCACCATCCAGCCTGCCCTCCGGAACCCTTAAGAAATCCTTGACCACCCATTTGGATGAGGCTCCTCTCCAGCAGCACTGTCCTCCTCTTCCCCACCAAGCCCTGAGCCTGCTGGCTCCTGGTACTATTTACGAGCAACACTTCAAAAACAGGTGACTTGAAGAGAAATGAGAAGGGAAGGGAAAAACACACACACACACACACACACACACACACAAATTTCTTCAAACCCCAGCAGGCAGGAGCCTGGAAAGCAGCTTCACGGTGTGTTTCCAGAGATGCAAACACTGTAAAAATGCCAGGGATTCTTTCATCAGCCAGGCTGCCGCAGCCAGACCATTTTCCATCTGCTCCCCACAGCATCCTCGGCTCTGTACAGCTAATAATCCACTCTCTGACAGGTCATTACGGAGATTTTTAACCCTAGGAGCTGGGGGCTTGCGTGCAAGCTGGAAATGAAAAGCACTGACCTCTCATTTCAGCGGCAGGGAAAGTGCCGAATCAGGAGATCACTTTGTGCACCGGAGTCACTAACGGCTTCCCAAAGCTGCCCTGCATGTTTCTGCCGCTGTCTCCTCCTCCTCTTCCTGCCCCAGGACCTGCCCCCCAGTCCCAAGCCAGGGTGCCCAGCCCAACCCCATCAACCTGTCTCCTCAGAGCCTCTCTCCAAATCACTGATGGGGCCAGCAATTGGCACCGAACACCTCACCTCTGCATGGTACAGCCAGCTCTTTGTGCCACGGATGTACAACAATCACTTTGTGTGAATGGGCAAAGATGGTAACAAGATGGATGAACCAGATTTTTGTCTCGTAACAGCCCCTTCCCAGCCCTTAGCTGAGGCACGGAATCCAGGAACAACCCCAGTGGATAGGTGGATGCAGCACTGATACGCAAGACCAACACACAGGAGCTGCTGGGAGATGATGAGGCTCAGTCTCCAAATCCAAGAGTTGCCAACCCAAGGTTGGAGCAAGCAAAGGACCACGGCCAGCTCAGATCAGAAGGATAAAGGGACAAGGATCTGACCTCGCAATGGCAGAAAAGCAACGGACAATTCACAGGGTTGTATTGTGACAGGCACAGCACCTACCACTCCATGCAACAACTCCACGATGCAGGCTCGGCCGGTGCTCTGCTCCCACCAGGGAATTCACCTTGCTGTTCCAAATGTGCAGATACACACGCACACACATCTCCATAAATATTATTTATATATGTGGAATAAGGAGAGCAGATGAGCGGGACTTGGGTCTGAAACTCTGCAAGCAGCAGCAGTTTTTGCCAATTCCTACCACAACAAAAGAAAGAAGGAGCCCAGAAGTCCGCTGAGTCCTTGGCAATTAGAGAGCTAGGAACAATCAAAGGGTTAGAAAACAAGAGAAGCAAAAACCCTCACCCTACAGAGGAGGCACCGAGGGAGCCTGCTCTGCTAATGCAGAGGGAAGGGAATCACAAACAGGACAGACAGGAACATGCTGGATTGGCAAGAGCCGGGAAAAGGCTCTTCATGCAGAGAGCAGGGCAGGGAGCTCATGACGTGCCACCACAGGAAGAGGGACTGGAGCAGGGATCAACCCTTCCAGACTGAGGTTGAAGGCTGGGACTCCATTTACATGATGTGGGGGGACCCCCTAAACATCCTCCATTGCATGTGGCTCTAAAAAATTCTCCACAGCTATAAAACCCCCTTCCTGAAACTTCCAATTCCCCATTTCTCTTCTCCACTCTTGCAGGCTCCACCTTGCAGCTGAAGGAGCGTTTTGGGTCCCTCTCCAAAGCCAGACCCCTGGGGATTCCCAACCCACCCTGTCACCGTTATTTCGGTAGATGGGGAACCCTGGCTCCCACAGCCTGTGTCCCAGAGAAAGAGGTGCCTTTCCCACCGCCTGCTTTGCCCAAGCTGGAGAAGTGCCGGGTTCTATCCAGATCCTCCCTGCTCTCCTGCTGGGGGGTGTAACGCCACCACAAATCATGGCATCTTGGAAAACAGAGCGAGGAGATTGATTCAGCTGTAAATGTGTCCTTCCCCTTACCTCCTGCCATCGCAGGATTGATCCCCGCGCAACATGAAAAGCATGTGCTCACTTGTTGGCCTGGAGACCTGCCAACGAAGCGTTTTAAGAGCAGTCCTGGAGCGCAGATCCTACAAGGAGACAGCTTTCTGCTTGGGAATGCTGCACACACACAGCACCAGACATGAATAATTCAGCTCCATTAGGTGCTGAGACCTCTACAATCTGCATCTACGGGCTGGGACAGAGCCAAACCATATTCAGACACAAACCTGAAAGTTCACTTTCAGGGCTGCACACACACCTAGAGACAGCTCCTCCACCAGAACACTCGCATTCCAAAAGGCAGCGAGGAAACCACTCGAGCCCCCAGCTCTTTGTGCTAAAACCAGTGCAGGATGCTCAGAACCTGCCAAGCCCGCGCCACTCCAGCTTTCTCTGCCGGTTACCAGAGGCCAAGAGACCAAAGCAGGGAAGCACTGACCGCCCAAGGGCAGCGAGATGAAGGAGAAAGCTCTTCTCCTGGCAGCAGCCAGCCCACACGTAGGGAGACTGTCTCATAGCCATGTGCTTCAGCCTGCAGCGCTCCGGGATCAGCCTCTGGTGGCTTCCAGACATGACCGACTGCAATTTTCACCCTGATTAACTTTCAGGAATGCCCGCAAGAAGGAGCAGCAAAGAGGACAGGGAAGGGGGGGAGAAAATCTGTAGGACGCGGCATTTCCTCCAGCGGGGCACGAGGCAGGGAGCGAAGGGTTCGGCGAGATGCTCTCTCCAGCCAGGAGCAACCCTGGAGAGCAGACAGAGCCCTCCGCTCCCTCCTGGGTGAGGCAAAGGCAGTGGCGTGGAAGGGCTGCTGCCCCCCACCCCCACCCTGGCTTGCCAAGACTCCCAAAGGGCTCCCCAGGAGCCCCCAGCCAAGGCAGCAGCACGAGGGGCCACAATGCGAGGCCCTTCCTCCCGTGGCTGGCAGCCAGCCGGCCGCTCTCCCCATCCGCTGCCTCCGCACAAGATCCCTTTTTGTTTCCTTTTACGACTAAAGAAACTCGGGGTGGTGGGGGGGCAACACGCTGCCTTCTCCGAGCCGCCGCACTCACTCCCCGCTCGGCTCCCACCACCGCGCCTGTAATCCCCCAGCTGGGCTTGTTTGGGTTGGATTTTTGTTAAGTAACTCCCATGTCTTTTCTGCAGATTTCTTTTTAAGATGTTCCCTCTCTCCCCGCCCCCTCTCTCTAGAGCTGGGGGAGAGGGAAGAGAAAAAAAAGGAGAGAGAGAAAAAGAGAAATGTTGAACGCGAGCCAGCTGGCACGAACAAGAGGAGACGGAGAAATCTGCACAAAGGAGCTTCCTCACTCACTTGCTGCTTTCAGCTCAAGAAATCATGCAGGGGAGGAGGGTTCGCTCTCCCCCAGACATCAGTCAGGCCGTAGCAGACAAAGGAGATTTGCCATGACACCCTCCAGAACTGCCACCCAACGTGGGCAGGATCCTTCCACCGCCTGCGCCCGGCGGGAGTCCGAGCTGTTGCAAAACACACCGAAGCACAAGGCTTCAAAACAAGCTGTTCAATGTGGAATTAAGCAAGATTTTGAATGGAGGAGCTGCGCTCCCGCCTCCGCTCTCACACAAGGCGCCGGGAGAACTTCGGTGGCTCTCGGGGCTGAGTGGGACGGCGCCGGCAAGCTGCCAGGAGGGAGAAGGCTGAACCCAATTTGAATAAAATGGAGCCACCCTTCTTTTTTTAATATGGAGGTGCATCCCGCCAAGACTACATCTTCCAGCATGCACTGCAGCCAGAGCACTGGGAGACACACTGCCAAACTTAGGCCGGGACTCCAAGTTTCTGTAGGCTGAGCCTTGACACTGAAGATGAACCTGACACAGGGCAGCGCTCGAGCGATGAGTCATTTGTTGGCATTCTTGAGAAAAGCCTGAAATATTTCAGTCCAGGCATGACAAAAGCAGGAGAGAAGAGGTCACTGGAAAAGGCTGGAGATGGAGGAAGGTGGAAAGGTAAGCCGAGTTTTGATGTTGGAGCAGCCATGCAAACACCCTACCTGGAGGAAAGCTCTGCAGATCTATCAGCCATAACACCCACCTGCTCCCAAATACACGCTCAGGCATCCACTTCACATTCTTCATCAGGCAAAAGATGCATCTGGGATCAAAAATTCAACCTCACACCCACTCCCATCTACTCACGACCTTAAAACACAGCCTTTATAGCAATGTTCAGCACAACTACGGCCCACGACAACGTTCAGCAAAGCTGTCAATACAAGAGACGCATGCGCAGTGCCAGTGTTTGATGAAAATACAAGATTAGTTAAAGCTCAGCGTTTGCTTCTTATTGACGCTTTTTTAACCTCAACACCATGAGCAATTTGACCCAGGGATGAAAAACCCAACATTCTTGAACACAGCTGACAGGCAAAGCCACCCTTGCCAGAATCCCTCGCTTCCCTCAACTCCCAACAGGCCACACACAGCCATGATACACGAGGCACACAGAAAGGGGGAATACAAAGACAGGCAAACATTTCAGGCTTTCCTTTATATTATGGAATGGGGGAAACTGGAACAAGTACCTCTTTAATCCTCCTGTCAGTCTTGGAAGTGTCATCACCAAAGTCCCAATTTTTTGCCTGATCATGCCTCAAGAGCCCAGAGTTCTTCAGATTTGAGAGTATTTGATTCTGATGTCTCTCAGCTCGTGCATTTTTTCAAGGTACCTACTTCTGTACTGAATGAAACATGGCTCACATTTCCTCTGCTAACTCACAAGGAAGTCCAAGAGCTTCATATTTCAAGAAAAACACTGTGAGAGAATCATCACACAACCACATGGTGTTCAGCTCAAGCAGGAGGCACATCCATACCTACAGGCCCACAGGAAGGCACCAAACACTGCATTCCTGTGAAGAACAGCAGGCAAACAACACCTTCTTGATATGCCTGCTCGCTCTCCGCTGAATTGCGCTGCTGGAGTCACTTCTCCAGTGGGAAGCTGAGCAAGAACCATCGTTCCACACAAGTGTGAACATAAATGTCAACATGACTCAGGTCATAGAACGTAGAGCAGACCAGGTTAGAAGGGTCCTTGAAAGGTCACCTGGCCCAATCATTCACGGGAAAGGGAGCCCTAGTGAGATTATACCACCCCATCCAGTCCTATCTTGAAAACCTCCAGCAGCAGGGACTCTATTGTATCCCAGAGGGGGTGGTTTCCTTGCATGGTTGGTCTCACTATAAAAAGTTACTTTCGTATGTTAAGATGAAACCTTTCCTGCGACAATTTGTATCTGTTGCCCCTTCACGTCTCCTCTTTGTAGCTGCCCTTAAGTCCAGCAAGGTTCCTGCACACACAGCCCTCCTATGAAGAGCTGCAGACTCTCCTGCCAGGCAGGAGCCAGGTTTGCAGGGAAGGCCACAGTGCTGGGATAACTCAGTGGCACAGACTGGAGGAGCATCAAGCACAGGCAAGAGCCATACCAGTGCTTTGTTACAGCTCTGACAGCACTGCCCTGTCACTTCCCAAGCCTCTGCCATGGAATGAGCAGGAAGCAGCAAGGCTCAGGTTCTGGATGCTGGCTGGATCACAGCCTGCTCATCCAAGAACACCAGGCTAGGCATCTTCCAGCAAGCATGACCTTGCAGACTCCAAAATCTCTGGCAGATGAAAATGGCCAAGGGCCTTCTGAGCACCTCAGCACCCACATCCTCAAGCGCAAACTGGTGCCCAGTGCTCTAAACATTCGGCTGTACTGGGAAAGAGGAACTGAAAAACCTGCAGGTGTGGGAGAAAAAGCATTTGATGGTTAAAATAACGGAGCAGCTTCCTTCCTGCAAGTTCAGCTCTCAAACCTATCCTGAATGAGGGACACTCATCAGGATTTTCCCTTCACTGTTGCGTCTGCACACTGGAGGACACCCCTGTGTAACTGCCATGCCCAGACCTGCACACGATGGCTTAACACTAACTAGAAACACAGCCTCATCTTCACCCAAAACCTGCATCTCCTGCTTGCCCCGTGATGCCCACGTGCCACCCTCTGGGTGTCACGGCGTCACAGGCACAGGGCACCCAGCAGGTGCCCAGCTGGCACGGGCAGTGCCACAGGAGCAGAGAGGCATCACCACAGCGTTTGACTGCCAAAGGCTGACACACGGACCATTGGCAGCTACATGGTAGCAAAAGCAGAAAGCAACACTGTGAGCAGTAACCAGCCAGGATTAACTCACAATCGCTTTGGATCAGCCTGCCCCAGACAAGCCAGTGCATCCCGGCAGCACCAGACACAGCCCTGGTGCTCCCCTACCCACACAAAGCCCATTCGTGTTGAGCCCAGCCAGCCATGTCACTGCTGGCTGCTGCCAAAAACAACATTAAACACTCAAAACAGGATGTCTGAGCCAATCTGTTTGGCACTGCAATGCTTCTCATAGGGACAAACCTAGGGGCTGATTGTCCCTTGAGCAGAGCTGGTTTCCACTGGGAAAGCCGAGCAGCCATGTGGATTTAAAACCCAGTCCATTTACACCCTTGCTAACCCCAGCACAGAAGGGAACTGATTTACAAGAGGCTTAGAGGTGTCTGAACTGGTGACCTGTCCTCACACACAGTCCAGACAAGGGTAGAGAACATGTAAAAATAACCCAAAAGGCTCCCAAACTTCAGAGCTCTGCACAGGCTGGAAGATCGCCAGCAGTGAGAGGAAGCAGCAAGATGGATGTGACCAAGAAAGATCCTTGCAACATCAGTCACGGAGATGGGAAGAAAGAAGAGCTGGTAAAAACCAAAGACAATCAAGGAGCATAAATAACTGCTGGAGTAAGTACTGGAAAAGGCAGCTCACCCTTTTCCCCTGCTCACCCAATGCCATTAGCAGGGATGCAGGAAGGCACCTGGCATTATTGGCAGCATCGCAAGCTCAGGATGTTGGGCACCAGTGAAACGGCCATTTGTCCCCTTTCCTTCCAGGACTCTGGAGGTAGGGATGCTCCTCCCCTTGCTCCTGGTCTCCATGCCATCCTCCTGCCCCATAGTGGGCCCAGTCCCAAGCTGCGTCACTTGACACACAGGTCGCAAGACACACAGGTTTCCAACAAGGATCACACTCCACTGAGGTACAGCAGGAATTGCATATTCAACAACTTGCTGTGCTGCCACTCTGTGCCAAAGTCAACGTCTCTTTTCCATCGTCTCCATCCGAAGGAAGAGCACTGGAGTGATCCCAGCTGAGTGGTGTCTCCCAGCCACAGCCCTACCTCGACAGCGCAGTTAGGAGAGGAGAGACGGCCACTGGCTTGCTTGCTCCCACGGAAGGGAGAGCTTCTGGGCTTTATTTCCTCTATTTTTCCCTTTAGGAGCAGAGCACGCAGCCAGCCTTGGCCGTTTCCCAGCCTTCAGAAGAGGACGAACATCTCTCCGCCGCTCCAAAACCGAAGGAGCTGCCACTTCACCTATTAATGCCTTTAATTCCCTTCATTCGATAACCAATTAGGGCACCTTGGCTCCCTGAGCTGAGGCTCCGTTTGCAGCCAGGCCGGTGTGTGCAGCTGTAATCGCTCTTCCTGTCACACCATCAGCCTGGGAACACTTTGGGAAAAAACCAACCAGACTGTGAAGTAAAGGAGGAGGGAAGGCGGCCGCAGACAGGGACAAATGCAAGCAGAGCGTGTACCATGCCAAGAAATCCCCTTTTTTTTCCCTGGGAGGGATAACAAATAGGTGTATCTCCTAGATTAATACGGCACATTTGCAGAGCTCTGATATCCATCAGAAAGTTGCTAATTCGCGCTAATGACCCATTGCAAATTGCCAAATTTTGTGAATTAGCCAGCATGTACAGGAATACAATAAAACCCAGCCAGAACCATGTATCAAAGCGGGCTGGGCTTATTTGGGAAGTCCTAGTGTACTTGGAATTACTTGTGGCAATGGATTCAGAGGGAAGGTGCAAATTAGATGTGAAACCCCCTCAAAAATAAACAGGAAATCCTCAGGACAAGAAGAAATTTCCCCATGGCTGCTAAACCTTTGGGGAAGAAGCAGTAATTCTCCTGGAGATGAACAAGACTCTCCACCCACTGGATTCAAGTCATTACACACCTCATTTTCACTCCTTTAAAGCTGCACAGCACAATCCTCCAGATCCACCTTTCATCCCCTTGGAGAAGCACTGGGAAAACTCCAAGCCAAATCTTTGGACCCACCTGAACCAGGAATGCTCTGTTTAATCCAAACTACAAACAAGCTCAACAAATTCACTAAAATCAATTTTGTTATCAATAAATCAGTGTGACTATGTCACACATGATGTAGCACTGCACAGAGATCTCATCCTTCCAGCCATTGGAAGAGTGGTTGAGCAGCCCAGGAACTGCTTGGAGGGAAAATCCAATGCCACAGAACCTTTCTGTGCTTTGGGAAGGAGCAGCATAAAGTCACAACATCATCTTTCCTTTTTCCTTCTTTTCTTACACCACGAACAAGGCAATGAACTGTAGAAGTTAAGCATTTAACGTTTAAATACAAAATATCAAGGTTCTCCTGAAATCATCCCTATTCATCCAAAAAAAAAATGCACTTGCATCCTTTCATACCCCCTCACACCACATCTGAGCTGACGCTCAGCAGCTACGTCAGTGGGTTTTGTGCGTGTGAAGGACACTCAGCTGCAGCGAAAACAAAACAACCTCTTGGGCTCATCTCAAAAACTGATTTTCCATCCAAATGCAGAAGGGAATTGGTTTCCTTTAAAGAAGTTATATAAAGTCAAAAAAACCCCAAGCAATCACAAGGGCAAATGGAGTCCCAGAGCAAGTTTCCTAGTCAAGCAGCCATTCTCTGTTTTCTCACTGTAGGACTGTCCAAGCTCAACCTCACTCCTTCCTCTGACACCACATCACACCTCAAGGAGCCAACCCTTGTAGCAGGAAAGTGCATCTGCATGGCAAAATAAGACATATCCCAGTAGGATCTCTTTTCCTGCCCTTTCCCAACACCAAACAACACCCTTCCTCATCCAAGTCAACCCAGCATGGGTACATGGAGCAGACTGGCTGCTGCTGGGGTGGCCAAAGCTCCAGTTCAGGAGCCACACATGGCACCCACAAGCTCCCAGAGCAGCTGCGTGCTCCAAGCCGGCTCACCTACCTACCTCTGATCTTACAAAAGGTCCTTCACGCATGCAAGGGCTCCTCAGCCCACCCACCACGTCCCTAAAGCCTGATGAAGTCAAGCACCCCCATGTGATGGCACCATTCTCCCTCCAGCCACTACCACAAGCACCCAAATTATGACAGTCCCAAGTAAGCGGGCAAGATCCATGGGGAAGGGACCAACTCTCCCCATGCCCAGAGGGCCCATGAAGCATCAGAAGAGGCGTCACAGGAGAACTGTGGACAGCCTGGGCCATCTCCAGGTCCTTCAGGGACTTTGGTGCTTCCCAAAAAAACCTCTCCGCAAACCACCATGAGCTTCAAAGGAACACAAGGCAGGTTTGGGAACAGACTCTCTTGGGAACGTGACCCTCACAACCCTGAGGTTGGGGAACCAGCAGGCCATGTTCTGCAGGAAGTTTGCAAAGACAACCACGGACCTCTCCGTGAACTCAGTGGGCGACCACCCCATCCCTGCAGACTCCACCGCTGACCTGCTCACTGCCCTCACCACGTACCGGCAACCGAGTGCAGTTAAACTGTCACCAGCCCCTGGCAAGGTCACCTGTGGCCTCCCCTCCCCTCCATAGAGAACTGGCATGTGACGTCCTCCCCCAGAGCATCTGCCCCGGCAGGTCCCTGTCTCCGGCCAGGAACACCAGCAGCGATGCCAACACTCAAAGGGCATCACTGCGCATGCAGGCTGTCACACAGTCCCGGAACAACATACCTGGGACCATAAATACCATCTTATTTACATAATGCTCTGGATAAAGGGGACAAAGAGGCTTATTGCATTACATCTGGGACTAGTATTGCATCAGCGCCCACAGGCCCTAATCCCAATCGGAGCCGTGCCGTGCAGGGCGCAGTGGGATGGCCGCGAGGTGCATCCCCGCTCCCAGCCCGGCCAAGGGCAACATGGCATAGCCCAGCTCTTCCTCTTCCCATCACAAACGTGCAGAGAAAGATCCCTACACCTAGGAAATGCCGAATAAATCGGGCACAACACATGACTCTAGTCCCCAGCCACCATCAGCCCAGGACTGGGATCCCACCACCCATCATGGCCTGGACACAGCGCATGAACACTGACTTTGTTTTGGGAATGACACCCACATGGAAGCACTAGAAACACCAGCAGCTCCTGTTTTCCTTTAATTTATGCAATCACAATTAAAAATACACTGTAAATACAACCCAGAGGCAATTTTTGATTTGAGGCATCCCCGTTCTCCAAGAGAATAAACCAGACGGAGCACACTCCGGTCTGTCCTGCCTATTAATTCATAATAAAGACACACAAGCTGTTGGATACCTCCAACACCACGTGAAAACCCCTCAACCACCTTCACAAGCCCTTTCTTCCCAAAATCGGCACATTTTCAGCTTGATTTATGGGGTAGAAGCTTTTGAGGCAGCAGAAGCAATGCTGTGACCACTGACATCTGACAAGCTGCGTGCAGGGAGCGCAAGGGGACTTTGCGACTCTGCAACTGTAGCGAGGAAGGGATTATTTGGGGTTGCCACCCAGCATGGGGCTACAGACAGATGAGTCCACCCCAAAAAATCGCACTGCTTTCAGACCATGCAGAGGTAACAAGTGGGTTAAGAGACACCTCTGCGCACACACACACACTGGCCCCTCCAGCTAATGAGCAGTCTAATGGCGACTCACCAAACACACAGACCAGGTCTGAGTGCTCAGATCAGAAAAGGGAATAAAACCTCCTTCCCATGCCCTGGCCATACTCAATTACAGGTCATTACAACTTGTTTGATAATTAATTTCCTCCGGTGGCTCTAGCTGGAGCAGCCCTTGCCCCGCACACCAGGCTAGTCCAGGTGAAACATTAAATCCTTGTCCCTTTGCACCACGGAGACGCCGCGCTCCCAGCACTGCACACGTCTCCCTTCTCCACCACACAGGAGAGAAGAAAACCTCACTGGATGAAAGAGGGTGTAAAAGCGCAAGGATTTGCGTTTCGTGACCGAAATGGCTTCAAAATAATAAATTATAAATTATTTCTGGTCCGCAGTTAATCAATAAGATCAGCTGCCCGGATTTTCCGAGTGCCGTGCGTGTGCGGTCGCACATTGCCAACAAAGAGCTAGAAATGTGCGGCATAATCCGATGCTGGAGTCATCGCACAAAGCGTGGAAATAGGTTTTCCTGAGGATGTCCAGGCGAGGAACTGCCTGCGCGCGCCGGAGCCCAACCGCCGGCCCCGCCGCCGGCATCCTTGGATCTGATGGAGGGGGGGAGAGAGCCTGTGGGCTCTCCAGTGTCTGCCACGGAAAATAAGTGGCTAACACCTCCTCCGAGGGAAAGGAGCTTCCCAGAAAGGGGGAAAAAGGAAAGGAAAGGAAAAAAGAGGGCTGCTGGGAGATGGAGGGGAGCCAAATCTCACAGACCAGACCTGAACCTGTGACCTTCCCCGTGTACACAACGGGCGGGAGAACTGCACGCAGGAACTCCCGCCCGCCACGCCACCCTCGCCCCGCCGGCCGCCCCAGCCCTCATGGGACACCCGGCCACGTTGTCACCACCAGTGTCACCCCTGGATCGGCCCGCTGGCTCTCGGAGGCCCGAAGACCTCGAAGGCAGGCGGCACATCCTGCAGCACCAGGTCATCAGCACACGGCACAGCCCAGGGGGAGATACCCGGAGGGGCTCTGCTCTTGGGGTCTGACCCACCCCCCCTCGGAACAACTCACACTCGCTGAACGCCTTGGGGAAAATTTAATCTTGTGGGATCTGTTACAAGAGTCCCCTTCCCTGTTCCAGAGGAACCTCCACTCCTAGGGTCCCCTCTGCTCCTGTGCCCCCCAAACCCCCCCTGCATACAGACCGGACTCAAGAGGGTGAGATTCCTCCAACCCCACGGACACCGCTGACTCTCGGCAACCTCCTCCCCGCCCGCTTCCCCATCCCCGACCCTTCCCCCAAAACCTGCCACGGCGGTGACCCCACGCCCGGGGATCTTCCCCCCGCAATCCTGACGCCCCCCACGCCCCTGGGACACGCAGGGGACCCACCCCTCGTCCCTCGCACCCGGAGGGATCCGCACCCACCAGGCAGGGCGAGCCCCCCAAGGTCCCCGAGCAGGACCGCGGCCGTGGCGGTGGGGGGAACCCCGCACCCCGCGGGGGGACCCGACCCCCAACGGCCACGACACCCGGGGGGGAGCTCGTTCCCAACGGCCCCGGGGAGGGGACACACAACCGCCTCCACGGTCACGGGATAGGATGGGCACACAGACCCTCGTCCCCAGGGTCACGGTGGGGGGCACAGCCCCGTCCCCACAGCCACAGGGGAGAGAGGGAAGGGCACACAGCCCCGTCCTCAATGGCCACGGAGTGGAAGGAAGGGCACACAGACCCTCCTCCCCAGTGGTCACAGCGGAGGGGGGGCACCCAAATCCGTTTCCGAGGGTCACGGGGGGGACACGCGACCGCCCCCATGGTCACGGAGTGGGGGGGCATCCACACCACCGTCCCCAAGGGCTATGCTGGGGGCACAGCCCCGTCCCGGAGATCACAGGAGAGGGGAGCACTCCGACCCCTCGTCCCCAGTAGCCCCGGGGGGGCACCCAGACCCCGTTCCCAAGGGTCACGGGCGGAGGGGGGAGCACACAGCCGCTTCCCCAGGGATCACAGGCGCAGCGGGAGGGGAGGGGGGGCACATACCCCCGGCCCGGGGGTCACGGCCCACGGCGGCGGTCCCGAGCCCAGCCCGTATGATGGGGGAGGCGAGGCCCGATGCCCGAGGGGGAGCCCCGACCGCGGTTCCCCCCCCCCCCTCACCAAAAAGCCCCCCCCGCGGCGGGGCGGCGCGGGGCCGGGCGGGCAGGCACTCACCCGGTCGCTGGGGTGTCGGCGCTACGTGCGGGCCATGCGGGGCCGGGCCGGCGCTGCGGGGCCGGGGCCGGGGCCGGGCCGGGCCGGCCGGGGCCGCCACGCGCTGAGGCCGCGCCGCGCAGGCCGCGCCGGGTCCGCCGGGCGGGGCGGGGCGGGCGCGGCGCAAAACGCGGAGGGCGGAACGCGGAGCGGCGTCCCCGGGCAGGGGGGGAAACACGGAGCGGAATTCCCCGCACGAAGGGATCGGGAGCCGGCGCTGGGCAAAGCCCGGAGCGGAACGCCCGCTGCCTGAGGAGCCGGAGCCGCCGCGGTGCCACCGCGGAAAGGGACGGGGAAGAGCTTTTTGGGGTGTTTCACGCTCTGAGCGGTGCCGTGCGAGACCCCAGTCCGGCATGAACTCCCCCAGACCACAAGGGTTCCCTCCCCGGGACCCCCCGTGGTCCCAGGACACCGCAAAATCCTCCGCTCCCTTTCCCAAAGCCTCAGCATCAGCCCCATTGTCTGGTGAGGAAATTTCGGCTCATCTTCATGGGGATATCCCAGCCCTGTCCTCAGGACACCCCCAAGCCAGTCCAGCACAAGGCAAAACAGTACATCAAGCTGTGCCGAGGGGAAATGGGATAAATGATCCAAGCTGGTATCCAGAGCACAGAGCAGGGGCATAGTCCTGCAGCAAAGGTGATGGAGAGGGGAGCACCACTTCCCTCCATCCAGTCAGGGGCTGGGATGGGTATTCCAGCCTGGAGAGGTGCCACCATCTCCGTCGACAGTGCATATCTTCCTCCTCTGGTTTCAGGAGGACACCAATTTCTCCCGAAGCTTTTTGACCAAACAAGGAAAACACAAGATCCAATTCCTGCCAGAGGAGGTGGGATGTTGTGAACGGCTGAGGTTTGGGTGTCTCTCCGGCTTTTGGGGTTGGGACAGGTGGGAGGGAGCCAGAAGAGGTTTAAAGCAGCAGGAAAAGAGGGATGAGAACTCTTACAGCCCAAAAAGCTGCTGACAGGCCCCAAGACAACCTGTATTAATAAAACCAGGTCATTCTTTACTGAAGTATTTTGAAGGATTGGGTGAAAGGCTTTTTGGGCATTTGGTGTTCATGTTCACATCCCAGACAGGAATTATGCTTCTCAGAGTGGGAAAACCAGCATCAGACAGGAACACAGGACAAACCAGGGATGGGTCAGTGCATCTTCCCCAGCAAAACCGTAAGTGATGTGACTAATATAGGAGGAAAATAAACCCCTTGGCAGGCGAGGCGGCTCCGTTGGGAACAATCACAGCACCTCTCTGATGGCATGGTTTGCCATGACCATGACCAGGGCCCATGAATCATTCTGCCCGGGGCTGTCAGAGTCCCTGCGGGACTCAATGGGTCCTACTCATGATGGTGAAACCCTCAGAGATGAAACCTGCAGGTGACATAAAGGACAGGGAGGTGACAAGGCAGCTGCCACTGTCACAGAGATGGATGAAGGAGATGGACGTGGTTTAAAACTGAGTCAAATCACAGGCTCATATTAAAGCCTGACTTAGGTACAGGGTGGGTGGAAGCAGTGCCTTGGGATGGGGGTTTTTATGGGCACTAGGTGTGAGGGGCAGGTAGGACCCTGTGGGATCATAGGGATGGCACAAGATGCCACTCTGTCACAACCTTGTCTGACAATACTGCACTCCTGGGATAGGAGTAGGAGTTGGAGACCCTGCGGCACCTGGAGCCCAATCTGGGTGCAGCCCCTGGGTGCTGAGCACATTCTCCCTGGGTGCTTGGACTTCCAACCCTCCATGTCCTACCTCTCCCACCCAGCTCACAAGGAAGGCCTCTCCTGTCTCCTTCTCCCCGAGACACCAGGAACCTGGGATGACTCCCCAAGCCCTCTATCTGTCTCCAGCTCTGTTCCTTTGGGCACTGTAGACATTTCTCCTCGCTCTGAAGACACATCCACCTGAGACAGGAGGATCTCTGAGTAACAAGACTGCAGGGAACTCTCCAGGAGAATCACACGGATGGGACACAAGGGACAGAGCTGATGGGGAAGGAAGTAGGAGTAGGAAGGAAGCAGCAGAAGCCCATCCCCCTCGGCCACACCAAACAGCAGCTTCCACACCACAACCTTTGTGCCAACCGTGGGCAACTCAGAGCTGCAACACCCATGACGGTTTTCCCAGAGGAATGATGTGGGTGGGCATTGGATCCAGCCCCACTATTTCAAGCACCTCAGAGATCCCATAGGCAGCAAATAGAGCCAGCAGACAACTCCCAGGGCAAATGGCATGGGATGATTTCCAGTGCTTCAGCATCCAGCTGCACAAAGGCTTCCCATTCTCCTCCTCCTCCTCTCTGAGAGGGCAGAGGGCTGGGAAAACCTGTGACCAGTGACTGTGCCAAGCAGCCAAGCTGGCAGTGACTAACACGTCCCTGGAAAAGAGAAGGAGGAAGAGGGATGCCGGCAGTGCTGGGTGGTTGCTCCATCCCCCCTGGAGCAGGGTGGGCTCCAGGTGATGAGGAGGAGCTCTCGGGCCGAACCTGGAGCACCATGGCACGAAGGGATCACAGCCCAGTGCACAGCAGTGCATAATGAGCACAGGCACAGTAACACGGGGAAAAGCTGAATGGGAGGGATTAGAGAAAACGGCAAAATTCATCTTATTCAGAAGGTGTTTTACACATAGGTGCTGGGGGGCAGGTTTTGGGGGGTGGCTGCTGCTTCGCTACAAATCAGGAGAGAGGGATGTAAGGCTGGGCAATAAGAAAGCAATTCCAAGGGCTGGAAGGGCACCTGCAAGCAGAAAGCCTCCATGCAGGAACAGAGCCCCCTTCTCACCCTGAGCCCTCCATCCCCACTGGGCAGGGCTCAGGTTCTCTGGCTGTTGGGACCCATCCCACTCATCCCCTTCTCCTCCATGTGTCCAACCCCATCCAGCATACACACCTTGAGGCAATTTTGGGGAGATGCTGCCAAAGCCAGGACGGAGCTGGGCTGGCTGCTGTTGGGGAGCTCCCCTTCACCCCTCCTGGGTTTCACTGCTCCAGGGAGGATTTGGAGATGCCAGTGCTTCCCATTCCATGAAGCTTCATCTCCCACCCACCCTTGTGACTTCTGGGAAGCACAGAGCTTGGTGAAAACATGTCTCTTTTAATGCTTCTGGAATACAACAGATAGAGCAATACCTAAAAGCAATCTGGGATCAGGGATCCGTCTTGCACCTGCTTTATGGAGCCAAGGACCACGCTGGCACTTTTTGGAGGCAGCCGGGTGCTTCGTGGGAACTGGTGCTGCTCCCCTGGCGCTCACCCCACAGCTTTCTGCTTCATTAACCCCTTCTTTGCTCCCTGATGGATCTTTGCATCCAGCTTCCCTGTAAAGAGAGGATTAAAGAAAAAAAAACCACAACAAACCCTCATCACTCTTTATTTTTAAATGCTATTTGCAATGCAAATGAGCTGGAGGCAGCGAGGTCTCCTAGTTAGTGTGTTCCTGTCACATCCAATTATGCTGCTTGAGGAGCCAGGCGTTTCCAGCCACCGCGGCCTCCTCTGCAGGCACGACACCGAGGAGCCAGGGGCAAGCATGTCCGACGCGGCCAAGAGACGCCAGAGAGGGGAAAATTCAGCGAGGAGGAGAGTAAATTAACATCCAGCACTCGCCTGCTACTACCGGAGGGGGGGGAACAGATCCCTGTTCTCGCCCGCGGGATGCGTGTTGACACACTCGGAGGAGACGGGGAACCATCAAGCACCGTGTCAGGGACATGTTTCTCCACAGCGTGGCAGAAAGCCAGGCTTGGGGACAACAAACCCTCAGCCTGGGGATGATGGTGCAACGGGCACCCAGTGTGATTGGGACAGCCATTCTCTGCTGCCAAGTGCCAGGTTTGTGGCCTCCAAGGCCACCAGCTGGGAGGGCCATGCTGCCTTTGCCACTTGGGAGAACCTCGGCCAGGAACTCTGGTGGGACCTGGAGCAAACACTGCCTCCCGTTGTCCCTCATAGTGGCTTGGCTGCCAGCTCCGCTTTCCCACACGGGAGAGGGGCAGGACACCAGGATGTGGGATTTGGGGAACTCCTGCAGAAGAAGCCAGAAGCCAGGCACAGTGAGCAAGCCAGGAGAGTGATGAGCTGCTTTGGACGAGTGTCCCTGTCCCCTTCTTCCTGCCTGTAAAAAAGCCAGAATGCTCCCGCTCTCCCAGGCAAAGCTCCTGCAGCTCCCAGAGAGGCTGTGCCAGTGCCAGTCACCTCTAATGCCATGTCTCCCCAGGAACCCATCTCCCTGCTGCTCCCCTGCATCTTCCCATCTTCCAAATGCCAGCCTAGGCTTGTCTCTGTAGTTGGGAGCAGGGATGGGGCTCCAAGGCATTGCAGAAGGCATTGCCTGCAGCAAAAACTGCAGGCCCCATCCTGATCCGGGGAGGGAGGTCCCAATCCCTGAGGAACATCCCCTGCATCCCTCAGGAGTAACATCAGGTCTACTGTAGGCACACCGTCAGGAAACGACGCAAAGGGATCAGAGTTCCATCTCAATAGAAGATAGAGTCCATCCCAGTCAAAACCCAGTGAGGTGGATGGAGCTGGAGCTGGCAGTACTTCACCCTCGGCATCATCCTTGCGGGGTATCAAGCCCATGGATGAAGCACAGCCCATGCAATCCCTGGGAGACCTGTGTTGCTTTAACCCAGCTACAGCACATCTGTGTTGGGGACAAGATCCACCAAGCTCCAAACAAGTTCTACTTTGGCCACTGATCCAAAAATGGCCAGTAAATGCCCATGTGCCTGAGAAGCAGGTGCTTCTCCAAAGCAAAGGGCTCCAAACTAGCCAAAGACCATCACATTCTCTTCAAACCAAGCCAACTTCTCAATTCCAGCTCAACAAAAAGGGTTTGCAGGTCACTGTGCGACTGATCCACAAACTGAAATGCGGCTTGGAATCTGGTCTGGGAGGTCTTCCATCCCTCTGAGCACCTTGGAGAAGAATTTACCCACCACCACCTCAGGCTGGGGAAGAAGCCCCTCCTTGCAATGGCTGGACACTGAGCCAGCCCATCTGGACACAACGTTCCAACCAACCTGTTCCCACACTGTGTGCGGGTTGGCAGGAAGAAGGCAGCAAGTTCCCACCCACTCCATGCTCTGGTCCCCTCCCCACCCAACTGTGCCACCAGGGCTGTCAGCATCATATTTCACGTGTCTGCCTGTTCCTCCTGGACCCCAAAACCATCGGGAGGCTCCTCTGCTCTTCCAGCTGGCAAACATCACACACCACATAGGTAACCTTTAAGAAAAGGCTAAAAATAAGGCAAAGCCCCAGGGTCCCCAGCTCTTTCCGCTCAATGATTTAAGGCCTCTCACACCTTGTGTCCCTCCACCCACTCCTCCGCACTCTTCCAGCTGCCAGCTGCTGGAGGGAGGTTTCTCAACGATGTTTCAGGGAAGATCTGCCAGGATTCAAGGAAAACTCCCACAAGAACAGCCAGTGAGCTTTGTCCTCACGTGCTAAAACTACGTGGGAATGTGTTTGGGGACGGCCGCACTCCCAGATGCAACACAAGCACTGTGCCCACCCCTTCCACACAAACAGTAACCCTGGAAGCAAAACCCAAGCCATGTTAGGGGTTTTTTTCCCCCATCCCCAGGTTGCTAGAAACAACTAATTTGCAACGGAGAAGCATCCGGATGTCATCGCGGCAAGGTCCATGCTGTTATCTGGCAAGGAAAACCGCTCTGGCTTGGCTTCCTAACAAGACAAACTGGCATTTTGTCATGGCTTGAGCCAGGTTTCAAGGAGACCAGGGCAGCCGGCAAGACCAGGTGGGGATGTGAGCCGGCATCTTCCCTCTGCTCTGCTTCCAGTTGGGAGAATTAAGCTTCTGCCCTCCTGGGATGCAATGCCAGCTCCTATTAAAACAGCGCCTTGCCCCGATGAAAGGTCAAAGGCTTCCCTGCTCCTTCCCTAGGCTGTCACAAATATCACCCAGACGGACCATGTCCCTTCCGGGGGGTGAACATGCAGCTCCACAGTCCTCCCGCACTGCTCCCGTGACAGCTCCTGTCGGGATGGAGGGCAGGGAAGGCTGGGCCATCAGCAGGAGCGCAGGCAGCTGCCAGCACAGCCGGCTTCCTTCCAGGCTGTTAGACTGATCCTTCTCCAAGAAGGGAAGTGTCACAACACAAAGGAGACGATGTGACAGATGGGGAGGGGACTGGCAGCACCTGCACCCGGCGAGGCAGACGCACACAAGCCGGTCATCACGCGCTCACCCCGCACGGGAGCGTCCCCTTCTCCTACCCCTGGATGGATGGAGGCAGATGTGGGAGTGAAGGGGCACGAGAGAGCCTGGATGAGAGCAAGGAGAGGTTGAAACAAGGAAAAAAAAGGATGCAGTTTCTCCAGCACACAACAGCTATGTCCCAGTGAACAGGCAGGCTGGAGAGGGCAGTTCTCCCACAGCCAAGATATTTGCATCCTTAATAATTCCTGCCTGCCCACTGGCACTGGGAATGATCCATCCAGGGGGAGGACTGAGTGAGATCCAAATCCTGCAGCTCTCCAAGCATCGCTGGTCACCACTGGCTGAACGCATCTCCCAGGTACTGCCCCAAAAGGCAGGGAAGAAACCAAATAGTTTTGCAGGAACACTCAAACACTCAGGGAGAAACTGAAGCTGTGGGAGAAAGGTGCTTCCCTGAGCAGAGAAGAGAAAAAACTTCAAAACCAACAAAAATAACCCTACACTGTGCTTCCAAAGCCCTTATTAACCAATCTTGAGAAATCCCACTGCTCCTGTGCCCCAGGTAACTACTCTCAGAGATCCACACGGCAAAGGAGGGAGAACACCAAGGTGTCAGCTCTGCTAAACAAACAGCCAAGACTGTTCCTGCTTCTGCTGCTTTTAGCCCGTCAAATTAATTTTTCACATCCCCTGAAAGTGTGTGCGGCGCCTTCCCCGGGCTGTGTGGTGGGGAGGCTGCTAATAAGGCTGGAGCTGACTGCGGGCTCCCCAGCTGCCACATCCCTCCTCCATCCTTTTTGCGGCAGCGGGCAGGAATAACTGGCAGCCTGCGGAGGAGCTGGTGGCTCATAAAAGGGACCAACGACACTGGCAAGCAGAGCACAGACAGATGCTGCGGCGCTTCCCTGCCAGCTTTGCCAGGACATCCCAGCCCGCTGGCCTGTGCATGGGGAACATCCATCTGGCCCAGCACCTCTTGCTGTTCGAGCCCTCATCATCATCAGGGGCAAGAGGGTGATTTGGAACTACAAGACAAGGAAGTTGTGTGGATCCACCTGGCCATTGCTGCACCCGCTTGTTATCCCGACCCACACTGATGCCAGCAGAGGATCTAGCTGCCGACACGAGCACTCTGTGACTCCCCGAGTGTTTGCAGAGGCAGGAAGAGGCATGTATTTGGAAGGAAGCAACATCTGGGGCAAGGGGATACGAAGACAAAAAAAATATTACAGATGTATTCGAGCCATTAAACAAACACCTTCAGATCAAAGAGCAGAGGGCAAAGGTTGGGAACTCATCTGGCAAAGGCAAGCCGGGGTGCCGAGGGGAGCAGGCTCCAAGGCCAATGGGGCAGCTGGGGAAACTTTACTACTTACAGATTTTATGTTTTCCTTTGATGGGAAACTTCACAACCATCTCCTGGGGATCAGTGCAGATAAAGACGAATGGAGACCCGGACTCCTGGCTCAGGTCCGGATACTGCGAAACACAGGGAGACACAGGGAACAGAGTCAGGGCAGCTGCGCAGGCATGGAAAGAGCTCGGCAGGCAGGAGCAGAGGGATCTTAGCTGAGACATGGGTTATATCAAGGCTGTAGAAACTCAGACTAAATCACTTCAAGAACTTTTAATGAAAAAAAAAAAAAAACAAAAAATTGCAGGTTTGGGTGTTATTCAGAGAGCCCCTCACTCAGTCTCTTCCCACCACACCTCTGCCACAGTTTGCTGCCTTTTTGGATCCACTCACCCTGGCTGCTTCCAAACCCCTTTCAACCCCCTTTAGCACTGACCCGTGTTTCCCCTGTGGTTTCACACTTAAACTGATCAGAACCGTGGTGTGTTGACAGGCAGGTGGTCAGGGCCCTGCTCTCTCCAGCCTGCCTGTTCACTGGGACAAGCTCAGGACTGATTTTCAGTCTGATGCATTCCCAGGAATGTGGGTATTCCCACCCGGTCAGAGGCAGCACAACAGCACCTCAACCGAAACAACCTGCCAAACCCAGCTTGAAGATGACCACCAGAAGGGTGGCCACGTCCAGCTGACTCAGCTACAGATACATCCCCGAATTTTCCCCACGGAGCTCAGTCCAGACACAAGGATTTGAGATCTGCACAATGTGCTCTGTCCTCTTCTGGGATATGCAGCCCTTGAGATTCATCTGCACCTAAAGGTTGAGCAACACACCTACAACATGCCAAGGTGATGGCTCGGAGAAGCCAGCTCAGGACTGTCTCTGCGCACGGAGTCTATGGAGGGATTTCACCACAATGAAGACGTGGGGGAGTTATATAGGAAGAGTATAAACAGATTATAGAATCATAGAAGCATTTAGGTTGGAAAAGACTTCTAAGATTGTTTCTCTCACTAACCATGGGGGAAAAAAGGAGAAAAAACCTACTCCCTGCAGGAAGTGCACCAAAATCCTGACTGGCTGCAGCTCAGCCTTGCTGGCATTCAGAGGCGAAATGCAAAACAGTAATAAAAAATGTGTATCTCAACACTCCCCTCAGATTGTCCCTGAGCTGCAGAACTGGCACTGACAGGCTCCGAGGCCAGGGCGTGCCATGAAGGTGTTCCAGCCCAGGAAACACTGCTCAAACAGACTGCGGAAGTGGTTTTCCTTCCATGGGAAAATTGTCTTCTCTTTTCTTCCTGCTCCCCTGCCTTCCCCAGGCAGATCTGTCAAGGCTGCTGGAGGGGACAGGATGCCAGACCAGATGGAGCTGCGTGTCCTGGCAAATCCCCCATTTGTTACTAACAAATGACTCCTAGGCTGAGTGTTTGGAAAGCTCTCACCGACCTGCCAAGATGAGTTTGGATTTGCCCTGGAACAGCTGGACATGGAGAGGGAAGCAGGGAGCGACCTCCTCTCCCTGTGCTGCAGTGGGGTTTGGCAGCACTGCCAGCGGTTAGGGGGGATTTACAGAAGCCCAACACCAGGATTGGATCAACCAGGGAAAGTGTTTCCAACCCCTCTCATTTTACAACAGCATGTAAGGACTGTGGACTGAGTAAGAGAGAGAGATGTAAGGGCACTCAGCTGCTCTGTGCAGCACCGTGCCGGGGGGGGAAGAGCGCCCTGATCCATTACTGCATGACGATGCCCTGCTGCACCGATCTGGGCTTGGACAGGTTTCCTCCTCTCTATTTTTTTTTGGCTGAGTCACCTTACTTGACTTGCTTTCACTGCTCCATGCCAATGCCAAGGATTTTCATTTCCCATCTGCAGGGAAGGAGGATCTTGGAAGGTTAGAAAGAACCAGTGCGAATATCCCGGCCAACGCCTGGAGAGTGCGAAATGCTGGCGCCGCTTTATCACTCTCGGCACCGCGCGGGTGACTGGCAGCACCTCCCCGGCCAGATGACCTGAGGTATCCAGCAGCCCTCGTGTCACCACAGCCTCCAAAGGTCACTCCATAGAGCAAAGGGGCGTAAGGGCCACCCGAACCTGTCCACAGAGGTGGGCCATTCCCATTCCACTATACCTCAAGGCTGGGTGTCCAGGATAAGTGTGTCATAAAGGTTTTATGCTTGGAGGGCAGCTGCTTCCCAAATCTCCTCAGCCACCATCTCCTAGGTGGACCTTAACACCACCATGTCCCCCTCACATCCCTTACAGCCACCAGCCAGGGAACACCCCCCAAACAGGGACCCTGCCTTCAGCAGTGAAGGCAACAGCCAGGTTGGCTTCTACGCTGACAGCTTTTATCCAAAGCCAGGATCAAGCCTTCAGCTCCAAGAGCTTCCAGTTCAATCCAATCCCAAGGCTGAGGCGGATGCCACAGCTGCGACTCGGGTTCAGGCTTCCACACCAAAGCCTTTCATCTTCGCTCCCAGGGTATGTTTCTGTCCCTGTGCCAAATCCCTTCGTGTCCTGCATTTTAAAAAGCCCTGCTCCTTCCTCTGGCATCTCAGTCCCAGGAGGCAGGGAAGGAGCCCCTCGTCCAGCCGCTGCATTTAAGGCTTCCTATTGTACCTACTCCGGAAACCTCTTATCCCATCCTGCTGAACAAAAAAAGCAGAATATTCCTGCCTGCTGGAGCTGAGAAGGAGCCATAACCCTTTCTTCTGCCTAGAGTCAGGATGCTCCCAGGTGAGGAAGTCAAGGCTGAGCCCTCACAACATGCTAAGTCAACCCAGCTCTCCTCTTCCCTCAGTCCCTTCCACGACCAAATTCCATTCATTCATCCCACAGAAATATAGGAGCCCCACTCTCAGTGGAGATGCTGCCACCAAGACACCAAGCACATTCACCTCTGTTACATTTTTCATAGCTGCCCAAGTGTCTAACAAGTTAAAAATCTCCTTTCTCAATGTTTTTGTTGGGAAAGGTCAGTCGAGTCACTCTACAGTCTGCAATGACAGAAGTTTAGGAGATGGAGAACAAATTTATTCCCAACTAATACGTCCCCCAGACAGTGGTCACTGCCCATCAGCACTTCAGCAAATCTGAGGCTTGGAATAAAAGCCCAAAACCCACACAGAGTGTGGCAGGGAGAGAGGACAGAGCATATCCCATCATACTGGCCAGGTTGGACGGGGCTTGGATCAACCTGGTCTAGTGGAAGGTGTCCCTCCCGTTGCAGGGGGTGGAACAAGATGGGCTTTAAGGTTCTTCCAACCCAAACCACTCTGGGATTCCATGATCCCCACTAAAGAGGATCAGCAACAGCAGTTTTTCAAATAAAAGGCCAATTCAGAGGGACACCATGCTCCCTCTCCTCTGGCAACTGAGAATCAAACCCAGCCAAGAGTCTGATGGGGGATGTTCCTTAAGTTCAATGGTACTCAGCATTGTCACCTTTAGGGTGTTAATAAAACAGGTGCTGGTACTCCAGGCTTGACGCTGACTCCACCTGGAAGCAACTCTGCATTTAGGTGAAGGTGGCCACAAAAACTACAGTCCGGAGGCCATGTCGTCCCTCTAGAAGGAGCAAACCCACTCTCCTGCAATCCTGCAGATGAGCAGAGAAGCTTGAAAGAGAGGGGTTACGCAACGTAAAATGATTCAGCCTCCTCTCAGACCTTCTGCCACTTCAGAGCTGGCTGGCGATGAGGCAGTTGGGAGGCCGTGGGCTTCGTGGGCTGTGAAGAGCCAGCACAGCTTTACCAACTGCTGCTCCTGCCCACTGCTTTGCACTGAAAACCCCACAAATGTGCTCTACACTCCGGCATCCACACAACCACCACCCTCCTTGCTCATCCCACCACTCCACTTGGGTTTCAATTTGCTGCTAACAGGTCTGTAAGATCCTGGCTGTGAGGAGATTAGCTGGGAGGGGAAAGAAAAGCAGATCTCAAGGGCTTAATGCCTGCAGGAAGAGCTTGAGGTTAAATGTAGCTGCAAAAGGGAGCTGAGGGATGGGCTCCTCTGAAAACCGGCCACCAGACTCACCCTCACGCCAGAGCCAATGCTTTGAACGTGTATTAAGTGGCTATCAGATGGCCCCAACAGCCACCTCACTCAAGCTGCAGGCAGGGCTAATTGCTAATGAATGTTCCCTATACTTTGTTTTCGCCATCCCTCGTCTCCCATCAGCAGCTTGTCAGCACCAGGAATAGCAGCAGGGCTGCCAGCCTCCCGTTCCACAGCCCACAGCAAAAGAGCAAAGGAGGGGACGAGCCAGCTCAGAGCCAGCAGAGACACAAACCC
This sequence comes from Lophotriccus pileatus, assembly GCA_035583135.1. Classification (NCBI taxonomy): domain Eukaryota; kingdom Metazoa; phylum Chordata; class Aves; order Passeriformes; family Tyrannidae; genus Lophotriccus; species Lophotriccus pileatus. The sequence continues at coordinate 17,620,913 of JAWWES010000018.1, forward strand.
ACCTTCTCTGACAGCTGAGAAAAAAACTCCTGCTATTTCCCCCCCCCCCTACACCGATCTGTTAAATATTTTTTCCCTGATTTGGGTAATGCCTACAGTGGGATGCCAGGGCCGTGCAGGGTCACTGCTACCAACGCAGCGTTCAGGACCCTAAGATCATCCTGATTCCATCCTGGGGAAAAAAAACTTGGAGAAGGGCCATGCCGAACCCCTGGATTTCTTCACCCCTTTCCAATAAGCTGCGTTGGCCTGAACCCCAGCGCCGTGACCCGAAGGCAGGCGAATGCAAAGAGCCGAAAGAAAACGTGCTGGGAGAAAGCCAAACCATCACTAACGAGATGAGCTCTGCTCCGGCGCATCCGAGGCAGGAACAAAGGCACCGCGTGCAGGGAGCAGCGGCTCCGCCAGCACAAAGCCCAAACGCTGCCCGGCAGCTCCGTCAGCCACCTTATAGGAGCATCCTTCGTTTCCATTAAGTCTCGGGACACAAAGGGAGACAACGGGGTGGGAACAGCCCCAGCGTTTCACACATGCCGGCCTACGGAGTCCTGAATGCAGCCTGAGCTCTCCTCCGCTCCCCGTGCCCGTGGAGCACATCCCGGTCAGCCCGAGCGGCGCAGAATTGCACGCTGGAACCTGTAGTCCTTCCCCGGGTCACTGCCACCCTCTCCATCTTACAGCTGCCGGGGGTGGCCGGGGGCACCGGCAGTGAAGAAGGGGTTGAGATGCTCTGCAAGGTTCATAATGGAAAGGGGTGAATCATTTTCCTGGCGTGGCTTCTCGGTGAACAACAGGGAAAACACGGCTCGCTCTGCCAGGCAGTGCCGGGCCAGGACACCAGCTCCAGCCTTCATTTCCCTGCTGCTCTCCAAGAGCTTCGGAATAAAAGAGGCAGCACTGGAAAGCAACGCTGTCTGGAAAGAATAAAGGCAAGCAGAGCCCATGTGTTGGCAGGAGAGTTCACCATAAAACGCATTCAAAGGGAAAAAAATCGTCCTGGCGGAGACGACATCCCCTAGGAAAGAGCGGGGCTGCTGGAACCAGCAGGGGCAATAAATCACTCTCCCCAGCAGGCAGGAACACGCGCTGGGCTCTTCCCGGGCGCCGGAGAAAGCCCTCAGCCATGTGCAAGGAGAGCAGAGGGATGTGAGGCATCCCCGGGGAGCCCGACTTCCTTCACCCCGTTTTCTTGGTGATTTGTGGGAGAGGCGGATCCGCTCTTCTTTCATGCCTCATAAGCTTCATCACTGTCAGAGCAACGTAACAGGTAATTAACTACTAAACAGCCATTTTCTCCTCCTCTCTGGAGGGAAATTGCTCACCATCCAGCTAGAAAATGTTTCTTTAGTGGTTTGCAAACAGGAAAAGAAAGTTGATAGTTTTTTGGGACTGACAGGGGTGCCACGGCCAAAGAAAGGCATTTACAGGAATGCCTGCCCTATGGGCATGTGGATCCAGGAGAAATAGAGCCATCAAAAATGAGAGAGATGATGTTTAACTGGATGTTAAGCCACATCCATCCTTGTCACTTTGCCAAGGAGAGTGGTGTTGGAGCATCAGTTTCCTGTCTTATTGTTTTGACAGCAGTGGTCTCCATCATCTCTTTGTGAGGACATTCCTTTTGGTGGATTATCCAGCCAATTTTCCCAACCCAGCCTTCACCCTGAGTGCTCCAGGGCATGTTCACCCAAAGATAACAACCAACTGCGAACAGCAGACCCAGCTTTGTGACTGCTCCGTGACACCTCCTGACTCAGCCCTCCAGTTCTGCAAAGTACTTGCAGAGCATCAAGCGCTTCAATCCAAGCTTTGATCCCCCTCATGACATGGTTTTGCATCACACTTCCAAACCCTGAGAACATTTTCAAGCATCATCTTTTAAGGACCTGCTCCCTCTGCCTCAGCACTCAGCTTTTGGCCCGTGAGAAATGTAACATTTTCCTAAACAGAAAGCTTAAAGCAGATCCAACTTTCTAGAAATGCCAAATTTTCTAGCTTGAGGCAGAAACATCCAGAACATGCACCCAAGGAACACTACAAGCTGTCCTTGGCCATGGAAGAGCTCAGGGATGCAGAGAAGCCACTCCACAGAGGCTGGGATACACATCCATGTTCAATCTGAATCAACGCAACGGGAAAAGAAGGAAAGAAAGCAGGATCACAAAGAAATCCAAACAAAAGCCGGCAGCCAAACTTTTGTTTGAAAGCCTGTCAGGTCTAGACTGCAACGTGTGAGGAAGGAACAGCTCGAAACCACAGCTGCTAATGGTTATGGATTTGGCAATCAAAATGTCTTTGTTAAAAAAAAAAGAGAAAAAAAACTTAACTGCCTGACTATTGAGGTTACAAACCGCAGCCTTGATGCATTGTTGCAGTCAACATCCTCCCTGCTGTTCCTGAGCGCTTCCAGCTGCTGCTGGCAGCTCGTGTGCTGGCACACGCTCCCTGCGCCAGGATGCGCAAGGAATTCTGTGAGCCGGCCTTCCTTTCCCCTTCTTCCCACCATGATGCCTGGCAGCCCTTGCCTGCTCTGCCCCTCGCACGCCTGGATGGTACGCAACCAGCTCCAAGCGCAGCAGGCCGGGATCGCTGCAGGATCCTTCCCCCGGCCGGGCGGATCCATCCAGTGGGTGTTCTCTGCCTCCCAGCCCGGAGCCCCGGCTCTCATCATGCTGTTCCTACATCACAGGCTGTACTTTGATTCGAAGGGCAGGGGAAGCAATTAAAATGTAATAAGTAATAACAGGACTTTGAAATGTAGATTTAATATTCAAACTCGTGCTGGTGCACTCCGAGCAGTCTGTCCATGGGGAGACCCCGAGGACTCAGCGGTGCCGGCAAATGCCGCACCCCCGGCTCACCCTGAACTGGCATTGCAGGACCTACAGCCACCAACACCCTTGTGCGGCTCAAATCCCAGCCCGAGACAACACCCGCCCATGGTAAGCCCTGGAAGGGCTGGAGATGTTTATAGAGTGCTTCACAACTGGCCTGGGAGAAACTGGGTGGACTTAGAAAAATATTTGGGAGGGTACAAGGCCAAAAGAGCTGTTTTATCCCCCCGTGCCAAGGGACGGCCCAAGCAGGGCTAAGCTCAGCTCCAACACAGCCCCATCACTTGCACCCTCGGCTAGACCTGGCAAGGAGGAGGAAAAGGCAATGGGGAGGAGGACACGAGGGGGAACCAAGGTACCTGCTCTGGCACAGGCAGTTCACAGTGCCTGCTGCATACAGTCAGACAACTTTAAGCAGCTTCACAAAGTCCTTTCATAAATCAGAGCTGGGAAGCACAACGGCAGGACACACACAGAAAGGGTTGGGAAAACCCCAGTTTTGGGAACACAGCCTTGCCCAGAGAAGGCACCACTGTCCCTGGTTCCCTTGGACAGTCGCCACTCCGTGCAGCGACGCTTGCTGCTGCTCCCTGAGGAGGTGTGACACCAGCAGCTGCTTCCAGGATTGATTCAACCCAACAAACGGGATGGGATTTCTCACAGGACCAGGACACGGAGCGATCGGTCTGTTCAGGGTTAGGCAACCGATGACATGCAGAGTCCTTGGGTACATGTAAGGTGAGGGTTGTATTTTGGAGCTGACCCCCAACATTTGGGGTCACCATGGAAAGGGTGGTCACGGCTCAGCCCAGCCAGGGAGGCTGTGGGGCACCTGAGCAGCAGCCAGGTCCCAAGTCAGTTTTATCTAACACTTGGTTTCAGGATTAAATAAAAACCAAACACTGAGGAGGAAGCAAGTCTCAGTGACCACATCTGAGAGAGGGAAAAGGCCCTGCCAGCTCGTGAGTAGTTTGCTGAAATGGTAGCAGAGGCTAAGTCCACAGTCATCATTAATTAAGTCATATGCTTCAGCCTTGGCTTCGCTTTTTCCCTTGGGTCTAGGAAACCAGAGGAGAGGGCAAGCAGGCCTCTATCATTCGATTTCTTTGGCATGTTAATGCATTCCTAAATTAATCATCATCAAGTGACAATCTCTCCTTCATCTTAACAGCCTGAGCAGTGGCCTGAGCAAACCTGCTGGCGTATGTGAGGCAGCTGGAGCCTCAGAAGAGCCTCTGATGAAAACCAAAGCACTTCCCATACGGAAAAACTCCCCCATCTCTTACCCTCTCTAATCCAAGCCAGCTGTATTCCTGCTCTACTCCCAGAACCACGAGCCAGGGGGCTTTGTGGGGTGAGAACCCAAATTAAAGAGATGCATCACCCTGTGAGCCAGCCTAATCCACCACTGGATCTGGCATCAGGCTATGTGGGAAAGACAAATTCAGCTCAGGAGAATGCAGGGACCTGTAAAGTTCAAAGGCCTTTCAATGGGTTGCAATCATTAACAGCCACGTAGACTGCTCCAGGAGGAATCTGATCCAGTTAAAAATCTTTCATCGGGAGAGGTGCCTCAGGAATGAGAAGGCAAATATCCCAGTGGAAGGGGTGAGGAAGGTGCCAGGACAGCCACAGCACTGCACAAACAGGCACTTGTCTTGCTCAGAGCCTGCACTAAGAAACCTTTTCTTCAGGGAGAAGGTCCTCATAAAGTCTCTCTGTATTTATACTGTTCTTCAAAGTACACGTCAATGTCTATGTTTGTATTTCTCCCTCTCATTAACTCCTTAGGAAAATATTCCCAGCGGGCTATTGTTCCTTTATTTGGAGATAATCTAAAGAGGCACCTTCTGGAGGCTAAATATAGAAAGTCTCTACCCTTCTGCACTCCTATTTGAGGATCTAAACTGAGTTCTGTACACTGGGCACCTGAGTCTCATGTTTTCTGCTGTTCTTTTCACTGGAGAGGGAAGAGAAGGCCAAGAGATTAAACCCAAATTTCCTGAGAGGGAAAGCTGGAGCTATTTACATGATAGTTGAAATCTCGTGGCACAAAAATAGCTTTGCCATGTTTCCCTGTGCTGATTTAAGGACACTAAGTGATCACCTAGAAATGAAAAATAGACACTTAACTCCCATCAAACATAATTACCCAATATTTCAGCCCAGGATAATAACTACAGCCAGATATCATTGTGTGTGTATGCCTGGACTCAAAATAAGCTCAAACACATCTATCAGCCACCAAAATAGCAGCAGGAAATGTTCTTTTCCCGGTTAAATAGTCTCTCGGATCAAAGTCATTAGCAAAATGAACATGGACTTCAGAGCACATGGAAATGGCATCAATGTAAACACTTCCCTGCTGGCTTCAGGGCCGTGCCAAGCCCTGCCTGCCCCACCGCGCATATCCCGAGTGGGTGCTGCTGAAGTCATCGACACCTCTGCAGGAAAAGAAGGGCAGCTCCTTGCTTGGCTCAAGGTGTCGGTGACGTCAGCCCCCGAGCAAGGAAAAGCCGTCGTCAACACTCGGATCTCCACAGGGGGAAGAAAGTTTCCAGGTCACCTCTAGCAGCGAAAAGCGTAACAAAGGGATCATTCTGGTCTCTACCAGGAGTTTTTGGGTGGCTGCCAGGGAGAGAAGGAAACGAGCTCAGAATGCGCTCCGAGGAGGGGCAAGAGGTGCAAAGCTCAACTGGAAATCCTGAGATTTCAGAGGGATCTCCTGGCACCAGGCAATCAGGGCTGAGTTCAGGAAACAACTCCTGCTTCAGTCCCTTCGGCCCTTGCAGACAAGGCAGATGACACTGGACATCTGGGCTGGATTTTCCTACCCAACAACAATTTCTGCTCCTGGAGCTGCTTCAATCCAGACATCAGAGCTCTGAGCAGTAAAATGAGGTGTAAATAACCTGATGGAAGCGCTGCTCTATTTTCCACGTGGGAGAGACGCAGAGGAGCTGATTTAACTAGTCCATGCAGTAAGCAGCACAACTGGGATTAGGGCAATGTCACCTGACATGCCACTGGTCCTTATCCCAGGGACACCTCTGCTTTTCCTCTGCTCCCTGCCAGCTACAGCACATCAGGTCCTGTTCCGTCACAGCTTCCCACACAACCCTGAAGATCTGCAAACCACCTCAGCAATGTCAGACAGGCCTCAAATACTGCAGGTAGGGCAGAGGAAGGTAGGACTGAGCCCTCTGAGGGGTGATGCAAGGCCAGGCTTACCCGTCCAGTAACAATGTGGATAAATAACCCCTTCCTGACCATAACGCAAGCGTTCCAGCAGGAAACAGGTCTGACTCTGCTGCGGCATCTTTGCTTAATTTTGGTTTTTCGAGCACAAGTGTAAAAAAAAAATAAAATTAAATGAAGATAATGACAGAAAAATACCAGCAGGGAGCCACAACATCTTCATTAGCAACCTGAGAGAGGATGCAAACAGCAGGGAAATTAAATCTGCAGACAGTGCTAAACAGGGAGTGGGTGACAGCAACGTTGAGAGAGAACAGGAGACAGACAGGAGGGACAGGCCATGGAATCATGGAATCACAGACTGGGTTGGGTTGGAAGGAACATTCAAGACCGTCCAATTCCACCCCCCTGCCATGGGCAGGGACACCTTCCACTAGACCAAGTTGCTCCAAGCCCCATCCAGCCTGGCCTTGGACACTTCCAGGGATGGGGCAGCTGCAGCTTCCCTGAGCAACCTGGGCCAGGGCCTCACCCACTCACAGCCAACAATTTCTTCCCCATATCCCATTTAACCCTGCCCTCTGCCAGTGGGAAGCCATTTCTCTTTGTCCTGTTTCTCCAGGCCATTCCCCCTTGTCCTTGTCCAAAGTCCCTCTCCAGCTCTCTTGAAGCCCCTTTAAGCACTGGAAGGAGCTTTAAGGCCTCCCCAGAGCCTCTTCTCCAGTCCCCCCTAGGCTGAACAGCCCTAGGACCAAGAATAGACCCAAGACCGGGAAGAGTCTCCCTTGCCAAGGGGAACAAATGGTAACAAGAGTCAAACCAGCCTCCAAGGTTGCCAAAAAAGGCTGGACCACCATCAAAACACCATAAGCAAGCCAGTGAACTATTTCATCCTTGGGAGGTGGGTATAACCTGCAAGCATGGCTCACCCTGCACTTGTGAAATGATTTCTTCTGGAACATGCAGGAGCTTCAAAGAGGAGGTGGTGAGGAGGAGAGGTGTGAGTCAAAGCACAGCGCCTGGAAAAGCTCCGCGGCGGCTCAATCCCCGCGAGGTCCCTGCTCTGCATCACCTCACTTTGCCTGCTAACACACCTCTAGGAAATATCCCATGTTTCTGTACACCAGAACTGGGGAAAACACGTCATCTGCCTTCCCTCTCCCCCTGAGCCACGAAGGATCTTTGCACACCGGGAACTGGCTGGAGACCAGCAATCACTGTGATGACACGTGGTTCCTGATGAACCTGGGCTGAATCACCCACATGAGCAACAGGGATTTACTCCTCCCAGCGAGATCCAACTCGGATTTCTGAGCTGGCGCCACACACTTTGTCGTTGCGCTGACATTTGCAATTAAATTCAGCTCAGCTTCCTTCACAGACACTTGCTGCTCATAAGAGCCCACAAAACCAGACATTTCCTCATAAAGCAACTGCAGAAAGAGGCTCAGATCTCTGAAATCAAGCTTACTAGTGAGAGAAATGAATGCTGCTTAAAGCAAACCTGGGAAAAAACGGACAAAATCACTGCAGAAAGGCAAGAAATTAGGAGTTATAAGTAGTTTGCAATGTGGGAGCAGCAAAAAGCCAGTGAAATATAGCCTGGGAAGTGCCACGGCACTGAGGAGAGAGGGAAATCTCTCACTAATAGGGTGGACAACAGTGCTCCTTCTGGAATACACTGCTCTTCCTCCAGTGCCTCTGTAGCCAAGCCGTGCCAGCAAACTGGGAGAGATTTCCAGAGAACATGGCTAATACTGTGAGGGTCCTCCGTGGGAAGATTAAAAGCCAGTTACCAACAGTGCAATTCCCAGACCGGAGATGCTGTCACAGTCATTCTACCAACGCCTGGAGAACACATCCACAAAGGAAGAGGAGGAATTGTGAGTGAGAAAAGTACTATGAGAGGTCAGGACGTATTTCTTCACCACTGTTAATAGACAGCAGAAGATGGACAAAAATCTCCATTTAAGACCAAACTGTAAATTAGGGCATGCTACAGAAGAACATCCCTACAGTGGCCCCAGTGTCCCTTCCTCTCTCTCTCCCAATGCTTGTTCCCATACAAGGCGAAATAGTCCTGTAGATTTCACGGTACTCCAGACCAAAAGCTCCCTCTGCTGCTTGTATTCCAACCTCTCCGCCTTTCTCCCATGACTAAGAGACACCTCACCAGGTTGTGTCCAGGCATCCCTTCCTGCCCTTTTTAATGGTGGATCTAACAGTTACCAGTGTCCTCTCCCAGTCTCCATAACCTTCCCAAGGTAAGAGTGGCCTCACAAAGCCACCTGGCAACACTCTTAGCACATCTGGAGGCACAGCACTATCACCCGTGGACTTGTACGGATTGAGATTTCTCAAAAGACTCCTGATTTCAACCTCCCTTCACTACACATAATCCCTCTTCTCCTCCTTGAGCCCTTCTCCAGGATCTTTGGGAGATCTTTGCTGGTGAAGCCTGAGGTAAAGGCAGCCTTAAACTTATCCTGTCCCTGGACACCAAATCACCTGCCTCGTTCAGAAAAAAGCCACTTAAATGCCCCCTGACTCCCTTGGGAACCCATTGTACTCTCCAGTGTCCCTCCTTCCCTGTATCCATGCGCTCTGGATGTCCTCTCTGCAGGGTCTCCGTGAAGACCATGTGGCTCACCTCCTCCCACAGCTCTTTCTTCTCGTGCCCCAACCAGAGCAGAACTCACCACTCACCAGTTAGGCCAGTGTGATGCCACCAGTGAGGCCATTGTGACCTCCAGCTCCAGGAAGGAGCACCAGGCAGATCCAGCAGCTTCAGAACATGGATGCCTCTGCATGGGCCAAGACACCCTCCCCTGTACCAGGGCAGGTGATCCCACTGGCACCACAGGGCAGGGACAAGGTCCTATGGCACAGCACCAACATGGCTGCAGTGTTTTCCATGTTTCCAAGCTGTCTTGAGTATCCAAGCCCCTTCATGTTCTCTGCCACACAAATCCCTGCAGTAACTTTTGTCTTCTCTCAACACAATCTAAAATCTCCACTCAGTGTCTTCTCCAGAGGTCAGTTCCACCACTTCAAAAAGTCTGCTGGTTAATGCAAGCTTGGAAAGGGTTACTTGCTGTACTCACCTGCTCCTGAAATTGCTCTTGTGATAAACAATCCCTCATGTCCACACAGCCCAGGAGGCATCCTGAGGGATAATCGCTTGGAAATTCCACATCTGCAGCAAAAGAAATATGCCTTCAGGGGATTCACATCCCTGCACATACAGGTGGGGTCTTCCAGCCCACTGTGCCCTTCCCCCTCCTCCATGCACCTCTGCTTTTTTAGCCACAAGAACACGTACAGCAATTTTAACAACTCATGCTTTTTCCAGCTCAGGATCTTCCCATGACAGGACCAAGGCTGGGAAATTTAGTTTTATATACAGCTTTCCCTGCTTCTGACAGGAATGCAGAAAGGATGAAGAGAAATTCAAGACCAAAAGGTTAAAAGCAAAGCAGAGAGGGATTTCTGACACTGCCTATTACGTGGCTCAATGTACCAAATCATTCCAAGATCCAAGGAGAGTTCACCTTTCTGGAGCAGCATTTTGTAAGTGGCCTCCAGTTCAGAGATTTCCTGAGGGGAAGGTCTTTTAGCAGTAGCTGCAATCCACAACCTCCCTCGATGAGATGTGTACCAGGTCCTGCCCTCCACCCTAGAGAACAGAGGAGAATTTTGGACTAAAATTTCAGCAGAGATGACCCACATGGACATATTTTTCAATCAAATATACCCAATTCCTGCTGCTAAGCTTTGCCCACATTATCCCAATTCAAGCAATGTGTTAGGACCATGAAGAAAAGCTGACATGGGCAAAAAAAGACATCACAAATAAAGCAGAGCATGTCTTCATGGCTGGAGAGGACATCACTTCCCAGCAAGGCCAGCACACACAGGCAGGACAATCTGCTCACACAATTCCCTTACGAGCTCCAGAAGTCACACAGAGCAATCGAGGGAGCACTAAGGGTCCTGCATCTGCACGGAGCAGTCATTGGAATTCTGCATCTATATTGGAGCGGCTCCAGCATCCCCAGAACACCTTAAGATTTACAGCATCTTTAGCTTGGGAAGTGAAAAGGCTTTGCTCTCTAAAATGAAAAAAATCAGTGAAGGGAAAAAAAGGCTCAGGAAGATTTTCGTTCTCCATTAACAGCAGGAGCTTCTCTTGGTATCTCAATTCCCAGACCACAGGGGGAAGGTAGTGCCGAGGGGAATGTGTCTGGTTGGGGTTTTTTTTAAATATGGCGCTATTGTTGCCTTCTTTATAAAGACCAAAAAGACCGGAATAACAGATTTTCCACTATCAGCTTATTAGCTTTTCAAATTCCACACATTGTGCCCCAACTACAGCTCAGAAATCTCAGACTGTCTCTACATTGATGCAATGGGAAGAAACTTGTCCCTTCCAGGTTAGATACTCGCCCAAAAAAATACTCTCCAGCTCCTCAAACCATCAATACACAGAAGAGGAAGCACAGGTTCCAAACCTGGAGCTATCACAGCTACCAGTGACTGCACAAAGCCAGTGGGTCCACAGAAGAGGAACACAACTTTCCATCTCCCTGGAGCAGGAGCTGCCTGGGACACCTTCACCTTTTGATTCCTCTCACGAGCAAGGAAGCCCAAGGCTGGTGCATGCTGAGGCACCAACCATCATCCGAGATCTCCTGCAGCTCTCGATCCTGAATCCGCAGCCTGTTCCGCTCCAAGACAGACTCACTTTCAGCATCCATGGAATGAATATTTTTCCTTTGCGGGAGCAAACCAGTTTGGTCCACCCACTAGAGAGTGTTCAAAAGAAACAGGGAAAAGGTTAGCACCTCTCCAGGAACAATGTGTATCAAACAACCCACCAGGATCAAGAAACAGAGCAGGGATTTGGCAAACCTTCTCTGGCCCAAACTGAAACAGCCACGGAGGGACACGGTGGAGAAAAGAGTGGGTGAGGCACAAGGGGAAAGAGGGGGAATGGCTTCCCACTGACAGAGGGCAAGGTTGGATTGGATATTAGGGAGAAATTCTTTACTGTGAGAGTTGTGAGATGTTGAAACAGGTTGTCTAGAGAAGTTGCTCCATCCCTGGAAGTGTCCAAAGCCAGGATGAACAGGGATTGGAGCAACCTGGTCTTGTGGAAGGTGTCCCTGGCCACAGCAGGGAGTAAAAAAAAAAATAACGTGCAAGGTCCCTTCCAACCCAAACCATTCTGTGATCCTGTGGGGTACTAACAGACGTGCTAGAATTGAAAATTCTTCAGCTCAGCTCTCCCAAAATGAGTCATTACTCTGGAACAAATCATTTGAACCCTCACTGACCAAAGGAGCAGGTTGGAGGAGACGGGGATTCACCAGAACACCAGAATTCAGCACTGCCTTTGCCTCTGAGTTCCTGCCTGGCTCGCTCAGAGCACCACGATTAATGGCTTCGATGGTCTCATCCAGCCTGCAAGCACAAACAACAGCCATGAAAATTCCCTGTTTCCCCTGGCAATGACTCTTTTCTCCACACACAAACACTCTGACCCAAAGCAGTTTTTCCCCACCTGCCTCAACTAAATGATTTCCTTGCTCAGTCTGATTTCCAATTTGAACAGTCACTTCTCTCTACCACAGAAATTCAGCTTGGTGTGAATTTGAGCTGAATTGGTTATGTTGAGACAGGCCTTCTGGAACACCTCTTTCCAGGGCAGCTTTAATAGACATGTCAGACCACTGTCCCTATGGATTTTCACCTCCCTGCTCTCAGGCATGCTGCCAGTGCTCACTCACTTGCTGTGGTACTCAGCCATGCTGTTGTCCTCTTCCAGGATCTGCCGGCCTGCGAAGTCGATGGTGATTTTTTTGGCAAGCCGAGAGGCGTGGCGCAGCTCCCGCAGCTCCTGCTCTCTCTTCTGGAGAGCTTCCCTCTCCTGCTTTGACAGCCACTGGTTGGAGTCCGTGGCAAAATAATCTGACTCGTCATCAATGACCTGGGTTCGTCGCACGCTGTGAGGAGCAACCAGCATGGCAGAGGATGAGCACAGTGGGACTAAGACAGAGTACTGACCACCCCAAACCTGCCCCAAACCTGCCCTCCAACCTGATCCTGTCTGGTCTCTCCAGAGAGCTGGAATTACAGGGACACAAAGAAAGGACACCCAAATGGGATCCGTTCTGGGGGCTCGCTCTTGTTCCACTAGACACCATCGTTAAGGTGTCTGTGGCTGCAGCCCTGGTTTCAGAAGGAATTCCCAACATTTCCGCAAAAGGCAGCTTGCCTGCCAGGCCACTTATATTATTTCATGACAGCCTCTCCCCTAGTATCTTACCTTGTCCTGTCAAATTCCAGCAGCTTGTCTTTGTGCTTCACAGCTGTCTCCAGGCCAGCTTTGAGTCTCGCTTCCTGGCGAGGCAGCAAGTCCTTGCTTATGGCATCCAAATTCCCTGAACTTTCAGCACCTGAGATGGAAAACACACCATAGCTCTGCAGTTGGTGAGTTCAAGCCTAGTTTGGGTGGGCCAGAGTTCAGATATACCCCATAAACCAAGTGCCACACCAGAAGCTAGAAGAATAACCTTGCACCACGATCAGTATCTTTCTAAGGAGGTTGAAGCCCTGCTTTTCCCTCGAGCCCATTTCACAGACTCCTTCCTTGGAAAAGGAGGAAGCACTTAAATACTACACTGACAAGGTCTGGGTACAGTTTAGAGAGAAGTTCTAGGTCTTTGATTCTCCTTCATCCCTCTCTGCCTTCTCTTCTCCAGCAACCAGCTTTTTTAGGAGTCCCCTCCTAAAAGCCAAATCCTCCCCTACATTTTGTTACCCCCCCACAAGAGCCTCTTGCCCAGGACAAATCAGTGCAAATTCCAGGGATGTCCAGAGCCTTCCACCTGCTGCTGTTTGTGCCTCTCACAAACAACATCCTCCCCTGACATGGGTTCTCCAGCCCAGCTGTTGGCAGAGATTGAGAAATCTGTTCCCAGCAAATGCTCTTCCTTCTTAACCTTCCCAAACAACAGGGAACAACAAAAAATCCCACAAAAGGTTTTCCCAAAAGTCCCAGTGGCACAAATCAGTGTATTCCACCAGGCAGGCAAAGCCTTCATTGCAGGCAAACAATTGTCTGTGTTTCCGTGTTGTCACTGATCCACATTTTTTCACTTTCAAGACAAACAGCAAACCACGTTCCAGCTTTTACCTACACAGATAACAAAGCAAGAGCTGGCAGGGGCAGGAGGGAAGAGAGATCAAACTGTTATGAAAAAGCATCCTGAAGGTAGACCAGGATCTCTGCAGGGCAGATATAACATCCCAGCTCTGTGACTAGCCGGTGTTCACAAGGACTTCCAGACCCTCCTGCCATCTCAGCAGCTCTAAGGAGAAGAAATATTCCCCCATTTCTTCAGTAAAGTGTATTTTTCCACCAAGAACACCATGACCTTGGCTGCATTTCAGCTTAACTCAGACAAACATCCCCACAATGCACAGGTCTTCGCTGGGACACTGGGTATTATTTCCTTTTGCTTGTCTTGGCTCTATTCCCATTTTTAGCTCCCAAGATAAGTGTTAGACAAGATGAGCCATTGGGAAATATTAACCACCACCTCTGCAGACCCAGCACATCAGATAGCAGCACTTCGTCTTCCACAGCACACATTCCACAGGAGACTTATCCTAATTTTCAAGGACTGCTACAATGATCCAGTGCATGTGATTGATTCTGGAATGCCTAAGGAGCAGCCCTGGGGCCTCAGGGTAAGGACACCATACATTGCCATTTGACAGTTGCAGTTGTCACCACTGCTGAAGCCCAGGAATGCTGCCGAGGCATGTAGGAAGGATCCAAGGAGCCAACTTCCAATCCATCCTCTTAATATCCACCACAGACACCAGGCAGTAATGAGGGCAAGCGGCTCAGTGAAGTCTGAAGCAAATAACATGCACAAACAGACTGGATTCACTCTATTCCAGGTATGAAATTGCTACTGACCTGCCATGAGCTTCTTCAGCAGCTTCTGGCTCTTGTTGGAGTCCCGCTGAAGAATGTCCTGCTCTTCTTTAGTGCACACCTAAGGAAAAAGAGGAAATGAAGACTTGGGAAGGCCATCAACAACCCTTAACTCAGAGATGTTCTCTCTTTGTTAGCCACTGGCATTTAAACTGACCTTTCAAAGTAGCAACAAACCTGATTTGAAACATTTTGTCCACCCAACCAATATTTTCCTCTCACATGAAGAGGAATTTCCTCTCATCTGCCATCAGTAACTTGCCCTCTTTCTCCAAAAGGTACCCTTTAAATGGAATACGGGTGTAAGAGGTATCCTGAAGGACTCATCTTTAACAAGCATTGAAGAAAAATCAGAACACTGGCCCTGGCTGCAGCTCCTGCCCCTGACAAGGCAACCAGGGCTGTGCCCAGGATGGGGCTGAAGCTTTCCAGACATTTTGGACTGGTGTGATGCACAGGAGGCCGTCAGAAACCAGACAAGTCCCAAACTGATATAAATGATGAGGGAAACCTCCTAAGAGGATCCTTCCTGCCCAGCTTTAAAACTTTGCTAGAGGAACTTCTATCTAAGAGGCTAATCCTGCAAACTTCTCCAGGTCCAAGCAAGGCAAAACCCCCCCCGGTGACTCACCAGGGCCCCGCAGAACAGGCAGGGCCCGGAGCCCTCCTGGGCGCAGACGATGCGCCCGCACGTCAGGCAGTTGTTGATGAGCTTGTGCTTCTGGCCCAGGCACTCGCAGGCATGGCGGCCTGGGATGAGCACAGCCAGCCTGTCCTGCCCCTCCTTGGTGTACAGACTGACATATTTGGGCTTCTTCTTACAGGAAATGCTACTGCTGCCGACACCACTGCTGCTCTCCTGGGCCTGCGGAAGCAAAAAAATAAACAAAACAAACTGTGCTCAAAGTGCCAAACTGGCAGCAGAGGGCGAGCACTGACCCCCGGGCAGGCCAGAGGACTCACAAGTGTTACTCTGCCTCACTGCGAGGAAACTTGGACCAGACCCCAGACTGAATGGAAAGACAATCTCAGATCTGCCAGAAAAGCTCCAAGAATCCAAACAAATCAAGGAACAAGGATGTTGCTGATGCACTTGATGTTTCTTGCCTATGTGAGCTGGAGCTGCTCAGATTGAGGCTGCAGTAGCAGCTCACATGGGGGCTTAACAGCTCCAAACAGCAGCTCAGCTACTTCCAGATTTAGTTCCAAGGATTATTTAGACTACGGCAATTCCCTGGGAAACCCTGTGTATGCCTGTCCCAACACAGAGCTATTGGTGGCAGCAGGGCCACTGCATTCACAGCCAGGGCACCTCCCAGCAGCTTTCTCGTGTCCCACCTGGCACAGCAACCTCAGCAGAGGTTTTCCATGCACAGCAGCTTCAAGTATTGAGCTGCAAAATAAACTCTGCTCCTCCTTCTGAGACTTGGCCTCATTGATTCTGTGATTCACCTGAGTTTCACTCTAGCGACGCAGCATTTCCAGTCCCTCCAGTAAAGCCTGACTGGCTTTAGTGCCACTGCCAGATCCAAACAGGTTCACCATGAAAAAAACCCAAAACCAGACAAAGTGACCTTGGTAGAGCTCTCTCACTTGCTTTTTTTTAAATTTTAATTAAATTAGAGGATAACTACAGGGCAATGGAACACGACTGTCCATTTTTAACCCTCCAATTCAAAAATGTGGGGTTTTATCTTACAAACACTTTTACAAACACTTTGCAGCCTCCTTGCTCCAAAAACTTCCATTTAAAAACACATATTCAAGTTCCACTCCTTACTCAGGTTCATCTCTGCCCCTCAGGGCTTGGATGCTGCTACAAAGAGTAAGTTGACTACCACAGAGGAAGGCAACTACTGCTTGTTGCACAGCCTTGTGCTGCTTGGAAATAGCAACACTTCCTTGGAATTTAGCATTTCTGCACTCTTATTTTGCAGTTTCTTTCAGAAATATTTCATCTGCCAATTCAAGTTTATTCAGCCTGACTGGGTTTAAATACAGCAAGATGGAATGTTCTATCCACTTGGGGGCTTCCTCAGTTCCCTATCATCACACCTCTGCTTTAAAGAAATCCTTTTTAGTCCCAATTACAGCCTCAACTTCCTTCGCCTGCTCTCTCATTCAGGCATTTGGGGGTAGCAAAATCCACCCTGACATGGATTTGCTAACTGTTGATTATTTTACTCCCCATTATAGGCACAAACACACACAAGCTTTCTCCCCAGACTACATATCATAGAATCATAGGATCATTTAGGTTGGAAAAGCCTTATAAGATCCAAGTCCAACCAGTAACCCAGCACTGCCATGTATCACAACTAACCCCTGTCCCCAAGTGCCACATTCACGTGCCTTTTGAACACTTCCAGGGATGGGGACTCCACCTGTTCCAATGCCTGACCAGCCTTTCCATGAAAACATTTCCTCCATATCCAACCTAAATCTCCCCTGACACAGCTTGAGGCTGTTTCTGCTCATCCTGTCCCTTGTTCCCTGGGAGCAGAGCCTGAATCCCACCTGGCTCCACTCTCCTGTCAAGGAGTTGGGGAAAGCCAGAAGGTCCCCCCTGAGCATTCTTTTCTCCAGGCTGAGCCCCCCCAGCTCCCTCAGCTACTCCTGGTGCTCCATACCCTTCCACAGCGCCGTTCCCTTTTCTGGACATGCTCCAACCCTTCAATGTCTTTCTTGGAGTGTCGGGCCCAGAACTGACACCAGGATTTGAGGTGTGGCCTCAGCAGTGCCCAGCACAGGGGGACAGTCACTGCCCTGGGCCTGTGGCCACACTGTGGTTGGCACAAGTCAGGTGCCATTGCTCACCTGGGCATGCCAGCCCCACACATCCTGAACGCTCATTGCCACTTTCCAATCCCACCTTTATTGGTGTTTGATATTCCTTTTCCCACACCTCAGGTTCCAAGCCTGCCCAGTGACATCCAACCACCCCAGTGTCCCCAGCAGGCTCACCTTGGCCAGGTCCAGAGGGGTTTTCACCTCCTCCACGTGTGTGCTGGGCTCGGTGTATGCAGGTGTCTCCTGTTTGTTTCTGCCTTTGCGTTTCCCCTTCTTCCCTTGGTCTCCAGCCCGTGGCACTTCCGAAGCCTCTGGAAGTGTGTGCAAGCACAGAGAGGCTGGGTGAGCACCAGCAAGGGAAAGATGTCCTCGGACTCTACTTGGTGACTAAGAATGGGCTTCAACCTGTCCCCACGATCAGGAATGAGACCATTATCCACGCAGGGGTTCATGGCAAATGACTCTTTATAAACACAACAACCCAGACAAGCTTATTGGAGACTTTGATTCCTTCTTCCCTGTGGGACTCACCATCCTTCTTCCGATACGCTGGGAAAGGCTCAGAGGGCAGCTGGGAAGATTTCTTCCACCTGGAAAGCAGCTCTTCCACAAACCAGCTCTTCTTCCCATCTGTGCCTTGGAGAAGGTCAATGACATACTCCCGGATCTCGTCCTCGTTGGTTATGGACAGGATGTACCTGTGAGGGGGCAAGTGGATAAACGTGGGTCAGGGGCTGCTGTTCCAACTCTGATCCAAGAGTTTAATGGCACAGGTGTGTCATTTATCTCTCTTTTCCAGATCAGGTTTGTGGAGACTGTAGTAAGATCCTGTTACAGGTTAGAATGCGATGAGCTTTAAGGTCCCTCCCAACCCAACTTCAGCAACTGCTGAAGAGTTAACAGTGTGTCTCCAAACCTCTGTATCCTCATGGAAATAATGTTCCCAGAAAACTCTTGGCAAAGTGCAGCATCTGTCTTCAAGGACCTCAGGGGCGTTTCTGAAAACGGTTGGAGTAACTGGTAGTTCAGGCAACTTCTCAGTGCCCAGACTTTGTTAGTGATGTTCTAGAAAAGCTATGGGGAGCACTGGTGACTTCCATGTGCCAGCAATTGCTTTTCCAAGATGAAACCTCAAAAATAAACTGCCCTGCGGACTGAAAAGCTGGCAGTATAAAATGCTGTCTTACAGACAGTTTCCAACAGAGAATTCTCTGCCGAACCTCCATTTTCCCACCAAATACAGATATTCCTAAACTGCCTGAGAGACTCCCCATTAGAATCAGCCTGGTATTGTCTTACAGGACAAGCAAACAAAACCCTCTAAGTGCGTGATTCCGTGACCCCACAAACCCCTCCCCGCCACCTCCTGCCCCCCAGTGTCCCCACCCGACGGACAACCCCGGGCACGCACCCCCGAGCGCCGCTCTGACACACCCCGTTCCCTCTGTGCTGGACCGCGGAGGGGTGCCGAGAGGCAGGGGCGTCCCGGCCGCGCTCACCTCACCACGTCCTCGCCCACGTCCAGCCCGAAGTCGCCCCGCAGGTGTTGGACGCACCAGGCCAAGAGCGCGCTGGGCGCCGCCATCTTCCGCGGGGGGCGGGAAACGCCAGCGCACCGCCCGGCACCCTCCGCTTCCCTCCCCCCCGGCAACGCGCCCGCGGCGCGACCGTTCCGGGGCCGTTCGTAGAGTCCGGGAGCGGTTTGGGTGGGAAGAGACCTGAAGGACCATCCAGCCCCACCCCCTGTCACGGGCAGGGACACCTTCCACTAGACCAGGTTGCTCCAAGCCCCGTCCAACCTGGCTTTGGACACTTTCAGCGATGGGACAGTGACAGCTTCTCTAGGCAACCTGTGACAGTGCCTCACCCCTTCACAGGGAAGAATTCCTTCCCAGTATCCCATGTAGGATGCGAGTCCCGGGCCGCGGGTGTCCGCGGGAAGCGGGGCGGCTCCCGCGCTGCCATTGGCGGCTGAGGGCGCGGCGGGGCCGTGGCGGGGCGGGGCTGTGCAGTGCCGGCATGGTGCGGACCAAGGCGGACCAGCGCGGCGGCGCCTTCCGCAAGGGTGCGGGACGGGGGAGGGAACGGGACGGGACGGGACGGGACGGGACGGGATGGGATGGGACGGGATAGTATAGTACAGGACAGGACAGGGGAAGGAGGGGCCGGGTACCGATTGCCGGCGCTGACCGCCCGCTCTCCCCGCAGTGGTGGGCGGCAGCGCTCCCCGGAAGGCGCTGGGCCCCGCCAACCTCAACGCGGGACCGTCGCCGCCCGCCAGGAAAGGTGAGCCCCTTTTCCTTTCCTTTTCGTCCCATTCTCTTTCGCTTCCCTCCCTCCCTCCTTCCCTTCCCTCCCTCCCTCCTTCCCGCCCTTCCTCCCTCGCTTCTTTTCTTGTCTCTTTTTTCTCCCTGCCTGCCTCTCTCCCCCCTTCCCTCACTTCTTTTCCTGTCTCCTTTCCTCCCTCCTTCCCTGTCCCCCTTCTTCCCTCCCTTCCTCCCTCCCTCCCCTTCTCTCTTTATCCCTGCCGTCCTCCCTCCCTCCCTTCTTCCCGCCTTCCTTTCTCCCTCCTTCTCTCCCTCTCTCCTTCCCACTTTTCTCCCCTCCTTTCTCCCTCTCTCCTTTCCTTGCTTCCCTCCCTCCTTCTCTTCCTTCCTCCTTGCTTCCTTCTTTTCCTGCTTCCCTCCCTCCCCGCTCCCTCCCATCGCGGTGTCTGCCCCCCTCCGCAGGTGACCGGCGCCCCGTGGGGCTGAACCCGGTGTGTGTGCGGCCGGTCCCGGCCTGGCAGAGAAGCATCGGCGAATTCCTGCAGCTCCCGCCCAAGGAGAACCGGGCGCCCGACGGAGCCGTGCCCGGGAGCAGCGGCCTAGGGTGGGTGTCGGGGGAGCCACAAATCCCTACAGTTAGAGGGGAGGAGGAGGTGCGGAAGTGTCGCCCCGTGGGGTAACGGGAAGGAGCAAAGCACAACCTGGACAGGCAGTTTTTGTACCCCTGGGGAGTTTTGGGGGTTGGTTCTGCCAAACTTAACGATCGCTTCCTTTAAAAAAAAAAACAAAAAACAAAACAACAACCAACTGAGGCTCCCTGGAGTGTGGCAGAGAGCAATAACCACCTGCAGAGCTGTCATGGGTCAGCTGGGGCTCTGTGGTGCTGCTCTAATGTGGATTATCAGAGTGGTCTGGGGCGTGATATCAAACAGCAAAACCTTGACACTTCCAAATAAACCCGTGAGCGACATTCCTGGGGGCCTGAGAGGGGGGTGGATGTTGGTGTCCTTGGATGAAACAAGTTATAGTTAGCATTCCTCCCTGACTGCTGTGAAATTACAATTTGTGAAGGAGCAGGCGACTACTGAAAAGTTGGCAAAGTTTCCAAACTCCAAACCTCTGTATCCTAGTTTCCAGCTAAGTGCAGCATCTGTCTCCAGGGAACTCGGGCAGGATATGAGTGGGGTAATTGGTAGCTTAGGCAAGTTCTCAGTGCTCAGACTTAACTTTGTGTGCCTACAGAGCACAACGGTGTTTCGGAAAAGCTTAAAAGAGCACTAAGCCACTTCCCTGTGCCAGAGAATTGCTTTTCCAAGCTGAAACTTCAAAAATTAACTTGTATCCTGCCCTACTGACTGAAAACATGGCAGTATAAAATACTGTCTTACAGACACTCTGTTTCCAATTCTCTGTTGAACCTTCATTTTTCCACCAAATGGAAATTCCTAAATTGCCGGTGGGGGGCCCACAGGAATCAGCCTGGAATTATCCTACAGGACAGGCAAACAAAGGCTTTTAAGTGCATCCTACCTCTTGGTGAAATGGAAAATGTAGTGAGAGCACAGAATGTCCCCATACAAAACAGTGTGCAGCTTCCCAGTGTATTCTGGAAGAAGCAAGAGCTCTACTCACTCAACTGCACAACATCTTTGGTCACTAAGGTTGAAACTCAGGTGCGAAACAGGAGTTATGCAGCTTCCAAACAAAGGTGTGGAGCCTGCATATGGCCCTCTGGGTCAGGGACACACAGAGACCATCCAGGGATGTTTTGGTGTGTGATGTTTTCTTGCACATTTGAAAGGAAAGTCTGTGCTGATCCATCTGTGCTCATAACCCTTGGGATAAAGCAGCTTCTGTCAGTCCTGATGCCTGAAGGTGCTGTCTAGGGCTAATTAATGTCATTTAGGTCACTCAGGCTCTGGGAAAAGGGCTTTGTTGGCCTTTTAAACCTTTGATTGGGTCCTGTTAATGCCTTTGAAATGCTTCTTACAGAGCTCGGCCCCTGCCACCGGATCCTGCCAAAGATGGAGAGTCCTCTGAGGAGGAGTAGACATGATCTAACCTCAGTTTTCATGATAAACTGCTCCTCCTACTTGAGCTGGTTTTTGTACACTTTTATAGTTTTTTATAATTTGTTATGACTTATTTTCAGCTGTTGTACAGGACTAAAAGTCTGAGAGCCAGCAGGAACACTGTGGAGAAATTGATTAATTTATACATTTTGGCACTTAACAATCAGTGTAAATCATTGGTTTACTTGTTATCTGGATCTCCTTGAGTTCCTTGGTGCCTCCTGCATGCCAGGCAGCTTTTATCTTTCATCTTCTGATTGCCTTGTGCTTGTCCAGGACTCGAATGGCCGTGGTTGTTCTGTTTTTAGAAAGCAGATCCCCTTTTTTTTTAATAAACTGAAGCCTTCTGAGCACACACCCCTGTCGAGTCTTTATTGAAAAAGCTGTTAATGAAGATTTCTTTGTCCAAAGATGGGAAACAGGATTTGGAAAGACTCCAGTGAGGTGGACGGGCAGCTGGCACTTCCTATGATTAGAGGTGGAGTTTAATCAAAACAAACTGGATTGTTCTGAAGAATCAAAACCCCAAAAGCTTTGAGAGCAGTAAAAGGCTAAAACTAAATTAAACTTGTTACTGTGAAATGCCTAAGGCTCCCACACAACTTTTGGGATAATTTATAGGAAAAAAGTGAGAGGGTTCTTGTGATGGGTCTAAATCTTGAGAGTTCTGCTTCTGCTCTTCCTCAGAAGCCCCACAAATGATCAGAGTAGCGTTGAACGGATGAAAAGGGGAATTTAAGAGATTTAAATTTAAATTTAGCACACGAGGGGAACTTAGTGGCAGCTCTAGCAGGTCAGCCTGGTATGGTTATGGTGCGGAAAGTCGTGACTGCTGGTAAAAAGTCCATGGAAAAAAAGGAGGGATGTCACAGAAAAGCAGTTTGAGTTGGTTAAATGAGAAATAGCAAGTGATGATTTCTCTTTAATAGAAATTTTTGGAAATTTTGTCAATGAAGGGGAATCAGGTTGTGGTAACCTGCTGTACAAACCACAGACTTCTCTACCCTGACATGACACAAAACATCATCCCAGTGGCAGGTCCCGCAGTTGCAGCAGCATCCAGGGCAGCTCTTCCTTTGGCCATTTCACCTTCCAAATTAGCTGTATCCTCAGTCTCCATTTCTCCTCTGAAACTGCCTGGGAAACAGACAAAACTGTTGGGCTCTGATCAGATCTGCTCATCCCCTGACTCTACTCCGGGATTATCCGTGTTTAGTGCCCCAGAGGGCTGTGACACGACAAGGTGGGGAGGGGAAAAGGATGATGAGCTGCTTGTGACAGAGTTATATCAAGGCTGCTCTCCCAGGTCAAGAAGCAATAGCTGGCGGAGACCTGAATCATAGAATCCCAGAATAATTTGGGTTGGAAGGGACCTTAAAGATCATCTTGTTCCAGAGGGCAGGGTTAGATGGAATGTTGGGAAGGAATTCTTGGCTGGGAGGGTGGTGAGACCCTGGCACAGGTTGCCCAGAGAAGCTGTGGCTCCCCCATCCCTGGAAGTGTTCAAGGCAGGGCTGGACGGGGCTTGGAGCAACCTGGTCTAGTGGAAGGTGTCCCTGCCCATGGCAGGGGGTGGAACAGGATGAGCTTTAATGTCCCTTTCAATCCAAACCAGTTTGTGATTCTGATACTTTTAAGCATCAATACCCAAGGCTGACCATAGATGTCAGCAGCCTCTGCAGCTCCAAACACGAGCTGTGCCAGAGACTGGGGCAAGGCTCTGCCAGGGACCAGTTTGTTTACTTAGGCAATGTGCAGGGAATATATAAACGTATGGATGACAGACTGGAATTGCTCATTTCCTGAAAGTCTGTGCTATCTCACCAGGTAAGGAAGTGGCATCAGCAAAGTCACCCACCGTGTCACCAGCTGAGTGCCCGTGTCCTCCTCAAACCCAGCAGTGCTGGAGGGACAGGAATGGGCAGTGAGGGGAACCTGCTCCCCCAGTAGATTTTATTCCCATCCTAACACATGGAGTTTTCTGTCAATATTGCAAATTACTTATTTGACCCCTGACCTTGAGAATGTTGCAGCCTTGAGAGCACTAATGAGCAATAAACTGTCCTCAGATGAGCCTCCCACCCATGCTTGAAGGTCCTTTTGACCCAGGCTGAGCACATCCAGTCTTTTCCTGGGGGATGGTGGATGTACCTACGTCACAAAGGAGAGCTCAGAGGTTCACTGCTGGCACAACTGGATGTGTGTTTCCGCAGGAGTTCATGGATGCTCCAAAAGCAGCTGCAAAGTGAGCACACAAAGTGTTTAAGAGATGAGATGGAAGTGCTTAGGAAATAAGAATTCCCGAGGGTCTAATATGTTGAATTTTAAAGCTTGGGGGGCAAAATCATCTTTGTCTGGGCAAGAGAGAGTGATGGGACAGACACCATCCTTTCCCATCCCCATAGCCTAAGGCTTTTCCAATTAGGGATAATCACAAATTGCTGTTGCTCCAGAGTGGTTTTAGCTTTTCCAGGCAGCCCCCTTCTCTCCTCATGTCCGAACCAGGCCAGACGGCACATTTGGATGTAGCTGGAAGGAGGGATCTGCTCCTGCTGGAGCGGTGCAGGGGGCAGCTGGGCGGCGGGGACAGCAGATGTCCAAGCCACGGGGAAGCAGCCGGAGGGGAGGGGGCCGGGCCGGCAGCTGCTGACCTCTCACCCCACCAGGGGAAATCCAGCACCGAACCTCAGGGCCTCATCCCCCATGTGAGGGGTTTGCATTGCTTTTTCTGACTTCCAAGGCTTTTCCTAAAAGAAAATGTCCAATTTGTATTTGTGATTTTTCGCTTCCCTCTCCTCGGAATGCAGCCTCCCTGCTGTGGGCTCCGTGAGTCTGCGTTCAGGCGCTGCCTGCTTATATTAAGGGAGTCACACCAGACTCCCTCTCACACCAGAGTACTATTAATTTTGGTAAATTCCAAGCCTGGTCGTGTGTAGTCCTGTGCTGGATTGAGTGATTACAGGGCTGTTTCCATCAGGAGAGAGGATGAGACCCTAGTACCTTCTTGCTCTATGTGTTTTCTCCTCTGCTCTCACTCCTCTGCCGAAACATGTCCTTTTAATCTTTGTTTTTCCCTGGGCTTTGATTTTTCCCTCTTTGCACGTTACCCAGAGGGATCCGAGGTCTGTGTCTGCAGGGTCCCCCTGCCCACGCTGTCGTATTGGGGTGGTGCCTCCCTGTGCCTGATCCTCAACAGGAGCTTCATTGTCCTTCCTGCTGCTCTGGACAAAGGAGGATTGTCCTGCTCACCAGCTCCAGCCGGCCACGAGCCGCTTCATCCCGACCGGAGACGCTGTAGCAGTTGCAAGAAGAAAAGCAGGATGTTTCATTTCTGTTCCTAATATGGCACGTGGGAATTGGTCTGGATTCTCACCTGTCTTTGGTCGGAAATGAGGAGCTGAGTAAAACCTCTGTTGGGGTGGCCTAACCCATCCAAAATGTTTTGGGGTCAGCTTTGAGCTACTTTCATGTGTCATTCCATACGTAGGCCAGTCTTCGGATAAAATCCCAAGGGATTAGCACAGGGCTAATGAGAATCCCCGTGTATAATAGGACTTAGCAAAAGAATTACCTGGACTAAAATTGATGGTAAATAATTTTTCAGAATTAAGATGCTCCTTGGGAGGGCCCCGATAGTTCAGAGCAGAAAAAATGGGAGCTGAATCACGAAAGTGCCTCTCCCTTTGATCAAAGGTGGAGGGATGTTGTGATATCCACATTATTATTAATTTCCATGAATAATATCACAAAAAATAAGCAAAATAAGCTCATCCTGGAACAGAGGTTCGGGGTGGCATTCAATATGATGCTGCCAGGACAGGCTGGATTGACACATTCTAATTTTGATATTAATATTGAAAACTTGAAGGGTTTAAAAATAAATATTCATCCTTTATTAAACCTATACCCAAGTTGGCCGATTGCACATAAATATTTTTTTAAAAGAGTCAGCAAAAAAACTAAAGTGAAATAGTACCAATTTTATTGGAACTGGGCTTTGTTTTCAGGTTAATTATGGTGCCAGGGGAAAATTTCCAAGCTTGTCCACAGGGATATGAGGTACTCGTTCCTGTGCCATGGGCAGGGACACCTTCCACTAGCCCAGGTTGCTCCAAGCCCCATCCAACCTGGCCTTGGACACTTCCAGGGATGGGGCGGCCCCAGCTCCTCTGGGCAACCTGGGCCTCCCCACCCTCACAGCAAATATTCTTCATCATATTTCCTACTAGAAGCTTGGAAACCTGGAGATTTTTGAGTTGCGAGGTGTTTCAGGAGGAATGTTTTTCCTCCCAAGGAGCCGGGGGCCGAGGCTGCGGTGTGGCGAGTGACGAGCCAAGGTGTGTGCTGAACTCAGGCAGGTGCCGACCTGAGCCCAGGAGAATGCTGAGCCCCGGTGGGTGCTGAGTCCAGGAGGATTCTGAGCCCACGCAGATGGTGAGCCCCGCAGGATGCTGAGCCCCGGTTTGTGCTGCGCCCCGGTGGTGCTGAGCCGCAGCTGGTGCTGAGCCGCCCCGCGGTGCCCGCCGGCTCCCCGTGACAACGCCGGGCGCTCTCCGGGCGCTCTCCGGCCGGCCGCGGTGCCCCGGAAGCCGGGCGGGCTCAGGGCGGGGCCGTGCGGGGCGGTGCCGGCGCCGAGCGCTGCCGGGTCGGGCCGTGCCCGTCGAGCGCGGCCGAGGGAGGAGCCGCGGCGGGCGCGGGGAGAGCGGCGGCCCCGGCCCAGCGCAGCCCGGCCCGGCCCGCCCCGCCCGGGGAGCGCAGCGCCGGAGCAGGTACGGGCGGGGGGTCGCGGCGCCGCGGGGTCCCGGCGGTCGGTTCGCCGTGGCCCGGCCGGCCGCCCGCGGCAGAGGGTTCGCGGGGCTCGCCGCTCCAGCCCTCCCGGTGCGGCGGGAGCGGCTCCGGCCGGGCGGAGGAGCCGCCGTGGAGCGGCCCGAGGGACCCCGGGCAGGGCGGAGAGCCTCGGGGGTCGCGGCTCCTCCCGGGGCGTGGGCGAGGGGGAGCGGGGCGGGTTCGGGGTCTGTGCGCTGGCGCCGGCCAGGGGATGGGAAGGGGGGATTTTGGGGTGGGGGAGTCTGGCAGCCCTCCCCTGGGGGCTGTGCCGGGAGTGCGGGACAGGGACCTGCTGCGGGAGGAGCTGGAGATGCCTTGGGAACTCCTGAACCTGGTGGTGTGCCCAGTGTGAGGAAGTGAAGTGTAACTGTGTAACTAGAAGTGTATCGGCAACTTATTTGTGTGAAGAAGTTGTATATGGCCCCTACACCTGGGAAGTTTGTTTTTCCATGTGCTGCTTGACACAGTGTGGAGCTCTGAGGACTGGGCTTCGTTGTCTTGTCCAAATCGTGGAATCACAGGATGGTTTGGATTGAAAGGAACCTTAAAGCCCATCTCGTTCCACTCCTGTGCCATGGGCAGGGATGCCTTCTACTAGACCAGGTTGCTCCAAGCCCCATCCAACCTGGCCTTCAACACTTCCACGGATGGGGCAACCAGCACAACCTGGCTCATGAGGTTGACTCTTACCTTCCCCATGTTTCTCTGCTGCTGGCCATCCTCTTTGGCCTTTCTCAGCTCTGACTTTTCAGCTCATAGGAAGCATCGTGAGCAGACTCCAAGCTTGCAGTCTGTCAAGCTGCCTCCTGTGTCCCAACTTCATGTGGAGTTTTCCACCTTTCCCTGTTTCTCATTACTGGGCTCACAATGACCTGCTTGAAGTCCCACTGTCATGGGTGCGACCTCAAACTTGATTTTTTTTTTTTATCAGTGACCTAATGCCTGTATGTAACCAGCTTGTGCTGCCACTCCCCAAGTTCTTCAGGACTTGCCTTTTCCTTCTCTCAGCTCCCCAGCTGTTCACTGTGATTTACCCAACTAAACCATCCCTGTATCCTTGGTTCAGTGCTGTATTGGTAACTTGGTCTCTGCTGGGAGAGGACAGTGGGTGAACTGGGAATCATGAGCTTTGTTCCTGTTTGCCCTTATTGAAGCGAAGCTCTTGTCAGATATTAGCAGCATTTTCCCACAGACACATTCAAAAAAAATACAGATGGTGCCTTTGAGTTATGAATCTGGGGAGATTCAGGCAGCAAAATCCGTGGAGGATTCCTTGCTGCTTGCCAGTGGCTGAAGTTTTGGAAGTGCTGCTGAGGTGGTAAAGTGTTACCGATGGGAGAATTGGGTTTAATGAGGTTGCTGTGTAGGGAGATGGACACAGTCGTTGTCTCCACGTGAAACTGGGTTCACACTGGAGCTCTTCGAGTCAGGGATGAGCTGGAGATGCCACCCATGATAAATATCAGCAGGAGTTGTTGGACTGGCAAGCTGGGCCCAGATAAGAAAAGAATTTGAATATTGTGGTGTGCAGAAAAAAAATTATTCTCAGTAAAAAAAACCCATGGGTGTACTTAGGAAGCATGGAGGGTGGAGGTGAGAGCCGGCCAGGGAAATCTTTGCTCTCCATGTTGAAGTAGCAGCATCCCAGCTCTGCTGATATTCCAGCCTTTTGGCAAAAATCTGGCCGACTCCACTGAAATTGTAGATTGTTGGCTTGGTAAAATCGGGCTTTATGCTCACACACTGTGTAAGGACCTAAACTTTGAATACAAGTGTTTCTTCAAACAGCGCCTGCCCTGAAATCGCTTTTTCTGGACTTGGATGGTGCCTCTTTTATTTTTTTAAGAGCTGTTAGATGATGAGGAAAAGGAGGCTCAGTTCTCTGCTTTCTCCTGCTGGTCTGTAACTGTGTGTTCTCAACTTCTGGCCAAAAGTCCTTGCAGGTTTGGGCCAGTTTGGGCTTCTTGCTGTGTTTTATGTGTGGAAAGTTCTGTTATCTGGCCACGATGGCTGGAAACTCACTCCAGATTCTCACAATCTGTGGCTGGTATGTACCTGTCTGTGTTTGTGCCAGTGTTGCTTCCTAAAATCAGCTCCTCTCCCTGCTGGTGTTTTCAGAACCTTGGCTCAACTCTTGGCTCCTTATTTCCAAGCCACACACACCACCCTTGCAGTCGCTCTGTTCCATGTTCTCGGTCAATCTCCTCCCTGCACATGTTTGCTCAAAGCTAATCCCTGAGCAGAGCAGGGCCTGGAATGGCAGGGAAGGGCTCTCTGGGATGCTGTGCCGTGTGTTGGGAATTCCTTTGTGCCTGTATCCTTCATGTCTGAGTCAGGTTGGTGGCTCACAGGTCACAGTGACAAGTTAATACTCTGTCTCTCTCTCTCTTTTTCCTTGGATTAAAGAGCTTTCCAGTTCATAGTAGCATTTCTTACGAAGTCTGAAGTGTGTGACCTTGTCTCATTCCAGGCCATCTATCTTGCTTTTCTGTAGGAGTTTTTAAGCTGTTCCAGTTCCCTATTGACAAACTTGACGTGCTATTCCAGAGTCACTATTGGAAAATATTTGGTCAGGTTCAGAACTCCACTGTGAGGGGAGCTGTGAGCTGGTCAAGATCCTCAGTGCATCCCAGTCCACAGCCACTTGCTGCTTCCCTACCCTGACACTGCCCATTTTTTTGTGGTTTCTAAACTCATTTCCAGCTCTTTGGAAGCAATCAGCTGCTGCGTATTTTCAGGTTAACAGATGAAATCCTGTGTAATGCCTTAAAAAGTGCTACCAGATGAGACCAGGAATCCATCTGGCCTGCTATCCTGCTCATTGGTAACCAGGAGCAGATGCCTGGGGAGGGGAGAACACAAACACAGCAGATCTAATCTGGGGAAATAGAGCTTTATTTTTTTTTCTCTCCAGCAGTTCATGACCTCCCTGAGGCAGGTGTTGAATTTAGGAACCTTCACACTTTTTTTCATGATATTCATGATTTTAGGAAACTACTTCTTCTATTCCTAGTGGTCTCTTGGCTGAATTGTCCTCATATATTTAGACTTTTCCCTTCCACATTTCTTCTCCTTCTATCATGTCATTGCCAGCTCTGCTCCAGCCTCCTTGAGACAGGTGTGGCAGGAGAGGCAGCACAAGTGAAAAGGGGAGGTTGGCAGAGGTGCTGATCAGCTCAGTGGGTGATATTTCTGGTGCAGGTGCATCTTGAGAGGTGTTTTAGAAGTATTTTGTCCTATGTTATTGTCTCTGTAATTACAGACTTTCTGCTTTGTTAGTGATCTAAAAACCATGGGGTTTGTGGAATACTCAGCTCTAGTCCTGCTCCCCAGGGTTGGCTTGAGTTCAGTCTGTCATATTTTTTGAAGTCAAAGTTAGGGTGGTTGTTCCTGATGTGCTGTGCTGTGAATTGTATCACCCACTCGCATCACGAGATTTTACTGCAATTCCTTGGAGTCATGGCTCTTATTTACTGATCATCCTGAATTATTCAGAGTAGCAAATGTTGTCATCTTAGTAAGTGCACAGCTCAGTGTCGTTGAGCAGAATCCTTTGGCGAGTCCCTTCTGCTGCAAAACCAACCAGTGATGTGTTCTTCCCCCTTCCTTCCCCCTTTTTACCAGTTATTTATGTACATGAAGGATTTTTCCTTTTATCCTTTAGACTTTTATTCTCCAAAGAGCTTTGAAGGATCCTGCCATGTAGGATTCTTGGTGGTTTTTTTCAGTGGTGCATATCAGCTACCTTTCCCTTTTTCACATGCCCATCTGCTGCATAAGGAAGAAGCAAAAGAAAAGACGACAACAGCCCCTAACTGACTCCTGAGACATGCCTTCATTTTTACAGGATAATCAGCCATGCAGCCATTTAGGCTGAGTTTGGGCCAGCTCTGGTTTGCCTGGTGTGGGGCTGTCCAGATGGCCTGAATTGTTCTGTGAAGGCTGGGCCAAGTGCCCTTCAGGTACCAGTCTTAACCAAAGGGCACTTCCCCGTCCGCCTCCTGCATGACTTCGAGTGTAAAGGGAGGGTGTTGCTGTCACTTTGTCTTCTGAGTGGTCCTTTGCTAACCCAAAGCCCGGTGTTCCTGGCTTCTGGGGTCAAGCAGCGAGAGTGGAGACGGCCAAGCTCAGCAAGGCAGATATAAAACACAGTTTTAACTTTTGGGAGACATCGTCTATTGATTCTTTAACCCAATAATAAATCATGTGATTTCTAACATTTTTTTGTTCATTGTTGTTTTCTTAATAAATCCATATAAATTTAGGTTTTGTTTCCTTCTGGGACACTTAGCTTTGCTGCAGGACGCGCTGGCTTTGATTACTTCTGTGGCACGGTCAAATCGCACCACAGGGCTCACACCAATATTCCAGCTGCCATCCAAGGTGAAGGCAGCAAGTGGTTTAGATTAGAGGTGAGGAAGAAATTCTTGGCTCTGAGGGTGGTGAGGCCCTGGTACTGGTTACCCAGGGAAGCTGTGCCTGCCCCATCCCGGGAAGTGTTTCAGGCCAGGTTGGACAGGGCTTGGAGCAACCTGGTGTAGTGGAAGGTGTCCCTGCCCATGGCAGGAGAGTGGGACAAGTGAACTTTAACGTCCCTTTCAACCCAATCCATTCCATGTTTCTATGAATTGCTGCTTCTCTCATCGGTTGCTGGGGAGGAGTCACTTCATGCTCTTTAAGAACTTGGTCCTGGCATTTCACACTGATCTGACACTGGCACCGGTGACATAGGTGACGTGGAGCCTGTTCAGCGCCATGTCTCCTGCCTGTGCAGCCTGCTGGTGACAATGTGACAGCTGCTGTGACACTGAGGTGGCTGGGACTCTATTTTTCTGGTGTAAGCTTGGAATTCTGATTTACAGGGGATTTCTTGCTGACTCAAAAACTTTAAGTTACTCAAATGGTGGTGTCAACTTAGGTCCTCTAAATGTTTGCTTAGTCCCTGTGTTCTTTAAATGTTCCATTGGCTTGTCTCTCCACAACACTACTCTCCACAGTGTTTTGAATGAACTTGCTCATCCGTGTTATCATTTTAAAACTAGATATTTGACTTGTACTCTATTGATTTTTTTCTAGCTATGGATTTTTGCATGGCTAATTGTCATCCCACCTGTGGGAGTTCTTGAGAAGATGAGGTTCTTATGAATCACCTTCTTTCCCCCCAAAGCTGCATCACCCTCTGAATACATCCTCCTCTGGAACTGCTGGCTTTCTCTGCTCCTCTTCTGCATCCGTCTTGACTGATCCATTGATCCATTCAGTCCTTGTTCTTTTACAAGCTTTCAGTCATCCCAAAACCTTCCCAGTTCCTAATGAATCCAAGCATGAGTGTGAGAACAGTTCTTTGAGATGCTGTCACGCAGCTTTTGGTCGTGGCCTTGCTGTTCTCAGCCTAAATTTTGCATTCAGAATCTTTCCTATCCTTTGCTGACCATTCCCATGTGGACCACAGGCAGTGGCTCCTTCCCAATGTTATTTAGTCGTTGCTGCACAAACAGGGACTCGCTGCAGACACACCCTTTGGAGTCCTGCAGAGTTCCTGCTTTTGATGAAACTTTGGCAGTGGTCACCTTGACCTGAGATGGCTGAAAGCTTCAGTCTTCAGAGGCAGAAAGGGCAGTGTGGATTGCACCTCAAAGGATGGGATTCTCCCCCTCTATTCCACTCTTGGAGTGGAATTTGACTCCACATTCCGCTCCACACCGGGAGCACTGTGTCCAGCTCTGTGATTCTCAGTGCAAGAAAGACATGGACCTGATGGAGAGGGTCCGCAAAAATGGTCCAAGGGCTGGAGCCGCTCTGCCATGGAAAGAGGTTGAGTTGGGATGGTCTGCCTGGAGAAGAGAAGGCTCCAGGGAGACCTTAGAGCCCTTTCCAGTGCCTAAAGGGGCTCCAAGAGAGCAGAAGGAATACTCTGAACGAGGGCGTGGAGGGGACAGGCCAAGGGGCAATGGCTTCCCACTGCCAGAGGGCAGGATTAGGTGGAATATTGGGGAGAAATTGTTCCCTGTGAGGGTGGTGAGGCTCTGGCCCAGGTTGGCCAGAGAAGCTGTGGCTGCCCCAACCCTGGAAGTGTTTTAAGGCCAGGCTGGAAGGGCCTTGGAGAAATCTGGTGGAAGGTGTGGCTGCCCATGGCTGATCTTTAATGTCCCTTCCAATCCAAACCACTCTGTGATTCTATGGAAGGGTAAAATCTCACAATTGTTTTACCTACTTCATCGCTATAATCCATATTAAACCCCCCAGATGTTTCTTTTTTAATAGAAGGAGGATTTATTTGAACTCCTGGCTAAATTACCCATTTGGTTTTTGGTTCAATAGACACTCCCTACCTTTTAAATGACTACTTTTTTCGTAGAAATTGGCAAAAGCAGCAACGAAGCTCAATCAGGGTGAGATTGCCACCATTTTCTCCTGGCTTTTCATATGTTCCTCCTTCCTGTCGGATCCATTTAGAGCAGCCTGTCTCCTGCAATGGATCCTTGTCTATTACCTGTCTGAATCTTCTGGCTTGGTTTGCTCGTCTGTGAGCAAATCTCTTCCGGATAACAGCTTAATAGCCTGAAGAGTTGACAGCAATTCCACCCTGAAGATCAGCCTGACAGTTTCTGTGTTGTGGAAGACAATTGAATAGCTTGGATTTGCTACTCCGATCGTTTAACGCAGGAATTGGGGATATTCAGTGGGGAGATGGGAAAACTGTTTTCCTTTCTGTCTCTGCTCTCCTGATCCTTTTTTTTTTTTTTTTTTTCCCTTATGATTATGTTATGACATTCCTTTAGGCTGGGAAAATTGTGGCTGTTTACAAAGAAGTGGAGGTTTCTCTGCAGTCCCAATTTTTTTTCCTGAAGCCATCGAGTTTCTGTACCTTTCCAGGAGGAGTTGGCTGTGCTGGGGGGTGACATTAGAGGGAATCACATCACTTATTAAATATCCTGAGTAGCTACTGTCCTATATATATGTTTTAATGTCTAGTGATAAAGCCTGGCGAGTTCCTGAAGTTTGTGATGGGGCTAAGAAAACTCTGGAATACCTGCTTCCTATAGAGCCACTCCTTTTTCCCAGCCCACAAGGAATCGCTGTGTGTCGGTGCTGAAGGTAGTTAAATCAAGTTGTAGGAGGAACCTGCTTGAACTCTGTGAAACCAACCTGTTTGAAGTGTTCCTTGAAGCTATTTATTTTATATTGTAAAATCTGGTCACTTCCATCTCAGCGATTTGCTGCCGAGTTCAGTTCATGATTTAACTTCCCTGTGTCCTGGGCTCATCCGCAGCTTAGGCATTAGGGGAGAGGGGGATTCTGCCCCCTCAGGTAAGACTCCACCTGAAGAGCTGCCTCCAGCTCTGGGGTCCAACGGCAGAAAGACACGGAGCTGCTGGAGTGAGTCCAGAGGAGGCCACGGAGCTGCTGCAAGAGCTGAAGCCCCTCTGCTCTGGAGCCAGGCTGGGAGAGCTGGGGGTGTTCACCTGGAGAAGAGAAGCTCCAGGGAGACCTGAGAGCCCCTTCCAGTGCCTAAAGAGTCTCCAGGAGAGCTGGAGAGGGACTTGGGACAAGGGTGGGGAGGGACAGGTAAAGGGGGAATGGCTTCCCACTGCCAGAGGGCAGGGTTGGATGGGATACTGGGAAGGAATTGGTGGGTGTGAGGATGGTGAGGCCCTGGCACAGGTAACATCTTGTTGGTAGAAATAAGCCAAACTCAGTGTTCCTTGGCTTTGCACATTCATTTCTGAGTTACAAGTCCGAGTATGGATTAAGATGCCATTGGTTTTTGGCCTTCGTATTAATGGAGAGCTCTCAGGAGGGATGAAGGGGTGTATGAATGACCATAGAACCATTGAGTGGTTTAGGTTGGGAAAACCTTTAAGATCACTGAGCCCAACTGTTAATGTTAATTCTCTTGGAGAAAAACTCCTTAGGTGGGTTTTGGAAGAGTAGCAATTTCAAGCATCTCAGACTTGTTGGATCTTCAAACTTTCATTTCTTGTGACTCAAAATTCCTTGTAGATCTTTCTTATGCTTATTTAGGTTTATTTTAAAAAATGAGAGGAAGTCCTCTGAAATATGGTTTGTAATCTTATTGGTTGACAGTGGCAGTTCTGGCAGGTGTCATGAAAGGGCTCAACTCTTTGAAAGTTTGGTACAATCTGCTTCACTGTGTTGCAATCCCATTTTGGCTGAGCTGGCTGTCCTTAGATACTGTGTAATTGTCTTCCTTTCCAATGCACCAGCCCAGTTTAGTTTCTACAGCTTGTTTTTATTTCCTAGATCTTAAAAGACCAAGTTTCAATGAGCAAATGAAACTTAAAAACATGTAACATCTTATTTAATGAAGCAGATGCCACAGGCTTTGTAACCTTTTTAAGTCGAGGTCAGACTTCAAAGGTCCCACCTTTAGGAGGCTCATACCAACTGGGTACTGCTGTTGCTTTTTGGCAGGGCTGCACAAGCAGGTCACAACACTCTGGTTTGTGCTGGGAGGGAGGGGCTGGGCCAACACATGCTTTAAGTAACTTCTTAGATGGAAACAAACACTCCCAAAATACCTGCTGTGTGCACATCGTCTGGGCAGTGAGGTTCTTGGAAGTGTCCAAGGCCAGGTGGGACAGGGTTTGGAGCAACCTCATTTAGTGGAAGGTGTCCCTGCCCATGGCAGGGAGGGGGACAAGATGGCCCTTAAGGTCCCTTCCAACCCAAATCAGCCTGTGATTTTATGATTCTGCCCCACCATGAACAGTGCTTGCTTCTGTGGTTGCACTCCCATTTTGAGAGCCATGGACTAGCTGAGCTGGCTTGGCTTCAGTGCTGGGTTGGATGCTTTGGAGACCCTTGGGTTCTCCAAATGATCATCCTGCAGCTGAGATCAGATCTGTAGCCACTTCGACATCTGATACTGCTTCCCAGCTGTCCTCTGTTTGGAAGGGTTTTGACAAGTTTCTAATTCTGAGGAATCTGTGCAGTGCTGGCAGCACTGAGACTTCAGTTTGACTCGTAGATGCAACACCAGTGCTGGTAAATCATCATTGGGCTGCGCTCCGCATCCATGGGGGGAATATCTCTGTTGAAATCCCTGTTGTTCCGTGGTTACCATCCAAAACTGGTATTAGGCTCCAAAGCAATTCACAGCCCTTTGTTGTCGTCTGGATTTACTGGGTACAGCGCTGGAACTCGGTGTTTTGTATCATTTCTAAATGCTAGGAATTACTGCGTGTGCCAAAGTGCCTTCACTTGTCAAGATCCATGATTGGGAGCAGGATGTTTTGGAACCACTTGTTCTGTTCTTTCTGGTGCTTCAGTGTTAAGGAGACAACGTGATCAAAGACAGGGGCTTGGGGGTAACTTGGCTGCTGTGGCCACAGAGCTGGGTTTTGCCTGGCAGACTTGTGGGTCTCGGCATCCTCCTGGCTGGGGTTGCTGCAGGGACAGGTTTGGTGTAAGAGCAGCAGTGGATGCTTCCTTCTGTGTTACCATCTGTTTGCAGAGGCGTGAGGGGATGGATTGTGAGTTCCAGGTGCCTCGTTGGACCATGTATACCCAACATTCAGTATGAGAAACCTTATGCCCAGTTGGACTTGGTGGAGTCATCTTAGTAAGCTTGGCTTTGTATGGTTTCTCCTGTTTGAATTTCTGGCACTAAAATAGATCCTTCAGCATCTCTGAAGGCCTGCAGGGCTGAGGCAGATAGTGTAGATATTACCCAGCAGTGTCTTAAAACCAGATTCTGTAACTAGTTTTTTCCTGTGTGTAAATTCTTGCAGCGATCCTGGACGATGAATCTCAGTTGAGCGCTGTGGTCCTGTCGTGGGCTCATGGCTCATACTGATCCTAAGACCTCTAACACAGCTGAAAAAAGCTGAGTCACCACTGCCTTTTTGGCTTGGAAAATTAAATGTTTGACAAAACTGTTTGCTGTGACACTTTTTGGTAAACCAGAGCTTGTCTTAACAAACTGTTTGATCAGTCTCTGCTAACATTTACAAAAGCTTGGAATAATCCCCGAGTTCTCGTCGATCTGCTCTTGTGTAGCTGTTAGAACTGTAACTTGAGGTGTGTTAGAGTAGGAAATGTGCTTGCTAAGGAGGTGTTCTAAAATACATTTGTGCTGAAACCCCATCTGTTAAATCTTCTTGAGCTCCTCCTGCTGACTCTGACACTTGAACGTAGTAGTACTTTACACCACTCGAGCAAACCAGCCTTGACAGGATTGTGGTGTCCTGGTGCTGCATTTATGTGGCATTCAAAGACATCTCTTCTTTGATGGATTGAGATTGGGCTCCCCATTAATAGCTTCAAGATCATTTGCAATTAAATGGAGTCGAGTCTTCCAAGGAATTTACCCAGGGACCAGTGCTCCACACCAGTATCTGAGCTTCCATAACTAACAGACTTGCCTGAGGCACAGGTGGCTAAATTTAGTCTTCTAGCAAGCTTAGTATGACCTTGTGCTGCAAGGACTTTTCCTACTTGTATCTCTATCAACACATAAATTCTGCTTTTCTGTGGTGGACGGAGCTTTGAGGCTCGATGACGCCAAAAAGCTTTTTGTGTTTGTCATTGGCCGACGCCTCCAGTGCTGCTGTTGTCAGGAATTAACTCTGGATCCGAATGCAGTGCAAAAGGTCCATGAGTGATCTAGTGGTACAAAGCCATCCTCACCGGTGGGTATTAAGGCTTCAAAGAAGACAGAAACAACATGGTGCGTAGAGCAGATTACTTGGTAATGAAGGTCTCTAATTGACAGCTATGCTGGAGATTAGGGCTTGAAAGTGGAAGTTGAATCAAAGAAACTTCATACAGATGCAATTTCTGAACTGTAGGAAGGGTAATGTTTGCCTTTGAGGTAACATTAAGCTTATCTGTGCAAAGTAGCACTTTACTCCAGCTTCTGGGAGAAGTTTGCAGTGTGTGTGAGACGGTGCACAGAGGTGGCCCGTTCTGGCATCTGCTTCCTCGTGTGGGTTTGCCTTCTTGTGTGAAGTGAGACTTATCCTCCGTGTTCAGCTTTAGCAGCTTCTCGTTGAAGCTGCTTCTAATTAAATACATAATTCATCCTACAAGCATAACGAAAAAGATGCCTTCAGTGTGTACTCAGGCTTCTGGAGCTCTTCTGCCACCCTCCAAAAATGCAAGACTCCTCTGAAGTTGGTAGCGTGCTGCCAGCTGAATGGGGAGAGTTGTTGCCAGGAAGTCGAACAGGATTTTCAGGTGTCTGCCATGCTGTGTTTAGGAGCGCAGTGAGTGGTGTGGTTTCTTTGGCTTGGGAGAGAAACTCTTTTGCAGGTGAGTGGGCAAACCCCTTTTCATTGGCATGGGCACAGCTTGGGGCCGCCAGGATTCATCTCCCCAGCAGCGACTTGGTTATTGTTGGCACGCTGGTCTCTTGCTTGCTACAGGTACTACACATTGTGTTATTTTTTTGGAGGACTGAAATATTAATCTGATGAAGGATTAGGGTCATTGAGTAATACGCTGAGTGAATTGCAGTGGGTGAGTGTGTGACTACATCTATTGCTTTGTGCGTTTCTGGTTGTTGCATCTTCACCAGCATTGGAAAACATACAGAGAAGTTGAATTGAACTCAGAAGAGCAGCTGCCTGTCCTGGGGAGTCCAAAGTGCCTGAGACTCTTGGGATCAGAAGGATTTCTTTAAAAAGTGGGCAACAAGCTTCTGGATCTTGTTGTAGGAGTTTGTGGGAGCTGCTGTTTCAGCTGCATTCAAAAAGTGGTTGGACAAACCTGGGGTCAGCATGTCCATAAAATGCATGATGGTGGGACTGGGCAGGAGGTCCATGCTGACATCTGTAATCCAGCGGTGCTGGATGCCGGAGCAGACTGCAGAACCTTGCTGCTTCCTGGATCATCCACCTTTGTTATGGACAGAATTGACACAAGAAGTGTTTTCTTTATGTTATTCTACCTTTTATAATCTCCTGCTTTCCCAGAATCCTGGGGCAGAATGGGGAGGTGGTATTTCTGAAGTGCTCCAGAAGGTGGCTTAGGGATTCTTCCAGGAGGGGCAATGTCCAGCTGTTTCCCAGCACAGTGTCCATACCTCCAGCTCTCCCATGCTGTGCCTGGTTCAAAGGAGATGTGACACATGAGGTACTGTGGCTCATGAGTAGAAGTATTCCAGGATGGGATAGGTAGAAATGGAAATGAGGGAAATAAAATTAGAAATAAGGGATGAAGAAAGTAATTCAACATGAAGTTCTCGGTCCCTTTAAAAGGGAAAAATTCTTGAAATTCCACCTTTTTATGCAGAAAGTGGGAGGAGGTGATCACAATGCCTCTCTTCAGCTTCCCTGGTGTGGGATCCAGCAGGGAGCCGGGCGTTCCTTGCGGGAGGCGATGGGCTGATAGCCCGGAACGGGGCAGGGACAACCCTGAGTGAAGCTACACATGTTAATGTCCTACCCTGTGTCATACTAATTACAGGCAGTGTCTGTGTAACGATGATTGCAGTGTGTCCCCAGTGCTGTTTTGCCTGTGCTCATGTCATGGCTGACCAACCCTGGGTTGTTTTTTTAGCTCGCTGCTGTGTGCCTGCTAGAAATCTAGTTTTAATCAGGAATTGGACTATTAAAACAGTATTTTGTAGCACGGATGAGGAGCTGCTCATGTAGTTTTGTACCTAAACATGAAACTTGGTGTTTTGATACCTTGCCTGAGATTAAAATATCCTGTTGTGGAGTGTTCAAAGCTTGTAAGGCTTTGAAGGCTTTTTTGTTACCTCCACAGAGGGAACTGCTGTGCCCAAAAGGGTTGGTTTTGGTCCTGCCTTTCCCATATACTGCTCCTGCTGCTCGTCAAACCTGTTCCTGAGCTGCCCTGACTCTCTAACCTGGCACAGAGCTCTCCAGGTATTATTGGATTGGTTTTCTCCTGTTACTGTAGTGCATTAGACTTGCTCACCAGTGGGTCTGTCAAGGAGAGAAACCAGAAGGAATTCCAGGGGTTTGCTGCAGTTTTTCAACTGCTCCACGTTATGGAGAACACGCTTAAGTTTTCCTTCAGAGATTCTATTTCATCCGGGTGCCAGTTCTAGACTGTAGGCATCCTCCCAATTCTTGGGACACATGTGGATTGTTGTGGGGTTCACACAAGGAGGAGGAGAACCAGGAGGGAGATTCAGAAGCAGCAAAGAACCTGAGGTCTCCAAAAACTCCTGAGGAGCAGCAGAGGCCCTGAGGAACGGAGACTAGTCAGTTTAACTTAGTGTGACCCTCTTTCTTTAGAGAGCCATAGTGTCACCTGAGCATATGACAAGCTTTCTGAATCTCTCAGGTAGTGAAAAAG
The DNA here is from genome assembly GCA_035583135.1 of Lophotriccus pileatus. NCBI lineage: Eukaryota > Metazoa > Chordata > Aves > Passeriformes > Tyrannidae > Lophotriccus > Lophotriccus pileatus. Next base: position 17,660,202 of record JAWWES010000018.1, read on the forward strand.
GATCTTAAATATCTGCATTTGGGTTTGTGGCTTGTACTTAGGCTTGAGGAGGAGTCTCAGCTGAGCCGGCTGTTCGAAAGAGCATTAAATCGGGAGTCTGTTAATGATTGAGTAAACCAGTGTAAAGGGGGAACGTGGAGCAAATCATCTTTGCTCTGAAGGGTGGGAGTGGCAAGTGCTCCAACAGAGCTTGGTTATCCTTCCTTCAAAAGCATGTGAAGAATTGAAGCAGCTCGTCTTCAGGTGTGAATCAGAGGAATCTTGCAAGAAAAGTCCTTAGATTAGATGGGATAATTTTTTTTTTCTTCTAAAGTACTATTGCGTGATGGTCCAGGTTGGGATTGACACCTGGGAGCGTGAACTCAGCTATGCTGAGAAAAGAAATGCCATTTGTCATGACTTTAAACTTCACTTAGGAGGGGTTTATCCCTCTTCCCAGAAGGACTGGGAGTGGGAACATTTCTTGTGCAGATGCTAGAAGGATATTAACTGTGTGACTCATGGAGCCCATAAAGGGATCCGTGGGAAAAAAAAGAAAATAATACTAATAATAATACAAAATATGAGCAAAGCACACCGTGATAATGGTAATAGGAGTGTGTGAGCCAGTGTGTGTTTCAGAAGGAGATGAAGGGGAATGAGTGCTGTGTAGAGGCACTTAGGGCAGGTTGTGATCAGAGTGTTTCTCAAAGCCTCTTTTGAAACGATAATGAGAGTTCAAAATCCCACTTTGAAATATTTTCATGACTCAATATTTAGTCAAGATGGATGTTCCATTTTGTCCCTCTCTGAGCTGGGGGCACCCAGACCCTCACTGGGCCCTGTGTCCTGAGGTACCCTCTGCTCTTGTTTCATGGGAAGCCAAAAGGGAAACTTTATTTGCAGTTAAAAAAGAGTAAAAAGCAGATGTTTCATGTTAAGATATGTGCTGATTTTTCCCAGAGCCATACGTTCTCTTTCTTGCAGGCTACTGTTCCTTGTACAGTATCTGCAGCTGCTGGGAGGAAAAGGTTAAATCATCTCAAAGTGAAAAGTAAAATACTCCTTGGGTGGGCTTTCCCTATTTGAGTTTGAGGCTTTGGAGGCTGTACCAGACAGGTCAGAGCTTGGAGAGCAGAGGCTCTTGTGGAAAGGATAAAATAGAGTTATCTGTGTGAGTGTCCTTAGTGGAGCTGTCACATCTCTGTGCTCCCAGGCTGAGATGTCATCAGACCACATCATATGGAATGATTGCTGCTGGAAGCACGTAGTCGAGCTCTGTACTGGGAATATCTGAAGCACAGTCAGGAAAACATATTATATAGTGACATTTAATGTAGAATAAGCAGGACTCTGTTCCCAATGAGTCAAAGGATTTAAAGAATTTCATTCCATGACGTTCCTGTGTCGAGAGGAGACTCCATCTGAACCTGCCTCCTCTAAATCTTATACTCTCCTTGTATTATTTGAGACACTGTTCTGTCCCCTTTCATCCTAAAGAGCATTGGCATCAGGTTTGAAATCTTCAGTATTCTGCTGTTAACAAAACGCAGGCTCCTGTAATGCCTTAGAGGTACATGCAAGTTCTGGGGATATCGAACCTTCCCACGCTGGGATGGCAGTTGGATAAACCACGAGGTAACTCCACAAAATGTTTGCTGTTTTCCTTTTGTGAAGGCAGGATTGAGATCTAGACCTGCTTGCAGCGTTCTCTTGCTGTGCTGGAAATGTGTGGGCTACTCCCGAGCTGAGGGAATTGGGACAGAGATGTCAAATGGGGTTTGCAAGCAGCAGGTTTTTATAATTTTGTTTTTCACTCAGGTGTCAGCTAATAAATGCTGCTCTGAACAGTGCCCAGGTACAGTGTGGGATGAAAGGTGCCTCTCTTTTTTCTCCAGCTGAGCAGAATGAGTGTAGATGTTGGCTTTGGGGTATATTCAGGGAGGAATTTGCAAATTACTGAGTCCAAGCAGGAGCTTTGCTTCAAGTGCAGTGGTTAAGGCACCTGGCTTTCTGTCCAGCTCTTCTCCAGGTGTTGAATTTATTTGGTTTTGGCAAAAAGACTGCAAAATTTACTCAACAAGGTATGACTTTTCCCCTTTTGACCCTGCTAATTTCCATGTTTTGAGGGCAGACAACCATAATGTGTCATCGGGGTCCTTTCTGCTTCACTGCTACTCTGCTGGTTTTAATATCTACTGATACTTGGCAGATAACACTGCTGATTTATTCCCAGCAAAATGCTGCTTATTTAGTCTGTACAACTGAAGTTCATGTCTCAATCTTTCTCTTCTGCCAAGAATTGGTTATTTACATCCAGCTGATATTAAAGGGTCAGCAGCGGTGTGGAGCAGGTCACAAAATCACTGGTGGTGGATGTGGGAGGGTAGTCACTTCTGCTGCCCTGAGATTCAGAGAGGATCAGGTGGAGCTGACAGGTGGGTTCAGATGTTGTTGTTCAGGCAGCCAAGGGCTATTGTGGCTACAAAAAGTTTCTGTAAGTCTGGAGATGAACTGGCAGCACTGAATGTCCTTCATAGAATATCCAGAGTTGGCAAGGACCCACAAGGATCAGCAAAGTCCAGCTCCTGGCCCTTCACAGGGCAACCCGAGCAATCACACCATATTGGGTGTGGAATGCTTTAGTTGAGGGTCTGCTCACCTGAACATCCTTTGATCCAGGACTGGTGGGTTGCTTTTCAAGTCCCTTGTTTCTGGAGAACTACATATCCTGTGCACTGTTAAGCCAAATTCTCGTTGTCCAAGTCCGATGTGAGTCCTGAAGCATCGTGTTCGCTCTTGAGGTTTTGTTCCATCATCTAATGCCATTGGGAGCCATTGTGCCTTTTTTGCCATGCTGAGTGGTATGAACACTTCGGAGCAGGGAGAGTCCATTAGACCGGAATGTTAATATTGTTCTCTTGCTCTAATTTTAGAAGAGTATAAACACCTTACGCCTAAAGATGAGGAGCTCATTTTAGATGTTACCCAGAGGGGCACGTCCTGAATACAGGGGTGTGGGACCTGTGTCCAGCTCCACACCCCTGAATGCTTCATGTCCTTCTGCCTTTGGCATTCTGGAAAGTAACTAACTCTCCTTCCTGAGGTGCCTGGTAGGAAGCAGAGCAGCCTCCTCCTCGGATCCTGCATGACTTCTGTGTCATACAGTGCCAAGGCCTGTTGATTTTGAGTTGAGCTGTGCAACTCCAAACCTTAGGCTTCACTACAGCCATCAAGGAAATGTCTCAGGAAATGGGCTCTGTGTCTGGAGGTGTTTAATTAAGCACAAAAAGAGTTATCTGTCAAGAGCTAGAGACTGTCCCTTTTGCTGTTTGTGGTTTCATTGTCATTCTTCTTTCTTCCTTAATCTTCCCTTCACACAGGGACATGGTCCCTGGTTTTTCATAATGTTAGGCTTTGGGCAGCGGAGCTTGGTGGAGAAGGAAAGGCTGCAGCTTGTTACCAGGATAAACTGGTACTCCAACCGGGCTGTCCACATATTCTTGGTCGTTAACCATGGCTTTCTGCTGCTGCCAGAGATGCCTTTCAGTTCCATGCCATGATTGCAGCTAAATGTGGTTCCTGCCTTCCTGCCCTCATTTAATGGGGTCGGGATTTCTGAGCGTATGGCCAGGGAAGGGATGGACATTGAACTCTGCCTTTTGAGCCCCCGTGGGCTCTCGAGATGCTGGAGTCCTGTCTGTGCCAACATGAGAGTCATGTTTGCTGTGCTGCAGGTCAAAAGCTCTGTTAGGAAAGGTCTTGAATGAGGTGGGGATGAGTTTTGTCATGTGTCCTTGACAGTAGGGAGTGGCAGAGCCTGACCAGCATGGGGGGTTTTCCCACGTTACACTTGGATCCTCTGTAACTTGCTGGTCATCTTATTCTTCGAGCAGAACGTGAATAACGCCTAACCCCTGGTTCAGATCTGAACCTTGGGACAGCATGAGATGATTTATTTACCTTTATTCCTGAAGTAAATCATTAGACCATGGAGTGGGTTATAAATAGAGTTTTCCGTTTTGCTTCCTGGTTTGGAGTCACCACCTCTTTCCAGAGGTTGGGATTGATGTAAGGAAACCGAGTAACACTCTGGCCTATGAACCCCATTTGGAATTTTTATGCACAATTTTTGGTTTTCCTTCTAAGTTTAAATGGGGTCTGTTAAAAGTGGCAAGACAGCAAAGCTGAAAGGCTGTTCAGCATTTAAATATGTGGACTGTCATTGTAGTTGGATGCTTCTGTTCTTTGCCCAGGAATGGATGACAAGTGACTAAATAAAGCTGCAATTCCTCCTTCCCTAGGAATAGGTGCTTGTGTTTTCTTTTCTTGTAGGTCTTGGTTTGGTACGAGTTTGGCTGGTTCTTCCTTGCTGAAGCCTCTGACCCGGTCAAATAACTTGGAATGGCTTTAGTGTCAAGTAGAACAAAAGCTGGCCTTAAATGCTTCTCAATAAGCTTAATATTGAGGACTCCATTCAGCTCCCTGATGCCTTTTCATTTGAGAGGGATGGTTGTCGCTCACAGCTGAAGTGGTGGTGTGTGTTCCTCACCCATGAGGTTGGCTTCATTGGATAATTGCAGAGGAGGATTGATTAATAATAGCTGTTGGGAGCTCCTGGAGACTTTTGAAGTCTGCTCTACTACCATTGAGCAATCCTCCAAGCTTCTCGAGGACAGAAACTGGGAATGACATCAGGAGAGCACGGACGTGACTTGGACTGGACTGACCATGAGCTTCTGAAAGTACAGGGCAGAGCTGGACACCAAATTCCTGCACAGTCCAGTCAAAGCAGCACCACTGGGCAGCGCGGCCACAGCAGCTCCGGGCTGTCCTACACCTGATGTCAGGGAAAGCAAAAATGTTCTCCACTATTCCCATGTGCTTAACAAGAAAGAGGTTTAGGATGTTCATATGGACCCTTAAACTCTCTCCTTGCTGTAACAGTTGGGAACATAAGGATAGAATTCCAACTTAGGCATGGACTTGGCATGCCCGCTGGGCACTGGGGAGCCTGGTTGCTTGTAGCCTGTCAGTACCACATGTCAGGGAGTCTCCTGTGGTGTTTCAGCAGAGCCTGTTTTATACTTGACAGTCAGAGCTTCTCAGAACTTAAAGCTGCTTTTCAAAATTCTTATTTTTGTTAGAACTACCCAAGTGTTTTCTTCAGAAGGACATTAACATGCCCAAGTTTTGAGTGGGGAACAGAACAGCGTGACTTTGGTCACTCCGGGAAGAGTTTTCCAGGAGTTGTTTCCACACCCCTGTTACAGCACACTTCCCTTCAAAAGCTGGTGTTTAGGCCCTGTGCTCAGGAGGGTATTTTCTAAGGAGAAAACGTCTCAAACAAACCCTTGTACTTCCTTCTGACCAAAGTGCCTGGAGCATCTCAGGAGATGGAGCCAGCCCGGGGGTGCTGTGTCACAGGACGTCAGGTTTGGGAACCCGTTTCCCAAGGTGGAGAAACGCAGTTTACGAAAAAGCAAACCCCAAATTACCAAAGAGCAAGAAACATCTGTATTTTAAGAAAACACTGTCTTCTGAACTAAAATTCCCATTATTTATTGCATGGAAAGCTCTGAGTTTGCCCTGACATTGGGTGAGGAGAATGATTTTCCTCTAAGTAGGGGTGTTTGGCTCCATTTCATCCCTGGTACTTGGGAGCTGCCTCACGTAACTGAGAACAAACAATGCCTTTTTTGTTTTTTAAGCAGAGCGCAGCAAGATTTGAAGTCGCTGGTGTGAACTGTTGCATGGAGACTTTCTGAAATATCTTTTCTTCCTCCCCAGGGTCAGTACAGATATGCCTGCCTGGCTGCTCTGCTGCTCCCGTGCCCTGGCACTTGCTGCCCTGTGATTTTGGGTAACAAGCCTAAGAAGTTACGAATCGTGCGGTGAGTATCACGTGCCTTTGGTGTTCTGGAGTGTCTTAGCATGGAACTCAAATATTCCTTCTTAAAAAACCTGAATCCAACCATATTTGATAAGAGGCACCTCCCCTATGGAGGCAGGCTGGAAGAGCTGGGACTGTTGAGCCTGGGGAGAAGGTTGTGTGGAGAACTCAGAACACTTTTCAGGATCTAGAGGGGCTACAGAGAGCTGGAGAGGGACTGTTCATCTGGAACTGTAGTGACAGGACAAGAGGGAATGGATACAAACTGACAGAGGGAAAGTTTAGGTGAGGTATGTGGAAGAAATCCTTCCCAGTGAGGGTGGGGAGAACATTGCACAGGTTTCCAAGGGTGGCTGTGGCTGCCCCATCCCTGGGAGAGTTCAAGGCCAGGTTGGAAGGGGATTGGAGCAACCTGGTCTAGTGGAAGATGTCCCTGCCCTCCCATGGCAGGGGAGTAGAATGAGATGAGCTTTAAAGTCTCTTCCAACCCAAACCATTGTGTATATAAGGGAAGACAGTAAAAATCCAGTAACTTCTCCCTGAGGTGTGTGAAATACCTGCCAAGCCTGTGGAAGGATGATTAGAGATCTGAATGCAACTTGTGCAATTCTCACTCCTTATATCCATTTTAATATTTTTTCCCTCTCAATTTTCTCAGCATTTTTCATCTGAAGTAACTTCTCTGGGAACTTACATCCCTGATTTCCTTTCCCTGGCTTTATTTTTAGAAACACACATGTTGAGCTGAGAAGTAGGTGACTGCAATTCTGCTTGTCAGTGACAAATAGCTCCAACAAGGAAACTGGGCAGGATTAAAGAGAGGGAGAGTCCGGAGTCTTTTGTGGCGAACTGAAGCTTCTCTAAAACTGCTTGAAGTTTGTTATTGAGAGGAGAGTTGATGTGGTCTGTTAGTGTTTGTTCCAGTGGGACAAGTAAAATAGAGACTGGGTTGCCTATTCAATAACAACTGACCTATGGAATGAGCAGAAAACTCGAAACTGAAGTTGTTGGGAAAATTTTCCTCTCCAGAAGTCAAAAGGAATAACGTTTGTAGGTGAGAGTGTTGGACTGACTCCAGCATAGAGAGATCCCTTGATTTCCTGAAAATAAACTGGCAAGTGTTGTGGTTTAGTGACAGGGGTGACCTTGAGAGTCAAGTCCCTTCTTGGCACAAGAAGTTTTTGGGTGTACATGAAGTCTGAAACTGGCACTAGATTTCCCTTTCTGGACTTCTGAAAAAGCATTAATATAGTGATGAACTGTTTTTCTGTGCAGTCTAAGTGATCCTGATTAAGTCCTCAGGGAGTTTTGTTTAGGGCCATAATTGTGCAGCATCCTTTGGGAATGTTGTTCCTATTTTTGGCCAAAATGATGTGACAAAACAAATTCTTTCTAAATTGTAATCTCCAGTTAGAATTTTCTCTGTAGAAAGCTTCATGAGCACTTGCCTTTTGGATATTTCAGCTGAGAGGGGGCAGATGGATGGACAACAGCTTCATGCTCTCAGTAGCTTCCAGCCTGGAGGAGAAATCTGGTTTCAATTTTGCTTGATATTGTATCTCAAATTATTTTTGCAGCTTCAGCCCCTAAAACCAATTTGTCTATTTTTGGTGGCAGTAGTAGGAGTGTCATTAATTGTTGAAAAGTGTTTCGTTTGGGCAATTCAGGCTGGTGCAGTACAGTGCTTTAATATCTTCTCTGAGTCCAGCAGAGACTGTGTCTTCTGCCTGTGCCTTGTTTCACATTGTTTTTTTTCAGAGATAAGCCCCTGCTGTGTTAAGCTTTGCTGCTGTGATGTTGTGAAGGGTTTCTTTCGGGACTGAAGTCACTGCCTTGTTTTTCTGTATCCTGCCTGTAAAATATCTGGGATCTTGGGAAATTTTTTGGAATGAGATAAACCTATTTCCATGAGGTTTGGGATCGTAGCGTGCTTTTTCACTTGGGTGAAGCTTCTATCCTGATTCTGCCTCCTTTTATCTTTTTGTATATTTTAATTTCATATTTAGAGAATATGAAATGGTTTTCCTGTTCCATGACTTGCACTTGTGAGCAGAACCCTGACTCCTGCCATTACTTGTCTGTTTGTGTCTTCACCTGTGCGTTCCTTGCCTTGGGATCCTCAAGGTGCATTGGCTTGACTCTTTCCCAGCTCCACTGGAGCCAGTGCCAGGTGCTTCCCCTCCTGCATTTTTGTGTTATCCCCACGAGTGAGGGGCTGGCTTGTGGTGTCCTCAGTGTGCTCAATGAGCCACGTCCAGCTTGAGGAGTCTGGCTTTAGGAGCGAATTTTTTTCCCTGGATGGCAAAAATGAGCAAGAGGAGCAGCAGCTGCAGCCTCGGAGCCCATGTCAGAACCAGGGAAAGCAGTGAAAGCCGGAGGTGCCTCTGCTGTTCTCCGGCTGCATCCCGAGAGCGGCTCTGGTGATGTGTGGAAGCTGAAATATCCTTCTGTGCACGGAGCTTTCTGGTTGTATTAGTCATCCATCAGGCTTCTGGATTATTGAAGTGCTGAAGCTCTCCTAAAGAACAGCAAAATCTATTTGTAGAAAGGTACACCATGTGAAGTGCAATTCCAGTATATTAGAGCTGCCTGCTGGAGATGTTCTCGGGAGTGCTGCCCCTCCTGTGCTGGGAGTCCAAGAGATGGAGAGCCCCCATCAAAGATCTTAAAGGCTTCTGGGTAGTCATGGGGAAGCAAATGGTGATGTGTTAGAGCTCCTGCTCAGCTTCTCCCACAAAATCACTCCTCCTGTTCAGACCAGAGTAGCATCAACTGGTGGGTGTTGGTCTCCAGATGCCGAGAAAACCTGAGGAAAAGGGGATCTGTAGCATTAATGGAAAATACTCTTCCACTAGGTATGGGAGAACTCCTGACTCAAAGAGTTAAAGACCAAAACTCTCTTCTCTAACTCTTTAACTTGTCCTGGCTTGAACTAAGTCTGAAAGTGCCTAGAGCTGAACTGGTCCATTTTTAAGCTGTAATTCATCTGTCTATGCTGTTTACAGAAAATCTTTAGGACAGTTGCTGGCTAGAAGGTTAATTCCAATACAGCAATGATTATGTACTCATGAACTTAGAGAAAACTTGAATCTTTATGCCTTTGGTTGTGTTTATGGGTTCACTTCATGGTATTCTGACCCAAAAATGAAACACAATGTTTCATGTAAGGTTTGAGATTCACAGACTGGCAAAACACTTGTCCTTGCTTAAGCAGTCTGGCTTTTATGTAACTCATTATTTTTGCTCAAATGTTGCAGATAGTCGGTTTCCTGTAGCAACAGCCACCAGATGTTTCGCTGAACAAGACTTAATTCTTTAAAATTGACCTGTGAGAAATGTGTGAAGGCGAACAGGGGGGCGGAACAATTGTGTGTCAGCATGATTTCCATTTCCTTGCTAAAATCCCACTGCAAGCCTGGCAGTTCCATTCGTGCAACGATGGATCCTGATTTTTGTGGTACGCTATGAGGCCTTTTCCACGGTTTTCCATAAATGCACTGTTGGGAGTGGGGTGTAGAATCAGGCTGTCTTTAGGAGAATTACCATTCCTGGGGCAATTAGCACTGTATGGGTTAAGTCTGTCTGGTGGATATTCCAACATGGGGATTCTGCTATGGATCTCTAGGTCTTCATTCCTTGTTAGCTTTGCTAGACTGCCTCTATTTCATATTTCCATGGGAAACCAACTCCTACCCCAGTTTCTCAGCTGGGGAAAAAGAGTGTCCAAATGTTTTAGCAGGGGACATGGGGTGAGTGGTCCTTATAGGCACTGTGAGGAGGTCCCAGCAGCTCTTGTCTCTGAAACATTCCCATTTTGGGGCTTTGTGTCCTTGCAGGAGTACTCTGCATGGGACAAGACTGCACAGGGAGTCAGTCCTCTGCTGGGATTGAATGATCTGGGACCTGGATTTTTGGGTCTGTTGTTTTCTTGTCCAGGTGTGCAGAGAGACCAGATAAATCAAAGTAGAGCTTTGATTTTTTTTTCCCTTCCCTACAAGAATATCTTGCTCCCCTTGTGCTTCCCCTTGTTGTGCAGTTTGGAATGGAGGTGTGTATGCATTGGTCTTTAACTGGGGGTACTGGTGACAGCTCTGTACCCAAGAACTGTGGATTGGGTAGGGAAGTTCAGCTCTGCAGAGTTTGGTTTCAAGGTTTCAGAGGTCAAAGTGTGTGCTGGTTTAGGTTGAAGGTGTTTCTGCTGGAAATAAGGCTTTCCCAGTGCTTGAAATGCTTCAGGACACAGTGTGGATTCTCCAGCCATCATCATCCGTAGCGATTTTGGTATGTGTTAGACTTTAGTTTAGTGGTTTTTCAGAAGTTCTAGATGCCTAGCACAAAATTTTGCTATCACTTAAGCAGGAGGTAACTTGAATGTCCTTTTCTTGTAGCAGAATGTGAGACTGGTACTCAAAGTGGCATCTTGAACTCCTTTCTCATCAGCACTTGCAGGTGATCGAATATTAAACATTTTCCTGTGTATCTGAGCAACTGTAAGATCAAATATAGAAGCAACCTGACATATTGAGTGGCATCTGCCCATGGCAGGGGAAAAAGGTGAGCTTTAAGGTCCCTTCCAACCCAAACCATTCCATGATTCCAGGAGTCTCTGAAGCACTGTACATGTGGAGCTTTGACTCGCACCTGAAGTCTGTTGTCTAAACAGAGCTGGGAAAGCTGATTTTGAGCTGTATGTGGATGCTTGGTCTCACTGATGCTTTCCTGGGAAACAATACAATCACCATGAAAACTGAAGGTTAATTGCTTTGGTTTGTATCTGACTGCCACAAAGATTCAGATATATGCTACTTTCTTATATGTGAACCTGAACTGGAGAAAATGTCGTACAGTTTATAACTGTTTTAACATTTTTATAACTGACCTTTCCTTAAAACAATCAAACCCCAATGCTGACATGCACTTACCATAGTAATCCAGGGAATAATTCCTGGAAAGGTCTGTAAAATCTTCATAATCCTTTGATTTCTCAGCATGCAAGTGTGCAAGAGAGGTTAGAGAATATGCGGGCATCGTCACGTGTATTTGGTAGCATTTCAAGGGACACCAGAAGTGCTGGCTCCTGGAAGTGGCATCTCCTATTTCCTGTCAGAAATCCTTTGGTGTGAGAGGTCCCAGGTTGTGCTGTGGGAAGAGGAGAAATCAACTGCAGACAGGGGCTATCTGACCTGCTTCTGGGCTAGCTGGCAGGTGATGGTGAGGGATTTCTACAGGCAAATACATGGTGGTTGTCATCTCTTCCTCCAGCAGCAGCAGAGGCTTGCAGGTTGTAAATCACTTCAGAGAGTGCAGGTAGTGAAGCAAAGTCCCCTGAAAAGGTGGTGGCAGCTGCTTCATAAAGGTGGTCAAGCGATGATCCATCTCAGACAAAGGTTTGACCATGTTTAGGTTGGTTGTTCCCTTTTCCATGTGCAGCTTCACCTTGTCCTGAGACACATCCTGCAGAAGGATAGTGGCCAGGTCACTATGATTAAGAGTTTATTTTCCAATTTAATATTGTCTTGAGGTGCCAGGAAGTCCAGTTTTTAACATTTCCTATAACAGGTTACAGATGTCAGATGGCCCTCAGTTTCCTTCTCTCCTAGACTTTCTTCTCCAGGTGGATGTGAATCAAATCTGGAAAGTTTCTGTGACAAAACAATATTTTTCCAGTTCTTGTTCTCTCACCTATTGATGGAAATGGAAAATAGGTAAAAAAGACCTTTTTGATGTAGATGTCCAAGTTGGCTGAAATTGTATCAAGTTTTGCTTTTTCTGGGATGCTGTCTTTGGGGACACTGCTACTGCTGTGAACAAGGATGGTGGTTAACCTCAAATGAGCTCTGAAGGTCACGGGTTCGAGGAGATGAGCTGCCTCGTGTGACACAAAGCTGCAGAGCTCCATTCTGTTAGAAACACGGACCAGGAGGCTGCACAGATTCTCATAGAAGCAGAAGAAGTGCAGTCAAGTGGGGAAAAACAGTCCAACATCATTGCATTGATGATATCACAGGTCATGAAACAGTCTCCAAGTCCTTTGCTCTGACACAGAGCATCGCTGTGCATTTCCCATGCTCCTGTGGTCTTTGGCTGGGTGTTGCTACTGGCCACCCAAAATGGGGTGTTGTGTCAAATGTGATTGCCCCTTACACCTGCACTCGCAGGGCATGAATTTCTCCTGAAAAATCTTAAATGTCCTTGAGCCACATGCCAGTTTTTACAATCTGACTGAGGAGACTCAGCTAGAAATAGCCTGAATTTTATTCCGCATGTGGTGATTCAGAGGGGTATTTTGTGGCTGAATACAAAGCCTTTTTGGGGGTTTGAAACCACAAAAGATGATGTTTGATGCACCAGGCTGTTGTGTAGAGATGCAATAGAAAGGTGCCATCTTTCCTTGTGGAAGAATTGCCTTGTAGGCAGAAGAATTGGGCTTGTTTTTCCAGCTTTCTCAAGGTTATGTTGTTGGCATGGAAGGGGAACAGGCGCTGTAATGGAGTAATTAATCTTGTAAATAGAGTTTAAGGTAGTACCTAAAAGGGATTTGTGGTTGACAGAGGCAGGGTTCCAGCAAGGGATCCTTAGAGGCTCAATCTGTATTTAAGTGAAGATATGGTGGTGGGGAAGGATTTGGATGGGAGGTTGGTGCCTTTCAGAGGACAGAAAGAGGCTTGGTGGCATCTCTGACTTCTGTGGTTAGGAGGCAAGTCCTGCATGGGACCAAACCTCCACTTCTTGTTTTACTTGGTGATATTAAATCTAATAGGGTGCAAAAAGGTCTTCTCTCTGCTCAGTGAGATTGGTGCTTGTGAAATAAGTGCTACAGCTTGACATGAAGGAATCTGCCAGTTGGGATTAGTCCAAGGCCATGTGTTGCAGGACAGAGGAATATTATAGTCAGGATGTGCTTTCCTTGGCTACAGATCTCTGCAAGCACCCGTGTGGCATCTCTGCTTTGTTTTAAGAGATAAACTTAACTCTGAAGTCTAGATGAGTGTGAGAGGGTAGAACAAACAGCTTTCTCTTCCAGTTTCAAGGACCAGGGAATCCTCTGATTGTCACTCCTTGCTTACTGTTTGTTTTCTTTCTGGACATTGTCTTTGGTTTCTCTAATCCAAGGAATCCATCAGGTGTTTGCTAATCTGTCTGCACCAAGCTCATCCAAGTTGTCTTATCTCACACATTTTGGTTCTTGAGAAACCTTTAGGCTTCTCTCTACAGTGTCACTGATTTTTAAGTTGTTGTAGGATGGGAAATACAATAGCACAGAGCTACACTTCTGATAGCTTCTGTTGCTGTGCTGCTGGAGTAAATAACCTCAAGGACGGCTTAGGAAATGTGGTTTCAGTGTTTGGATAATCCAGTATCTAATAAGGCCCAAATTGTGAAGCTTTTCTTCTGGACAGGGATGAGTGATTCCTCTCCCATGCGGATTCCTCTGTATTACACTGCATAACTGAGCTGGTACTTCATTATTTTCTCCAGTGAGGGAACACATGTGGATAGATCTCCTTTGGCTTTAGCATCAATAGAGAAATTTGGTTTAGAATTCTTTGTCAAATGGGATTGATGCCAACTCTGGTGTGGTAGACATGCAAGAGGGAAGAGATGGCATGCAGAGGGACCTGGATAGGCTGGAGAGGGGGGGCTGTGCAAACCTCATGGAGCTCAGCATAGCCAAGGGCAAGGTCCTGCCCCTGGGCCGGGGCAATCCCAGCACAAACACAGGCTGAGGAAGAATGGTTGGAGAGCAGCCCTGGGGAGAAGGACCTGGGGGTTGGTTGATGAAGCTCAACATGCCCTGGCTGTGTGTGCTGGGACCCAAAAACCCTCCATGCCCTGGGCTGATCCCACAGTGTGGACAGCAGGGAAGGAGGGGGATTCTGCCCCTCTGCCCTGCTCCAGTGAGACCCCACCTGCAGTGCTGCCTCCAGCTCTGGGGTCCAACAGCAGAAGGAGCTGCAGCTGCTCTGGAGACAGGCTGAGAGAGCTGGGGGTGTTTCCCTGGAGAAGAAAAGGCTCCAGGGAGATCTTAGAGCCCCTTCCAGTGCCTAAAGGGGCTCCAGATGATCTGGATGGACAGACTTTGGACAAAGGCGTGGGTGACAATGCTTTCCACTGCCAGAGGGCAGGATTAGATGGGATATTGGGAAAAAATTGTTGTGTGTGAGGGTGGTGAGGCCCTGGCACAGGTTGCCTAGAGAAGCTGTGGCTGCCCCATCCCTGGAAGTGTCCAAGGCCAGGTTGGATGGGGCTTGGAACAACCTGGGATAGTCGAAGGGTGTTCCTGCCCATGGCAGAGGGTGGAATGAGGTGGTCTCTAAGGCCCCCTCCAACCCAAGCCAGCCTGTGAAACACTTGAATAGGTTAGAAATTTGTGAAACAGGAGAGTGCCAACACAGAAGTCTAATTCCTTGGGGAATGGAGGAAAATCCTGGGTGTTGTTAACCGCGGGACTTCACTCTTGTCCATACGAGAGGTACATGTAGTTTTAGTGGTATGTGCATTGCCTTTCCTTCCTATTAGATCTCTGGACTACAAGTGGGTGGCAGATTTGTTTGTTTTGGCACAATATTCCCTTTACATGGGCATGTCTGGAGTTTACAGCAAACAGAGGAGCCAGGCCGTGACCTGTGCAAAGTCCTCAATGCGAGGGAAAGGAGGGAAGCAGGAAAAGCTGTCATGTAAAATTACCTCTCTGAAACTAAGACATCTCTTCAGCTTCTTTCCCTGCTGGCTTGCAGACCGTTTCCTTAAGCTGACGTTGCTCCATCGGACGCATCACGATCTTGAACGTTTGTGTCAGCACTGCCTGTTCCTGCCACGCGCCGTCCTTGCTCGGAGCTGGACGTGCCATGGGTTGAGAATCAAGAATCGCCCTTCAGGGTGTTGAAGAGCTTCAGTGGGGATCCTCTTCTGGCACTGGAGAGTTCCAATCTGAATGGAAGTAACCAGAACGGTGAGATGACCTGGCAGGAAGGCAGCTGAAGTGTGCGCTCACTACCTAGGTGCCTTACTGACCTGAGGGATGAACATCAGGTGGTGGGACAGTGCTGAGGTGCAGGTAAAGGGTTAGCAGTGGCAGTGGCTGGTGTGAATTAAATCTGCTGCCATGGCCTTGGCACAGCAGCACTGGTGAATATCTGGCTTTGATAATGAAAATAAATGTGCTGTGGAAGCTGGATATGGCTTTGGAGTTAGTTTTGTGGCTTGAAAATGATGATCATAGATCATAGAATATTCTGAGTGGGAAGGAACTCACAAGGATCATCCAGTCCAACTCTTGGCCCTGCCCAGGACACCCCAACAATCCCACCATGTCCGTGAGAGCATTACCCAAATGCTCCTTGAGCTCTGTCAGCCTTGGGGCTGTGACCACTGCCCTGGGGAGCCTGTTCAGTGCCCAACCATCCTCTGGGGGAAGAACCTTTTCCATCCAACCTAACCCTCCCCTGACGCAGCTTCATGCTGTTCTTCTTGACATGCAGGGATCTGGGGGATTGCCAGATGTCCTTACAGGCATTAATACCCTCTTGGGCACATTCTCCATCACCTGGTGAAAAGGCAGGTGATTTCTGAGCAACTCTGTTTGTCAACCTGTGTTCAGAAGAGCATGAATGAGGAAAGGATGGTGATGTCTCATAACCAGACTGAGCCTTCACAAATTTAAGTTTGTCCCATCACTGGGACCTTAAGGGGGGAAATTTGATGATCTTGATGGTACGTGAAGGCTGGATGGGTACAGGCAGAAAACACCTCTAGAGCTTCTCCAAACTGTCACTGTGAGAAACCAGAAAGTGTTTGTTGCCATCTCTGATGCTGCTCATGCCACACAGACATGTCCTGGTGTGCTGAGTGGTTTCACAGGGGTGCTGATGTGGAGTAGCTGCTTCCCCTGAGTGGCTGCCTCACCTTTCCTAGTGCATGGATCTCATCTCAGGGTGATTATAGAAAGAATATGCACTTGAGAATCAGATAGAGAAAAATGACAGGTACTGGAGGGTGTTTCCAGTTAATCTGGAAGAAGCTAAAACACCCATCCAGTACATGAAGGCTTTTAAGGCGCTGACAACTCCCTACCTTGAGATTTGCGGAAGAAAAACCCTAGAAAACCAACCAACAACAGAAACCTTCAAGTATTATGGTTTTTTAAAGCCATGTATCTGCTCTGCAGTATTGATGGCTTCTGCTTGGCTTCCCCCTGCGGGCGGGTGCTCCGGGCACTTCCTTGCCAGATTGAGGAAGGAACTCGGCGCAAACATTTACTTTCTGTGAACAAACGCAACTGTCTGACTGTGTATCTTGGGATTAGGGTGCCTGATTGCTCTGCCGAGGAAGTGCAGGTTTTTATGGATGAGGTTTGTGTGGGTGTAGCCATGGCAGGCACAGAATGAAACCAGTAACTGAGGCTGGACCTTGCACTGGGGAGGAGGCAGCTCCTCCACCAGCAAACAGAGCAACCTTTGCTTTGTTCAGAAATAAATGAAGAAAAATAAAAGAAATTAAATTGTAAAAGGCAAGATGCAGGATCTAAACGTCTTCTGGCCCCCCTGCGAGGGAGTTGTGCTTCTCCACTGGGTATTTTGCTTGGTCTGCGGGTAATTCCTGGCATCTTTCAATCATGTGGCAATCTGGATCTGTCTCTTCTGACAGCTGAACTGCTTCATCAGGATACAGAGCTGGGAGATCTGAACAAGGGAGTGTCCTAAATCTCAGAGAGAAAGGAAAAGATAGTTCTTTATGTGCTGTGAGGATTCTGCCCTGTAGGATAAGTGGGTTTTTTTGGACAGTTTGTTGTGGGGCTGCAGTGTTGACTTCATGGACTTTTTATAATCCCATAGCAGGAAAGGAAGACAAATTGCTGCAGAAGGTTTCAGGCTTTGAGTGTAACAGTGCCTTAAATATCAGTCTCTGTCAGTTTTTAATGGAAATGATCTATCCCAATCAAAACCTTCCTCTACCAGAAACAGAGATGTGAGAGAAGAAGGTGCTGGCAGGGGAGCTGGGGACTGGCAGCAGCGGTAAAATTTGTTTGCAGAGTCTGAAGCAACGTATTTATTAAGCCCAGATGAACAGGATTTATTACTAAGGAGTCTTGGTTCTTACCTTTTCAGCTCCCTTGTGCTCTAAACCTTGTAACCAGGTGCAGAGGTCGGTCACCCCTGTCCAACAGCAATTTGCCTCCAAATAAACAGCACATTAAAGGCTGGGGCAGGTTCCTCTCCCCTGGCAGGTCTTAGGTACGTAGTTTCTTTTTTGAGACATGGTTTAGTTACAAACAAAATATGTAGGTGATGTCAGTTGAATTCCTGCCAAATGTCTCATTACATGAGGTGACAGTGTGGTCTGATCCTCTCTCCATGACTGCTGGAAAAGGCAGTATCTTTACATAAGGAGGAAGTGAAGTTCAGGCATTAAAATGAAAATACATATACATTAAATAATTAATTATCAGCTTGCCTTGTTTTTCCCTTAGTGCACTCCATCCCTCTCCTTTTGTCATCACCATTTCTATTTTTTTGAGAGATGCTGCTGTTCCATCTCACCATCTCTTACATCACTGTTTCCAGTTCATTCCCCAGCTCTTAGGAGGAGTTTCTGGTGATGAGCAACATGGAGTCAAGTCTGTTGGGCAATGTAGAGAGTCTGTGGGATGGAGTGACGCAGACTTGGCAGAGTTGTCCTCTTCCCCACTTGTTGTGGGGCGTTTGGGCTTTACCCACCAGGTCAGGTCTCAAAGTTTAGCTGCACAGAGTGCACCTTCATAACTTCACTCCTGTTGCAGGGAAGTGGAATCTTCTCCAAGGCTTTGCTGCTTTGTGGTGACCCTTGGACACTGAGAGAGCCCTTACTCCTGTGTTTAGGGCTCAGTGCTGCGAGAGTTTGGATGTTCTCCTGTCTCCTGAGCCATTAGGTGCAAATGCTGAGCACCTGATGGCTCATCCTGAATCTGGCCTGTGGTGTCTGAAGCTCATTTTAGGAGCTGATATGAGCCTTGGCAGAGGTTTGATGTCCTTCTGCTCTGAGGCAACAAAGAAACCATTCTCCTTGTTTGTCTTCAGCTTTCTGAGGTGCCCTGGGTACTGGTGGGACAGAAAGGAGGCAACTTGTTCCCATCTGGCAACCACAAGCCAGTGGTGGCTGAGTGCTTGGCTCCCCTGGACACACGGCCAGCTGCCTCTCAGCACCTCAGGGCTGCCTGTCGTCTCAAGCTGGGTTCCACTAGCACAGCTTCTACCCACCCTTGCCAGCAAGGGGTCTTTGGTTTCCTTTGATCCCGTCTCCTCAACTTCAGGAGGACTTTTCTTCTAGTAAGAGGCTTTTCCTTGCCCCACACACCGTGAGAGCTGCATTGTCTCTGAACTGGATACTTGTGTTCCTTTCTGAAAGCAGAAAAAAAGCACTTCATGGTTTGGATACTGCAAAGTTTTTTGGGACTTTTTTTGTGTTTAGCTGCCAAATTCACCAGTCTTTTCAAGTTCTTGGAGCCTGTCTGCAGTTCATCCTCCGGGCTGCTTTTCCTTGCCAGGCAGTGTGCAGATAAAACGCTCGTGGATGATTGAGGTGCATCTGTGTTACATTAGGCTGTAAATCTGCAAAATCACTTCTGCTGCCAGTGATCCAAGGCTGCTCCAGAGCCTGGGCTGCTGTGGTGGTCTTGGCAAGGACTTGCTCATCATTGTTGACACCAACAAACTACATCCATCAGCCACCATGGATGCACCTGAACCCTCCTGGTGTCGGTCATTCCTTGAAGATGGATGTACATGGCTGTCTAGAAGTCATCTTTTCCCCTTTTTTGTTCAAATGCGTTGTTTGAAAGATAGGGGATGGTGTAGGCACATCTGCATCTCTCTTTTGCTGTTAAGCAGCCTGGTATTTTAAAATGAAAATAAAAATACAGGTCTATGAGATGCCTGGATATCAGAGAAGAGAATGTCTGGGAGGTTCTCATCCTGCCTCAGGTCTCTTGCAGACCCTTTGCTGCTGCCAGTTTTTTCCTCATTTTCTCTGTAGCATCCCCATAAATATCAATTTCTGCTGGAACCTGATCTTGCATGGCTTCACACAGCCTGTTTTTTGAGTAGAGCTGGGATCCTGACACACCAGGCCCTTTGAGAAGCCTTTCAGAGATTGGACTTGACGATCTTGGAGGTCTTTTCTGACCTTTTCTGACCTTGCAATTCTGAACGCTGACCTTTGCAGTTGTAAAGCTGGGGTCTGTTGCTATAAAATCAGGAGGTAGATCTCAAAACTGCTGGTGATGTGAGGGTTCCCTCCCATGGCAGGGGCTGCAGGACCTCGGGGCGCTGAGGGCTCTGGGGCTGGTGCTGGGCAGGCTCAGTGTGTGGGCTGAGCACCTGTGTCGGTTGGTGCTGCTGACAGCAGGGGTTTGGCTCTCTGACAGGCTTTTCTGCAGAGAGATGGTGTCTGATGTTGTGCTCAAGCCTCAGAAGATAGAGGGGAGCTGATCCGGCAGTTGCTCTTCAGTGTTTTCTCTGCCCAGCCTAAAAAAACCCCGAAAATATGCAGAGCTCAGGTTTCATTAGGGGATTTTTTCATTTTATTCGAGCATTCAACTGTTCCTCAGTTGCTCCAGCATAATCCACCTCTTCATAAACAGCACTAACCCTCTTTTTCTGTCAGATTATGGTCTCTAGTGCTTTGTTACATCTATAGGAATATGCATCTGTGGCTGCTGGCATGTGCTTGGCTGGGATTCAATTGGAGAAGAGAAGTCGATGGATCGAGCTCAGTCACACAAACCACTTCCCTGGAAAATGCTTTATGCTTTGTTTTGATTCTCCTTGTGTGGAAGAACTAAATTACCGAGTAAATTTCTTTTTCCCTCCCTAGCATTCCTGGTTTCCCTGCTGAGCTTGCGTGGAGGGGATTGAGAGCAAAGTTCAGGAATGAACTTAGAGAATGAGTGCTTGGATTTCTCTTGGTGAAACAATCAACCAAGACCCACTTCGAAAAGGAGCTTGCCAGTGTATTTAGTTGAGGATTATACAATTAATGTGTTTTAGAACATTCACAATGTCTTCGAGGAAAAGACCTCATCAAAGTTCACTTCCCTCAGATGGAAGAGGGTATGAGTTTATTTGGGTTCATCCCTGCCCATAAAGACTGTAATTGGAGGATGTCAACTTGACAGTCCTGGGCATTCATGAGTAAGGAATGACTGTAGTGATCCGCAGTTGTCCATCCTTCTCTCTTCCCAGCAATTTAGACTTAAATACTGTTTGTGTGCCTCCTTTTTTTCCGCCTGTGAAGCACTGAACAAAACTAACTGCACAGGCTAAAGATTAAATTATTGGGTCAAATAATTCAACAGAAGCAATTTGTGATGTTTAAAAGGCATCTGCAGCCTTCAAGGCTGGGAAGAATCTCCTCAGTGTGGGGCATCTGAAGTGACATGCACCTGCTCGCCACAGTCTGCAACCAGCTTTGTCAGTGCTGTTCCCAGCTTGAAACTGCAACAGAGAATTTTGACCTACTTTTTCAGTTTTTCTGTTGTTTTGCACAACATTGAGGACACTGAAACCAGGTCAGTCTAGTGCTGGTTGGAGAAGCACAGATAAATGCTGATCTCCTCTGTGTGGAGGTGCTGCTGGGGTACAGGCAGGTAGTTGAAATGCATCTACTGGTAGAAGACCCTCCCATAACCAGAAAGCTCTTGAGTGGGAGAGAAAAAGGCAAAAAAAACCCAAAAAGGTATTTCTCATGGCTGAGAGCATTCAGGCTTGAATCCTCCCTTCCTTGGCTTGTGTAATAGCCAAGCACCAGAGCAGAGTCCTCTTCCAGGTCGGCCCAAGAGTGTCGATCTGCTGGAGGGCAGGAAGGCTCTGCAGAGGGATCTGGACAGGGTGGATCACTAGGCCAAGACCAGTCTTATGAGGTTTGACAAGGCCAAGTGCCCAGGTTCTGTGCTTATGTTGCAATAACCCCATGGAATGCTCCAGGCTTGGAGATAAGTGGCTGGAAAGTAGCCCGGCAGCAAAGGACCTGGGGGTGCTGGTGACAGCCTCTGAAAATGAGCCCAGGTGTGTCCAGGTGGCCCAAAAGGCCAGCAATATCCTGGCTTATACCAGCAATAATGGGACCACAGGCCCAGGGCAGTACCTGTCCCCCTGTGCTGGGCACTGCTGAGGCCACACCTTGAACCCTGGGGTCAGTTCTGGGCCCCTCATGACAAGAGAGACTGAGGGGCTGAAGTATGTCCAAAGAAGGGAACAGGGCTGGGGAAAGGGCTGGAGCACTAGGAGCAGCTGAGGGAGATGGGGGGGCTCAACCTGGAGAAAAGGAGGCTCAGGGGGACCTTCTTTCTCTCTCCAACTCCCTGACAGAAGGGGGGAACCAGGGCTCTGCTCCTGGGAAGAAGGGGGTTGGGAGAAGGGGTTTGAGCTCTGCTCCTGGGGAGCAAGGACAGGATGAGATGAAACAACCTCAAGTTGTGCAAGGGGAGGTTTAGGTTGGATATTGGGGAAATTTTCTTCATGGAAGGCATTGTCAAGCTTTGGAATGGACTGCTCAGGGCAGTAGTGGAGCCACCATACCTGGAAGCGTTCAAAAACCATGTGGATGTGGGTAAGTGGTGACCATGGCAGTGCTGGGTTAACTGTTGGACTCGATGATCTTAGAAGGCTTTTCCAACCTTAATGATTCTGTGATTCTAAGATAGGATTTTGGTTGTCTGTTCATTTTTCTCCTCAGGAGCAGGGTAGATCTCATAACTTTTATTTTCTCATTAGTAGAACAGCAGCTTTGACAGGAGTGAGTAACAGCATGGTTTTGGTAAAAGAAAATTTTGTTGGGGCCAGTTGGAAGGACAGAAGCAAAATCAGAAATGGAATGTCATAAAAAGGAAGAGATGAGACAGTGGCATGAGAAGGTGGGAAGGGACCTGATGCCAGTGGATTGTGTCTTTGTAGAAGAGAGCAGAGCTGTCAGCAAAGGGTTTACTAAGGGTTTTTTGATAAAGGCAGAGCAGTGACACCTTAGAAGCTGTTACTGCACACAGTGAGGCAGAGGACACAAAACCATATTGTTCCTCTACATTTAGGGCTGTGGGCTCATAAAATGAGTTGGCAGATGTCAAGAACATGAGTGAACACATCATATATGTCCTGGTTTCCAAGTGTTCCTCATTCCCTGCGCCCTGGCTGCTGTCCCTTTTTCAGAGGATGAACCCAATCTCTGGTAAAGCCAGCAAAGTTTTCTGCTGCTGAAGGCTCCACTTTTTTCATGGTCTGAGGTTGGAAGCTGGTGAGCTCATATCCATATGTTTATAACATGTCACTTAAGAGTCCTGGAGGATTCTGAAGGCTTTGAAGTCATGTGGGAAGTAGCAGATCTTGTCTGGAAAGCGCTCTCCAGATCAGGAGACTCACCAGACCCCAGACACAGGCACATGGGGTGGGGGTTGGAAAACCCAATGAGAAGGCATGTGCCTTGTCCTAAAGCAATAATCTTGGAGCTGCTTTGAAGAATTGAGATCCTGTGTCTGTAGACAGCAGGGTGACATCACCCATCCTAACAGAAAATGGGGCTTTCTTGAGTGTCTCTTCTTAAAAGAATAAAAAAGGAATTGTAGGGCTGCTTATTGGGGTGTTGCTCCTTCTGCCAGACATTTGATTTCTGGCATGTATTGACTCCTTCATGGATCAAAACACAGGCCCAGACTAGATCTGCTTGCTTTGATTTGAAGAAAAGGGGGTTCATTCACAACTTCAGATTGGACGAATTTCTGAAATCATGCCACAAACCAAGAGTTGGATAACTCTCATTCATATCCTGGAAGGGTCTCCAGAGTAACTCAAGGAGATCAAAGAAGTTTTGAGTGCAAGGGAAGTGAGCTTGTGCTTGGAAGGGTAGGAAAAAGGGTGGCTTTGACTTCTTCACGCCAGCCTCTCATTTACTTGTCCTTACACATTTACTGTGGCTGCTCTCAGACTGAAGGGCTTCACTGTGAAATCGGGAGGCTCTGAGCAATGTCTGTGCCATAACAAGGAAGTGGTAAAGTGATTAAAGCTTTCTTCACACTACACTGTGCTACTGATCTCAACACCAACAGCAGCTGCCTTTAAGTGCTCCCTGGAAATGTCCAGGGCCAGGCTGGACGGGGCTTGGAGCAAGCTGGTCTAGTGGAAGATGTGCCTGCCCACGGCAGGGGTTGGAATGAGGTGAGCTTTAAGGTCCTTTCCAACCCAAACCATTCTATGATTCAACAGCATCTAGAAGCTGGTTTGTAGCTGTCACACTGCGGTTTTATTGATGGAGGTGAGACTTAGACCTTGGGTCTAAGTGTTTGGAAGTGTGTAGGACACAGAGCTGTTTGGTTTTTATTTAGCTAACTGTGCTTCAAGTAATTTCCTTTCAAGCCTGTGTCTTCCATTAAATAACTATTCCTGTGTCTCTAACTGTATTGTAGTGAAATGAATCCTGGAATTAGGCTGAGTCACCATTAGGGAAGTATCTTCATGAACCTCTGTTCAAATGAAAGTAACTTTGAAGAGCAATCTTGCTGAGTGGGTGGAAAGGTAGGAAGGGAAATCGTTATGAAGTTTGAATCGTGGCAGGAAATGGTCCTGGTGTTCTGAGCAGCCTTTAAATATTAATGTGACTGAATTCAGGTTGCAGTCTGCGCTTCATTCTTCTGCCTCTCCTCCAAAGCTGAGTGCTTTGCTAGTCCTGCAAGGCTATATTTGATGTCATATTTACTGCTGTTGTTTTTAATACGTAGTTACGACAGTGTGAGGTCTGTGTGTGATCCCATGTGCCAACAGCTGGGCTCTGCTCATCGGCTTGGCCCTAATAAAGAGGTTCTCAAATGCTTGGTTCACTCACTCATCCATCACTGCTCTGAATTCCTGTTTGCAGGAGGCTTTCAGCCGAGAGGGGATGTTTAGTGTTTGCAGACTGTCAGGCGTGACCTTTCCATCCTTCTCCCTGGGGAGACCTCATCCAGATGGGGAGCGGGGGAGGGATGGAGGCATAGGAGCTCATAACTGGTAATATCTTATTTCACAAGCCAGAAAATGCATGAGGGGACTCTGTGCCTGCCTGAGGAAAATGGAGTTGCTTGTCCCATCTGAGATGTGCTGAGCAAGGGGTAAACTGGGCAGGGTGCGTGCTCTTACTAGAGACTTTTTTCTGTTTCCTTCTCTGAGGTCTGGAGTTGTTGCTCATGGATTATCCAACCTTGATGAAAATCATTAATTTAGTTTCCTGAGGAAATAAATCCTCCTCTCTGGCTTTGGTGGATTCAAGTGTGTTTTCCAAAGTGCTGCTGTTTTTTACTCCTGGAATTCCTGTGTTCTGATCATCTTTCTCAAGGATCCAGCTCTAGAAGCACACCAGCATCATAGAATTGTTTGGGATGGAAAAGCCCTCTGAAGTCATTGAGTCCAATTGTTCTGCCAGCACTATGAAGGCAACCACTAAGACATGTCCCCAAGTGCCACACCCATGTGTTTTATCACACAGAAGATGTAGTTCAACTGAAAGTTAAAACAACATTTGGCTGTGATGGTCTGTGTCTACTTCTCTTGCCGTAGCAGAGAGAAAGACCAAAACTTCCCCCAGTGCAGCTTTACCTTTCTAAACTTTATCAGAAGCACCTAAGCCCACCAAATACTTGTGGTCATCCTCACGTTAGGTTTCAGTTTCACAGCAAAATTCTGTAGTTTCACTAACTGTCCTTTTCAATGTTGTTTTTGTTTTGAATTTGTTTTGAAGCCAGCCCCTCCTTCTGGGATGGCCTGGGGTGGGATCCAGTCCAAGTGCTCTTCTGATACCTGATAGAGCCACCTCAGTGCTCCTGCAGGCTGGTTCCACAGGGCAGACCCAGCCATGCTTGTGTCTACGCTGGGCAGGGCACCTGAAGGACGAGGAGTTGTCTCTGATGAGAAAGCAGTTCATCCAGTTTGCTGGTAACGGTGGTTTGCTGCTTATCTATATTCAGCTCTAAGTATTAAATCTTGAATTAGTTGGAGGGACAAGTAGAGCTTGGTAATGCGAAACAATTTCTTGTACATGAACATCTCCAGCTCTCCTGTGTGGGCCAGTGGTGCTGAATCACAAATGGTGTTTCACACGTTGTTTTGGGAGCTTGACACTTCAGGTGTTGGGTCAGTGTGGGCAAACTGGTGGTGTGACTGTGACACAGAGGTTCTCAGGTGACCTGGTGATTTCCAGACCTCCTGGATGTGCTGCAGAGATGCTGTGTGATGTTTCCTGCAGGGATCCACTGTTGTGCAGAGCAACAGGGAGAATTCCAGTGCTGGGAAAGTTCTGGACATCGGCCCTGTTGTACTTTTCTCACTTGGTATTTTAAAATAATGATTTTTATTTCATATATCCTTTTTCTTTTCTCCAGGTAAGAAACCAAAAGTAACCTGCCTTTATTGAGTTCTCAAGAACATAATCGACCCCTTGGTACATTATCAAGATGCATTAGGAAACTGGATCCGGTGCCAAAAGAACTCCATGAGTTTCCATGACTTTCTTGAACCCTGACTCCGATACTTTTGGATATAAATTTCTCTTCTAAGGAGAAGAGTGTGTACTCCAAATCCTTTCTGCCAGCTTGCTGGTAGAGATATTTCACTAAGATCATGGACCATCCTAATAGGGATAAGGATGAAAGGCAGCGGACGACGAAGGGAATGCCGGGAAGGAGCGGGCATGGTTCTCGACCGGGCTCATCGGCGTCTTCTGGTGTTCTTATGGTGGGACCCAACTTCAGAGTGGGCAAGAAGATTGGGTGTGGGAACTTTGGAGAACTCAGACTAGGTAAGAAGTAACCATTGCAGTGGCCTGCATTATGCACATTAGCATTTCACTACTGGAATATAAATATGTAAAAGCTTACCCTGGCTCGAGAAACGCATGTGCTTGTCTCGTTTCCCAAGTGTCGAGTTGCCTTACCTGAAGCTTCTGACTCAGAAGATGTAACTCTTAACATGATTTTGATTTGCATAAAGTCAAAGGGAATACACTGGAGAGGCCAAAGATGCAAATTTTGAACAATCCCAACAAATGAAGACTGTTCTCAGCGCTGAATGTCTTGCCTAAGGTGAAAACAAATCTTCTTAACTGTGTGAATTGCTACATCTTGCTCTCAGATTTTTGTCCATAAGCTAGAACACTCTTTTAAAGTGCTGGGTGAGAATCTTTCCAAGCACTCAGACTCGATTCCACGTCCTTCTCTAACCTCACTGCCCTAATTCCAGCCCCATCCCACTCTCCCTGTTCTGTCCCATGTGTTGGACTCGCTGGCAGGAGCAGGGCGTGGGATTGGCCATCTGGCTCTGCTCAGCCAGCCCAACAGCCTGTGAATTTTCATGGACTGTTGGTCTTCTAACCTCATCTTGCAGCTGATTGCACAAACAGATGGTTCCACTAATGCACTGTTTGTTTAGGACTACTCAAGGGCTCAATGCAGAGCAGTGCATTGGGCTCTTAAGTCATCCTAACCAAACAATGGTTGTGTTTCAAAAGAGGTTGGGGAAGCACCAGTGTTGCTTCCCATAACCAGAGGGTTGTAACACATAACTATTGATGGTATCTTTGTAGATTCCTGTTCAGAATCTATGTCATCTTAAATTAATCTGTGTAGTCTCTCACTCTGAGGTTGGGTTATTGCATCTCTACAACCTGCTGCTTCTTCACAGTGTGAAGATTAACCAGCTCACTTATGGTGTGTCTCAGTAAACGGGTAGTTTGGTTTCAGCATTACATCAGAGATGTTTTATTGATTTGCAGGAGCAGAGATAACGCTCCAGAGGTGGAGAGAAACCAAGGGCAGGGACAGAAACTCCCACCTTCCAGCACATGAGTATAATTGGCAGCTGAAGATAGGTTTGGATCCTTACAGTGACATAATATGAAAAGCTCTATTGCATTCGCACCCTTCCCCCAACAGCAAATCAGGATCCCCAGGGAGATATTGAATTGCTTTGTAATCCAAGCTCTGCGCTGAGGTTCAGCAGCTGTAGTGGATCCCTCCAGGTACAGGGCTCTTGGGCTCTTATTCAGCTGGTGCCCAAATTACAGAATCACAGAATAGTTTTGATTGGAAGGGACCTTAAAGCCCATCTCGTTCCACCCCCTGCCATGGGCAGGAACACCCTTCGACTATCCCAGGTTGCTCCAAGCCCGTCCAGCCTGGAGTTGAACACTTCTGGGGATGGGGCAGCCACAGCTTCCCTGGGCAACCTGTGCCAGGACCTCCCCACCCTCACACCCAACAATTCCTTCCCAGTGTCCCATCCAACCCTGACCTCTGGCAGTGGGAAGCCATTCCCCCTTGGCCTGACACTTCAGGCCCTTGTTCAAGGGGCTGTTTTGGAGCCCCTTTAGGCACTGGAAGGGGCTCTCAGGTCTCCCTGGATCCTTTTCTTCCCCAGGTAAACACCCCCAGCTCTCCCAGCCTGGCTCCAGAGCAGAGGGGTTCCAGCCCTCAGAGCAGATCTGTGGCCTCCTCTGGACTTGCTCCAGCATCTCCACGTGCTTCTGCTCTTGGACCCCAGAGCTGGAGGCAGCTCTGCAGGTGAGGTCTCACCTGAATGGGGCAGAGGAGCAGAATCCTCCTCCCCTGCTGCCCCTAGTGGTGCTAGGGCTGCAGCTCCTGTTTCCATGATTCTTTTTCACATTTCTAAATTTTAGTGGTATTTGGTTTGTGATTAATGTACAGTTTCATAGCATTTACTTTGGAGAAGATTTACCTTCTGAAAAAGTTGTTATACAGAGAAATTAAGTTTTAACTATGGAAATGCAACACGTGCTAGGTGTTTTGTTTTTAGTAATACATGTATTGTTAATGCTGGTTAACTAAGAATTTGGGCAATGAACCACACGTACTGATAACAACCATTAGGTGTAAGGTCCTTCCAGGAGCTGTATTACCCTTTTTTTTAATCTTCTCTTGCTTTTTGCCTCTCACTATCCTTTAAGAACTCCTGTTTGCTCAAATTAGAGCTATTTCTCTTGCACAGACTCATGGTAATTATGGCTGGGGGGAAGGAGAAGCTGAAATCTGAGCACGCAAGTCTCTGATAACAGTTTTGTCCTGTGAGGATGAATGGTGTGCCCTCTGCTTTTTGGCTTTTTCTATGTAGTTTCAGAGAAGTTAAACCCCAGTAGCACAGGCAGAGCAAAGCCTGATAAACAAGGGGAAAAGAGATTTTTCCAATTCCCTGAAGCGTTTCTCTATTTTCAGGTGTTGTGTTTTCACTCCAAGCTGCTCTCGTTTCAGGGGAGCTGATTGTTCAGGGAGGAGATGGCACATACCTACGGAAGCTGTTTGCTGTGAATATCCAGCTCCCTGCTCAGAGTTGATCTTTCTTCCTGAAAATACAGATTACCCTGGGGACATGACTTTTTTTGAGCATGTGGGAGCAGCACAGTTGGATCCCAGCCCGCTGAGGAGATGGGATGGGGACATGAACACAAAACTCAGCATGTGATAGGAGGAAAAGGGGGAAATGGCCACAACCTGTGCCAGGGACAGTTCAGGTTGTAAATTAGGAAAAAAAATTCTTCCCTGAAAGGGTGGTTGAGCATCAGAACAGGCTCTTCAGGGAAGTGTTGGAGTCACCATTCCTGGAAGTGTTCAGAAAAGGAGTAGGTGTGGCACTGCACGATGTGGTTTAGTGGGAATGGTGGGATTCAGTTGAAGGCTGGACTTGATGACTGATGGTCTTGGAGGTCTTTTCCCACTCTAATGATTCTGTGATCTGGCCCAGAATAAGATGGAATGGGGTTAACTGGTGGCACCCAGGCTGTAGTTTGAAGCCAGGAGCTTTGCTTCCAAACAAGTAAAACAATCAAATAAATAATTAAAGATGATAATGGCGTCTGGTACTGGGGCTGTAGTTCCCAAATATCGAGGCATAATGTAAATATTGGATGAGAACAATGTGGGACGTGGAGGGTGAGAGTAGATCCTGGGTAGGGTCTACACCAGGAGCTGTTAGCAGGAGATGTGCTCTAAAAGGGAGAACAATCAGGCACATCCTGAGTGCCCAGAAAGTCTGGTGTGTGTGCAGATGCATCCCTTTGGAGATGGCTTACTTTGGGCTCCTCTGGTGCCTGCAGTCTGTCCATGTATTTGCTACATCTCACTGCCAGGCCTTGAAGAGTCCACTTGGGGAGGTTTCCCACGTGAATACCAGCGACTTAATGCATCACTTCTCCTTTGGAATATGTAGTTCATAATTGTCAGTGGAACTCCCCAAAACTGAGGCATGGACTTACTCACTGCTCCATCAAAAGCTTTGCCTCAACTTGAAAGGCTTTTGTTAGCACAGTTATATGGATCGTTTGTCGTACCAAGTTAAGGTGCAGCTTCTGTTCAGGGCTTGTTTCACTGCACAGGTCACTGTCTCCTGGGAGCCTTTGCTCTTCCATCCTAATCTGCCTTGAGGGAGGAGAAAGGATAAACCATTGCACCTTGGACAGTGTGACAGCAAAACTGAGGGGTAGATCTCAGTCTGGAGCCAGCAGAGAGATTTGGGGGATTTGCTTTGCCATTGTAGCTGGTAAAACAAGCATCTCATGCTGCAGCTTTGGGAAGGGTTTGGAGTTCAGAGGCTGGACCTATTTGCACCCCCTTGCATTCAGGGTCTCCCTGCACTGCTCGGGTGGGGATGCACTGGAGGATGAATTAGTTCGTTTACCTTTGGCTGTTGGCCTGATTTCCCAGGCTGGTGTGCTGCTAATCCCAGCTTTTTAACTGAGGAACTTCATTATGAAAATTACCTTCTATCTAGTCCTCACCCTCATAAAACAGACTATAATAAGCTGGATTATGGCTCTGTGTACATGGAGGGTGTTGGCCATGTCTGTCTTTGCCTTGAAACAAGTTTGGAAAAGCGCTGTTTCCCCAATGCTGTTGTCCTGCATTGATGGGAGAGCACAGGTGTTGATGGAAGGGCTGTGGGTGGAAGTGCACCCCTGCCCTGAAAAGGTATGATGGAGGTCATGGGATCCTTAGGGGATGGAGTTCTCATGCCTCCCTCCCTGGGGGCTTTTGCTGTTCAAAGCATCTGACTTTCTCACATATTTGGGCTGGAGCTTCCCTGGCTCAGTGTCTTCAAACTGAACACCTTCAACTATATCCTGGGCTCATCCCCACCATGGGCAGCAGGTGAAGACAGGATTCTGCCCCACTCAGGTGAGACCCCACCTGAAGAGTACTGCCTCCAGCTCTGGGGTCCAACAGCACAAGGATGTGGAGCTGCTGGAGCAATTCCAGAGGAGGCCATGGAGATACTCCAGGGGCTGGAGCCCCTCTGCTCTGGAGACAGGCTGGGAGAGCTGGGGGTGTTCACCTGGAGAAACTCCAGGGAGACCTGAGAGCCCCTTCCAGTGCCTAAGGGATCTCCAGGAGAGCTGGAGAGGGACTTGGGACAAGGGCCTGGAGGGACAGGCCAAGGGGGAATGGCTTCCCAGTGCCAGAGGGCAGGGTTAGATGGGATATTGGGAAGGAATTCTGTGTGAAGATGGTGAGGCCCTGGCCCAGGTTGTCCAGAGCAGCTGTGGCTGCCCCATCCCTGGAAGTGTTGAAGGCCAGGTTGGATGGGGCTTGGAGCAACTTGGTCTAGCCAATGACAGGGTGGAACTGGTCAGTCTTCAACTGTCCCTTCCAAACCAGTCTGTGATGTTGATTGGAGCTCCATTGGGAAGGGGGAGGAGCTACAGCTGCAGCTGCCAGTGGGGCTCATTCTCTGGTCCCTAATACAGAGCAGGTATTCCAGGTGGTTTTAGGCTGCCTTCCCTCAGTGTCCTCATATCTTCTCCCCTTCAGCCAAATAACAATAATTGCTGCAGCCCGGGTCTGTCTCCGAGGGTGAAGCAGTTCATCTGCCATCTGCTTTTCCACCAGTTTGGCCTTTTAGCCCCTTCAGTGCTTTCCAGTGTCTGAGTATTCCCTATGAAACTGCAAAACCTCCTTTTTATCCTTTGTTTCCAGTCTGGGCATAATATGATGTCTTTTACTGGAAAAAAATAGATGGAAAGCACCCTGTGTGTCAGGGGTTAGTGCTGGGGCTCAGCTTTCACCTCTGCCTGCAGAAACACCTCCCTGAGGATATTTAACCTCGCATTTAAATGCCTGCCATGTGTTAAACTGCATCACCAGTTACCAGAACAGGTTGGAGCTATAAAATTGTGCCTTCCTGGTGGATGTTAAAGCAATATGCTTGGTGCAGGCTGGGCCTGGGAACACCCAATCCCAAATTTAGAGGCCAGAACTACCCTGAGAGATACAGCAGGGAAAGCAAAAAAGAAGTAAAATGTAGAAAACATGAAGCTGTTGTAAAGTAAACTAAATTTCCCTTGATATTTCAGGATTTAAAAATTACTGTCTGTCTTCTCTCATGTTCATAATGTCTTTAATTTGATTGAGTCTCCCAGTGCTGTTGTGTTGTATCTGTGTGCTGAGGAGGACACAGCATGGTTTTAGTGCTGCCATGTGGGTATGGCAGAGCTGCTCCAGCTCCTGCCTGCTCTGAACAATGTCACTCCCTGTCCTGGGCTTTCTGAGGAGCTGGGCATCAATATCCATTACAGGAATTGGAAAATAAGTGTGTAACAGAACCAGGCTGATGCTACAAATAAACCCTGATAACTTCCAGCCTGGATTGCTTCTGTTTTTTAGAGCTGCAGTTGCTGAATGGAAGCATGACTTATGCTGTGGCAGTGCTAAGCAGTGATGAGCAAAGGTCAATGCTTCCCCGGCTAAATTCATGGGGACCTTTTTCTGGTGGGGGCTGCTCTCCTCAAAGGGGACGGTGGGACAAGAGGAGATCAGAAAGGTAGAGGGTGCCAGGGTAGTGGGACAGAGCAGATCCAAGGTCTGCCTGAGTGTCCTTCTCCAGTGGGATCCCTTCCTGGAGAGTTTGCTGTCAGGCATGAGGAATGTGGAGGTGAAGGGGAGGTGATTGCTCAGATTCCCTGGCAGAGAAACCGGAGGACGTTGAGTGATACTGTAACTGGCAGCCTCAGAGCACAGGGAGAGATACTCCGTGACACATGTAGCTGTGCATCGCTGCCACCGGTCGCTGAGGGGGCCAGACAGGCTCCTGGAGGAAAAATTCCCCGCCAGCTGTGGCATACACAGATCCCAGAGCTCTGGCTCAGCTGGACGTGTGCTTGGCTGGTTGTGCTCATCCTACGCTCCTTTGTGCTTCCCAGAGCATGATTAACCTGGTGAAACTCCCTAGAGATTCCAGGATGAAATTGTTATGTGTCCAACAGATCCAAACCATTTCCAAAAGAAATGATGCTCTGTCTCTTCAGTTTTTTGTTCCCCAGATGTTTTTGGCGTGATGTAGGTAATAAAACCCCATGTCTCTGTGATACTTCCTCTAAGACGTGCACGGGGCATAAGTGCTGCCCTAAAACACAATTCCCTTGTGCTGAGGGGAAGGTGTTGTTTGCCTGCCCTGCTGAACTGCTGCAACTGGTTATTTTGAGGCTTACACTTTGTTAAAGGCAGGAACACTGGGGGGAATTGGGAAAACAGCCAGTGACACTCTTCTTCATTGTGCCTCAAGCTGCAAATGCTGAATGTGGAACTAAAAGATTTTTTTTCTTCTCTCCTTACAGGTAAAAATCTCTACACCAATGAATATGTAGCGATCAAACTGGTGAGTAGAAGATTCAGGTGTCCTTAAATGACTTGTACTTCATGTTAAAAATTCAGACCAAAAGGAAATTTCTCACTTTGGGCTCAGTGCTCTTCTCGTCCTCAGTAGAATGACTTATTAAAACTAACATAAATTCTTGAGAACACTAAAAGCAAGGGAAGAACCCATTCTTCCACCTGCTGAATGCTTTTGGTATCTAACTGGTCTATAGCTGTCCTACAGCAGCGAGAGCCTCATTCCTCTGCCCTGGTCCCAGTGAAGGGCACTGAGGGTGGGTTTGCCACCTCTTTCTGATCCATGGCTTGAGCCTTTCTGTTCAGGACTCCATGGATTCTCCAGTGATCAGAGCATTTGGTCAGGAACCTGGCATGGTTCAGCCTGCTGCTCCATGTCTTTGGAGTCGAGAGGCAGGAAAGAGGGAGTTTCTGTGGTTCAAATTCCCTTGGGGAGTAGGGTGCAGTTCCATCTGGTACAATGCTGAGAGGCTGGAGATGCAACAGGCAAAACAAGATCCAATTTGGAGAAGGTCAGTCTTTCCTCTGGCTGATGTGGGTGGCCAGGAGATACAGTCACATCATCTGTGGAATCTGGGGGATGGGAAACTCCCTAACTTGTAACTCTTCCAGATTTATAAACTCACAGCCCAGTAGTTTGTGTTTATGCCTTAACTTTTCCTATCTGTAAACAAAGACTTTCCTTGGTCCCTGGCGTTTTCAGATTCAATTTCTTCAGCTGGTATGCTCTCTTCTCACCTGAATGCTCTTTAATCATGATCCAAACCCTAAAATATGCAGTGAAAGTTGTGATCCTAGCTTGATACTGGCAGCAAACCTGCCTGTTTGTCCTGGTGGTATTGTCTGGCAAAATGACAGGAATCACTCCGGTTACAGAAGACCAGGATAGATGTGGTGCATTAATTGTGATCACATTCGAGTGCCACAGATTCCATATCTCTGGCATTCTCCTTATGATGCACAGTCGATGAAAAAATAATTAGGGCTTTGCAGGTGAGACTTGTTTTCAAGACTGTTGGCAAATGTCAGAGGATATTCCCTGAAGTAAATAAATAAACACCTGCAGTGGAGTTTAGGATCCAAATTGCAAGATGGTTTGGGCTGGAAGGATGAGTTAAAGATCATCCAGTTCCACCCACTGCCATGGGCAGGGACACCTTCCACACTCCAAGCCCTGTCCAGCCTGGCCTTCAACACTTGCAGGAATGCAGCAGCCACAGCTTCTCTGGGCAACCTGGGCCAGGCCTCCCCACTCTCACAGCCAACAGTTTCTTCCCAATATCCCCTCTAACCCTGCCCTCTGGCAGTGGGAAGCCATTCCCCCTTTGCATGTCCCTCCAGGCCCTTGTCCAAAGTCCCTCTTCACCTTTCTTGGAGCCCCTTTAGGCACTGGAAGGGTCTCTAAGGTCTCCCTGGAACCTTCTCTTCTCCAGATGAACACCCCCAGCTCTCCCAGCCTGTGTCCATAGGGGATGCCCATGAAATGGTTCCCCATGAGGAAGGAGGACTGCTGGTTTTTAAGCAATAGAATATGTGCTGTGTACACAGACAAGGTGTTTTATTCAGTCAATAACACTCCTGATTTGCTTTCCAAGATACTTCCCCAAAGTTATCGCATTGAAAACCATAAGGAAGTAACAGTCCAGGTAAAACACGGCTGGACCAGTCCAAAGGGTGCTTTTTCTTTCAAAAAAGTGCCTGCAGTGACAACTCCCAGCAACCTGAAACCCTTCCCCAGCCATTTGGCTCCATGGCATTGCCTCAGGCTGCCTTAATCTGACCTATTTTTCTTCTTTTGGTTTTTTTCCCCCCCCAAATAACCAAGTGTTTAAGCAGTTACTCTGCAGCACATTCCAGTTTTATTTGCCCTGTTGTGAATCAAGCTTAAAGATTTCTGGTCCTTCCTGTGCGAAGGGCTAGAATTACCATCTGGTGACCATCCAGGTGTTCACATACCTGCTCTGTTTTGGAGAAGTTTTATGAGGGAACAGTAGAAGAGTTGGGGGTTCTTTGGTCTCCTAATCTTAGAGAAGATTCCTCAGGAGTAAGAATTACTCAGCCTTGTCAGCAGCAAATATGCTGCTCTTACATGTGGACTTAACTGCGGTTTCCTTTATCCTTCAAATAATTCCTGGATTAGTGGTGGAGTAGCTTCTTTTGATGTACTTATAGGCAATGTTTTCTTTTCTCTGCATTGTTGAACCAAGTCAAAGCTCTGCTCCAAGTCCTTCTGGCTGTGAGTTTGTCTTCTGCCACTTCAGCCCTGCTGTCTCAGCTATTCCTGCCTCCTGTCATGATGTTAAATCTGGAAAATGAGGTTTCTTTTGTGGGGTTTAGGTTTCTTTTTGGAGTTGAGGCTGCACCGTGGAAAATTGCTGGTGGTGGAGATGAGTCCTTGTGTTCTGCCTTCCGTGGTGTCACCGTATAGTTCCTGGTCCTGCTCTTCAGCTGAGTTACTTGATCAAGGGCATCTGGTTTAATCTTCCAAGTGTTTTCAAAGCTGGATTGCACATGTAGGAATTCCTTCCCTGGAGGAGGTCGGTTTGGTGACGTTCAGCTGTATCCTGGGTGCAGTACCAGGCCAGACCCTCTTGGACCCTCTCGTAGCGACAATGGCACCATTGGTTCCAGCTGTGGATTTTCTCCATTGGACAGCAGCAATTTGGTTATTTTTGCTGCAAACACTACATCTGCCAGCATTCCTAAGCCCTTGGTCTACAGATCAACCATCTGTTCTGGAATGATCTTCTTGGAAGGTGCCACAACTCTGGCAAACATCCAAAGCTCAGGCTCCAGCACCTCCTGGTACAGCAGTGACTCAGGACTCCTTCCCTGATTTCATCGTGAGCAGCATCACATCCTGCTACATCAATCCTTCCACCTTTCTATTGGGATAAATAAACTATTCCCTGAACAGGCTGAGTTCCTGTTGCCCTGAATCCCTGGACTTTGCAGGTGTCTGTAGACACTCCCTCAAGCCACCAGTAGCAATTATCTTAATTTAAATGTGACTTACATAACAAACTAGTTTGTGCGTTGCTTTATATTTGCCTTCCGTGCAGGTTCAGTTTTGCCTTCAGAATATTTTTCCCCGTTGTTTATGAAGTAGTTGGTCATCTCTTCTCAGTGGTGATCAGTGACAAGACCCCAGGGAATGGCCTGAAGTTGTGTCAGGGGAGGTTTAGGTTGGATATCAGGAAAAGGTTCTTTCCCCAGAGGGTGGTTGGGCACTGAACAGGCTCCCCAGGGCAGTGGTCATGGCCCCAAGGCTGACAGAGCTCAAGGAGCTTTCATGTCCCTCTTGGGGGTGGTCCTGTGCAGCGCCAGGAGTTGGACTCAATGATCCTTGTGGGTCCTTTCCAACTCATCATATTCTGTAATAATTGACTTCTAAAGCTTTTAAACATCAGAATGGTTGGACTTGATGACCTTGGAGGTCTTTTCCAACCTCAGTGATTTTATGATTAAGATGATAAACAACCGGGAGCATTTGTTCCCCTTGCTGAGAAATAGAGGGGATGACTTGAGCTGGTGAGGAACAGCTCAGCTGGAAGTCAAATTGCCTGAATTCCTGGACAAAAGTCCTTCTTCCCACTTCAAAAGAAGTGCTTAACGTGGAGTTCACACCCAATGTGGACATTAGTCTTACAGTGCAGACCAGAGGTCAATGAAAATTGAGGCCAGTGTTAACTTCTGTCTCAAAGCTGCCCTGGCAGTCGGTGAACCTGCATCTCTGCCTGTCCCAAGTGCACAGTTTTATTGCAAATGTAATTACTCCAGTCTCTTAATCCTCTCCATATTAACTTTATATTTTTAGAAGCCCTGTAATCTTGCACGTTAATGCCTTGATGGATCGTGGGCATTAAGTCGTGTGCGTAAAGCGCGGATGAGTAACAGTTGACAAATGGGATGGTTTGGATACATTGCAGACTTACCATTTGATTTTTTTTTTTTAATTCTGTGCATAAAAATAGAATATTCTTGAGTGCTTTGAGATGTTTGACTGACACCTGCCACTGGGTGGGGAGACTTGTTCCTTTTTCCCACTGTCTGGCTGCGTTGTGGTCCTTGCTGCAAGCAGCTGTGGGCTGACCTAAAACACACCCATGACTCAACATTTCTCAAAAATACAGGCTGGTGACCACAAAAAACCCTCTGGGCAACCACATCACCCACAAAGTGAACTTGGGCTCGAGCATTTGCAACCTTGACTTCCCTCTGCCAATGGCCAGGGTCGTTCTTCAAGGACCAGGAGCTTTGTGAAATGATTCTTGAATGTCACTGCTGTGAGTGAGCTTTCTATTTAAATTAGGAGGTTATTTCTCCTCCAGAGAGCAAATCTTACTGCTTTTTGTTCTCTTCATATTTAAATGACGTGTAATGGTGAAGTCTGTTGTTGGACTTTCAGTCTAGAGCATTTTAATTATGCACAGTAACAAATTTTCAAGTATTGGATCAAACTTCCTTTCAGTCAAATTGATTTTAACCAATTTCTTTA
This sequence comes from Lophotriccus pileatus, assembly GCA_035583135.1. Classification (NCBI taxonomy): domain Eukaryota; kingdom Metazoa; phylum Chordata; class Aves; order Passeriformes; family Tyrannidae; genus Lophotriccus; species Lophotriccus pileatus. Next base: position 17,697,237 of record JAWWES010000018.1, read on the forward strand.
TCTCTGTCTTAGGAACCAATTAAATCCCGGGCACCACAACTTCATTTAGAATACAGATTTTATAAACAACTTGGAAGTGCAGGTGAGTAAACCTACCTTAAGCTTATCAAAAGGGGTTTCTTTATTAAATGAAACGTCACCATCATATTTGTTGTGTGACTCTGACTTGAACTTATTGATCTGGGCAAATTCTTTTAGCCTCACACCACTTTTTAACAGATTCAGTCAGAATAAGATCATCATGATGATACTGGACCATTGTGTGAACCTAAAGCCTTAAGTTAGTGAGGATTTACTGATCTGGGAAATACCCATGTGAGTGTGTTTGTATAACACTGGGACTATCAATGGATGGAAGGTTATTTGCTTATAGAATGACCTTATAAAGGTGATAAAAAGTCTTAAAATCTAGGAAATTGTGTGGGAAGCAGAGAGCTTTCCTAATGAAAACCTGAAATACTGTTTTCATTGATATTTACCAAATCATAAGAGAGTCCAAAAGCCCTTGGGCTCAGTATCTTCTGTGTGACCATAGTCTATAACAAACAGGAGAAAAATAGAACAGGATAAGCCAAAAGTGGAGGTTTTAATACCTTTTTTTCTGGCAGTTTCTGATTTCCCTAATACAGGACTTGAGTTGTGTCTAATAGTGTTTGGATTTTCTTCCATGAATTTATGGTTGCTTTTTAAACCTGAAGAGTCTTTTATCATGTGCTGTTTCTCATGCCAAGGATTTCCACAGTCTTCCCACTGCACAAAAAAGTGAAACACAGACCTTCTCTGCTTCTTCTGTGCCTTGATCATGCACTTTGGGCTTTGCCAAGTTTCTGACATTGCTGTAATTTTTTTCCACTTTCCTCTGATTTTATTCTTCCTGTTTTCCCTGAATGGGCCCAGCTTCTACTGGCAGAGGATGCCCAGTGGATATCCAAAAAAACTTCGATAATAATATATTACTGAAATGCTAATTTAACTCCCTGCTTGAGTTCTGCTGGGGCTTGTGATCTCTGGGGTAGCCCGGCCCATGTGTCTTGTGACACATGGGTGAATCCCAACCTGTGTTTCCTGTGCCAGTTGGCTTCCTACCACTCTATAAAGATATTATTGAGGAATTTTAAAACTGATCAGAAGTTTAGGGCTTGGCTTTCTTTTGGTTAGATAAAGTGTTTTTAATGGGTTTTCTCCTGTTCCTAGTGGATGTAAACTTTCTGTCAGGTATTGCTCACCCACTTAGGGCATTTGTGGAATCATGGAATGGTTTGGGTTGGAAGGGACCTTAAAGCTCATCTTGTCCCTGCCCATGGCAGTGGGGGGTACCTTCCACTAGACCAGGTTGCTCCAAGCACAGTCCAACCTGGCCTTGAACACATCTGGGGATGGGAGAGCCACAGCTTCTCTGGGCCCTCTGACAGGGCCTCACCCACCTCACAGGGAAGGATTTCTTCCCAATCTCCACTGTCTTCTAGCATTTATCAAGCCTCCTGAACAACCTGACTATTTCTATGTCCATGTGGTCCCATGGGCACTGCATGCCCAGCTCTCAGAAGCTGTTGGATGCCATTAGAAGCTCTTGCGCTACAGTTTTGCTAAAACACCTGGAAATGGACCAGGAGCTGAGGTGGAGGACGTGAACCACAGCTCTGGGCTCACCATGAAACCTTTTGGTGGAGTCAGGCTGCCAGGAGCAGGAGCCTTGACTCAGTATCTGCACGGCACGCGGAGGATCAGGGGAAGAGTGTCTGTCCGTTTGAACAGATTGCAGCTAAATATGTGCTGATTTTGGGGAAATGGAGTGGTCTCTTCCCAGTGATGTTGGTAATGCCAGGATCCCCTTAATGGTCCTTGCTTCAAAACTGCTCAAACAGTCTTGAACTTCCAGTAGGGGCGTCTGGTTATTTGGAATTATCGTGTGCTTGCCAAACGAAGACTGAAAGTGTCCGAACCCATGGTGTGCGTGACTCAGAGGAGAACAACAGGAGCGTTCCATGTGACACACTGCTCAATGAATTAGCCAATTAATCCTGCCAAATGACGTGGCCCACTGTGAACCTCCCACCGCTCGCCAAGAAAGTGAGACTGGTGAGAGCTCTGCTGTGATGCCGTGATGGCAGCCTGGTCCTCTCATCAACACAACTGCTGCCTTCAACTGCGTGTGCGACCAGATGGTCTCTGCGAGCGGCGTCTCTGAGACGTCAGAATTGTCATCACCTGCAGCATTTGGAGAAAAATGGGGTTTTCGTCCTAATGAGAAGGGTTTTAGTAGTGATCTCCTTCTTCTTGAATGCTCAGAATAAACACTTTTGAAGTGTATTGCACTTGGGTACTCATTGTAAGAAAACTTAGTTTGGAAGGGACATACTTGGCTGTGGATCAAAGCCTGAATGTGGGTATCAGTTACCTGCTTCACCTGTCATTAACCAATACTAGTGAAATTAGTCTTCTTTTTTTCCTTTGTCTAAGCTATTCAGTCTAGTTTTGCATTTCCCTTGGTGCAGTTGCAAATAGCCCAATGATTCAGAAGAGAAATCTTGGATGAGCTTCCATGTGAGATGTTCCCGCGTGAACAGAGGAAGCTGTGGGAGCTGCCTCTTCCTGAATGCAGCAGCAACTTTGTGGCCTCCTGTGCCGCGTGCTCCATCAGCATCGATGTTCAAAGACTTTCTGACAAGGCACCAAAGTTTCATCTGTTCCTTCCCAGCAGCACCAGCTTCTCTGCCTGCCACATGGCTTGGATGAGCATCACGAGTCAGCTTGGATTAGCCAGGGAGCAGACTGGATTTCATGTGTCTCAGACATCTTAAGGTGTTTCACACTAGATCAAGCTTTACTGGAGCAGGGAAAGGTTTGATAAAAGGATCTAAACTATAGGAATGTGGCTCTTTTTGGTGCTTCTCAAATCAGCTCAATACTGTTGGATGTATCCACTGGATTCACAAGTAGCTACTGGAGATAGTCCTGGGTCAGGAGTAATCAACTAAGACGTCTCTGATGTGCTTGAGGGTGATTGGTGCTGTCTCTGATGTTTCAGTGCTTCCCTGTATTAAGAGAAATTAACAGCTCCCCTATAATTCCTTTTCCTGTCCCTCTAAGAGGAGGAATGTTTGCTTATTCTTTTCCGTGATTCTTCCTTGAACTTTTCTGCCCCTCAGTAGTCGAGTGAGGCCCTGCTGCACAGTGACCATCTGCTGGCTTCGTCTGTCTCACTGTGGAATTAAATATTTAATAACCTAAAATAGTGTCTCAGTGCTTTACCTTGGTGTGGGCAGGGGAACAGAACGAAGCAAAGTGCAGGCACAGAGTCAGAGACCTGATGGTTGGTCCGTAGGGTGTCCCAGGGAAGGATGAGAATTCCTTTAGGTTTTAGGCAGTCTGGGATATGATCCATTTACTCACCACGATAATTGGAATAGTTTTAACAATCTCTGTGCAAACAGGTTGTGTTCCTGTCATCAGTCCTCTGTGGTGTTATACTGAACTGTTTCATGTTTGCTCTTTGTCCTAAAAGCCACTGGAGCGTGCACCAGCATCCTGACAGGATTCATCCTGGCTTGCGCTCACATCCTGACCAGATCTCACTTTGCTGGTGAGAGCACAGTCAGTCCTGGTTTTTTCTTTCCTGGGTGGTACATACCTGTGCATGGACATGAGGAGCACAGTCCAGGGGGATGAAGGGCATTCCCCAAAACTAGGCTCTTGCTCTATGACCCTTCTTGAGAACTGGCTGTTCCAGGTGTTCCCTCTTCCCAAAGGCTGGTTCCTTGTCTGCTGAGCATCCCCCTGCTCTGAGGCTTTGTAAGGCTATGCTGCTTCTGGACCTTGAGGACAAGAGGAGCTCCCCCTCCAACTCGACCAGATGCTTTTACATCTCCAAGTGCTGCCGGAAGCAGTTCAAGTCTCCAGCATGTTTCCATCGTTGGATCAGTCACTTGAACTTGGCGTTTGTCCCCTGTACTCAAAGTTTGTGGAGTACCCTGAGTTATTTGGCCATGACCAGAGCCAGCTCCTGGCTCCCAGGATGCTCCTGTTTCCTGGGCAGTTGGTACCAAAGGACAAAGCTTTGGCTTTGCTTGAAGTGCTCTCTGCTCACCCAGCAGGACCATCCTGCTTGGTTTGGGGTGAATAAAGAAGTTCTCAAGACTTACAGGAGCCCTGCAGCAGCCAGATCCTGCTGGTGGCACACCAAGGTCTTAGTGATTCCATTGATCTTGTCTGGTGGTCTCTGTTTGCTTATGGATAGCAAGAATGGTTTGTTTGTTTCAAGGCTGATTCCAGATTAGAGGAATCTCCTCTTCAGAAGCTTCTGGGGTGAGTCCGTGGAGATACTCTGAGGGCTGGAGCCCCTCTGTTTTGGAGACAGGCTGGGAGAGCTGAGGGTGTTCACCTGGAGAAGAGAAGGCTCCAGGGAGACCTGAGAGCCCCTTCCAGTGTCTAAAGGGGTTCTGAGAGAGCTGGAGAGGGACTTGGGACAAGGGCCTGGAGGGACAGGCCAAGGGGAAATGGCTTCCCACTGCCAGAGGCAGGGTTAGGTGAGACAGAAAAAAATTGTTCCCTGTGAGGCTGGTGAGGTCCTGGCACAGGTTGCCTGGAGAAGCTGTAGCTGCCCCATCCCTGGAAGTATTGAGGGTCAGGTTGGATGGGGCTTGGAGCACCCCAGTCTAACGGAAGGTGTAGGAAGCCTATAGGTATGGGGTGGAACAAGATGGTCCTTTCCATCCCAAACTGTTCTGGGATTCTGTGATTCCAACAGTGACCAGTAGATGCACAAGAATTACGTTTGGGGTTTTTTTTGTTTCTGCATTTCAAAGCACCTCTGACATCTCTCCCTCTGGTTGCTGAGACCATATGTGATGCCTTCCCTGTAAGCATCACCTTTGGAATGTAATATGGAGCACTGCTTGTTTCCAGGTTCCTTGTGGCTGCATGGAGCCGATGATGGAGTTTCCACATAGTGACAGCTTCTGCCTGTGCACATCATGTGCACAAGTCATACATTTTTGATTCAGTAGTAGTTTATTTTTATATCAGCTGGCAGATGAGTCACCTTCCCCCACCCTTCGCAGTCCCACCTTGGCACATGTGATTCATTCAGCCCAGCTGGGTTCTGTGCCACAGCTCTGGAGCCAGTGCTCATCCCCAGGACGGGCAGGTGACATTGGCAAGTGGATGCTGGACGTCATGAACCTCCACGGTGGCATGGTGGGAAGCAGGAGAGGAGTCTGATACGCTGGAGAATCCCAGGAAACCGAGATCTCTGCTGTCCCCAGCCCACGCAGTGGATGAGTCACAGTGTAGGAGCAGAATGTTCTGAGTCAGGGAGGGATATGTCGGTACATATAGAATATTGACGGATTCTGTGGTTTTGTTTTAACTCCTGCTCTGTAAACAAGTTCACCTCTAATGAAGGATGGAGTCGGTGTGTTTACTTTGGGCCCTCTCTCTGTTGCACAACTCTCCTGAGCTCAGCAATCTGTTTACTTGTCGGGAGGTAGGACCGAGGGAAATGAAGGTGGTATAAATAACTGAGCCTTTGCATAGTCTAGTCAATATTTGCATATATATTCCCAGTGTGGCTGAGCTGTCTGCTGCTCCATGCTGCCTATGGAGTTGGCTTGTCGGGATCGCCGGCATTGAGCATGTTCTTCTGTGTTGCTCTTGCTTTACTCACACACACTTTGTAGGTACCGGTGTCCTTTATGGAGAAATTCTTTCCATGCTGGTTGCACAATGCTGTCACTCACGTGGCAATTAGGGATCATTTCGGTAAGGCTCATTATAGGATGGATGTAAACAAGTCGCCGTGGTGGAGCCCTCTACCAACACCAGCGATTTTTCAGGGAGCTGGCTGTGCCCCACACTCCTCCCTGAGGGAGCTGGAGGAACTCAAGGCCACGTGAGGGAGGGTTAGTGCCAGAGGTCTATACCCCTCTTTAATTAAGGAGTGTGAACATACCCATTAGTCATGGCTGCGGCCACTTTAATCTTCAAAAGTCCCACTCGTATTTGCCACCTTGATGGAAACATCACCGTGGCCAGGAGCTGAGCCAGGTCACCCCACATCTGGGTGATGGTTTGAGGGAAGATGGAGCTGCTGGGTGGGGATTATCCTAAAATCACAGACTGCTTTGGATTGGAAGGGACTTTAAAGCCCACCTTGTTCCACCCCCTGCCATGGGCAGGGACACCTTTCGCAAGCCCTGTCTAACCAAACCTTGAACACTTCCAGGGCTTGCCCCTCTGCACCCCAAAGTGGGTTTAGACTGGTGTGGAGTGACACATGGCTGTCACCCGAGGTACTTTAGTGTCCTGCTTCGTTGTGTGGAATGGTTTGTTCATACCTGTCACGTTCCAACACTCCAGAGGAGCATTGCAGCCTCCTTTGAAATGCTGGAAATATTTTAGAATCCAAGTGTTCAGTGACTATAAGCATTTAATAAGTGACTCATCTGTGCAAGGTCATACAAAATTGACATCTGTTTGCAAGGAAAGCAGCTTGCACCTTTGGGCTGCATCTTGTGTCCATCATTCCCTCCCTCAGATTCCTGTGACAGACCTGAAGTTTTGGAGGTGTTGGGTTAATTTCCTACCAGCAAGGAAAAACTCTTCTCCATTCCCAAATCCTGCACAGAAACCTGCCCTTGCTGACAGGTTGACTATGCTCAGCACAGAGATATGGTTTCATTCACCTGAAAATGGCCTTTTTATGCAAAAGTGGAGGCCCTCACCCTGAGCTGCACCTTAAGGAATGGTGATCAGCAGCTTCATTGTAAAGTCAGGATAGCCCAATTAGCTCAAACTTGAGAGATCTTGGACTTCAGAGCTTTTGAATTGCAGGATGAAATGTTCTGGATTGCTGTAATGTTAGAGCCTGCTGCTTTCAGAGCTGGCTTGCTGTTGATCTCCAGAGATTCATGTTTTACTATCTAAAAATATTTGGCTTTTTTTCGTGTGGCAGCTCCCTTGTTAGGAAGGGCTTCCTGAATGTGCACATTTCAGCATCTCAGCATCAGAAGTTTTGACTTCCTTGGGCTAAATTTAGGTTTTGTCAATTGGAAGTTACCAGATGCTTTTAAAGCAAGGCCATTAATATTTGAATATGGGATTAGGGCAGTTTCCTTTTTATATTCTGAAAAGTCCTCTGGCATCTCTTACTTTTCCGGTATTTGTGGCAGTGATCACAAATCAAACCCCAGTGACAGCGGGCAGCTGAAAAGTACCTTTCCTGCAAACACTTTTCCTTGAACTTTGACATGGCCATAAACTGGTAGCAGTTGGACTCATCTGAGTCTTCCCAGATGCCTCGTTGGGTTGTCCTCGTAGGCAGATGTGCACTGAGAGCAGGTTGTGGGATGTGCTGCTGGCCTCAGATGCTCTGAGGGCCCAGCTGGGCTCAAGGAGAGGGACAGACAATTAATCATGAAGATCTCTCTGCTGCTTCTGGTGCTTTCTAGCAAACCCTGAGCTGAAATATCTCCTGCTGGCTGGCAGCCCAGGGTGTGCTTGGGAATTGGAGTGCCTTAGCCGTTGGAGTGGGGAGGTGAAGATCAGAGAACAACACACTGGTTTGCATTGGGATGAGCCTTAAAGCTCATCTTGTTCCACTCCCCTGCTATGGGCAGGGACATCTTCCACTGGACCAGGTTGCTCCAAGCCCTGTCCAGCCTGGCCTTGAACACTTCCAGGGCTGAGGAGGCCACATGACCCATGATGTTTGAAGATAAACTTTGGAATTCACATTTACATTGAATGGAAAACCTAGTTTGGCAGTTAGGGCCGGGATCATTAATAAGGATGTAGGAACTGGTTGGCCTTGCTGTTCTGCTCGTCCCCCTTTCCTACCCCTTCTCTGAATATTTTTCAAGCCATCGAGATGCTGTACTTAGGAGCGAATTGAGCTATAAAATCCGATCCATTTTCAGGAGGGCAGCTGTGGCAGGTGTTGAGCCTTCCTCAATCCAAACAAAGCTGATTCTCTTTTGGAAGGTGGGTGCCTGATTTAGTGGGATCCTGTTCAAAGCAGCAGAGGCATCCTACGCATGAGAAAGGTTTTTAAGGTGAAACCCTGAGCTGTGCCAGGGAGGTTTGATGCACGTGAAATGCTGGTCCAGAGGGCTGCCCACCTCCCAGATCAGCTATCCCATGGGTTTAGAGTTTGCATTTTGGAGCTGTGTCCTGCCTGCTACTGAAAAACCTCCTCTGCTTGGTAAAAGATAAGCCATACAGCCTCTCTCCTGAGTCTGTGATGGATCAGGGGGGAGTTCTGCAGTTTTGTAATAATTTTTCTGTCTGAAAATGGCAGTTTTTCCATTAAAATTCCATTTCTACCCCCTCGTGCTCGGCTCTCTTAAGGTGAAACAGAGATGATATCTGGAGGTGGGATCTGATTTAGTGCCTCTGAACTTCTGTTTGGCAGTAGGTTCTCCTGTGATAAGAGGGCGTGGGAGGTTTTCCCTCAGGCTGGAAGGACCGTGTGGGTAACACTTTCCTACTCATCTGAAAAATCCCCTTTTCCCTCCAAACCTCCAATAGTTATGGGATTGATGAATGCCCATCTCTTGGCTTGTTGTGGGGAGTTCACGTGCGTTTGACTCTCAGCATCCATCATTTACTTGTTTGATGCTGCTGCAGGATGTCCCCCCTCCCAGTGGGACCAGCATGGGTGCTGTGGGGCTGAGCTGCACCCATGTCTCTGCAGGCAGATCCCAACACATCTGGGAGATGGCACACAGGGCAGTGCTGCCAAAAGTGCCCTCAGATCGTTCCACCATGGTCTGGTGTGAAGCTGGCCTTCAGCTGCCTGAGCATGGCTGAGCATCATCTTACTCTGAGCACCCAGAGATTCCATGTCTGTGACTGCTGCTTTAATCCCACTGAGTTGGACCCATCTAATGTCATCCCAGACCCAAATGCTGTTGGATCAATGCCAAATCCTGCCTGGTCATGCCAGTTTTGCTTTATGCCACTGTGCCACCCTGGCTAGAACGACTCTGATCCCTGCACAGAGATGTGGGTTGGAGCTGAGCTGTAATCCAGGCTGTCAGATCCCTCAGCATTGTCACTGTGGTAGTGTCACCCCCTTATGTCACATCCTGGATGTCACCCAGGGACTTTAAAGCATCACTTAACTCGTGCTATGGATTTCTGACGGGTGGATGGGGAGAAAGGAGGAGGCAGTCAAAGCTCCACCTCCAGCCCACAGCCTCCAATGAGAATGAGCTGAGGAAGGGCAGGAGCCACTTGTGACATGGTGTGATCAAATCAAGATGGTTCTCTGGGCAGCACAGGAGCAATTCAGCATGAGACATTTATTATTGCTGCTTTCTTCTTGTTTTTCACCTGTCTAGAAGGAGCCTCTGCCTTGGCACTGCTTCTGGAGTTAAATTTGGGTGCAGCTGAGCATTCTTTTGAAACCATGAACTTCTGGTGTTCATTTTTCTGAAACTTATACCTGTAATGTCTTTAACATGCATCAATTCATGTGCATAATGTGCACATCTTCCTCCCAAGGAGCAGCACTGTGCTCTGTGACCAAGGACAGGATCTATAGGAATGGCTGGAGCTGTATCAGAGGAGGGTTAGGGTGGTATAATAACTGCAGATCTTTTACAATATCTGGCTCCCAGCAAAGAGCTAATTTATGATGTCCTTTTTGTAGTCTTTTCCTCTGGGAAGTGAAGGTATTTAAACAAAGCTGGATGAGCTCTGACACCTCTGTCTTTAGTGTTGTCATGTGATTTAGAAGCTGCTAGGAGGGTGATGAGTGTTAATGGAAACTCGATGCTCCCAAGCTGTGTCAAGGAAGGTTTAGGCTGGGCATAAGGGAAAGGTTCTTCTTGTAGAGGGTGGTTGGGCACTGAACAGGCTCACCAGGGCAGTGGTCACGGCCCCAAGGCTGACAGAGCTCAAGGAGCGTTTGGACAGCGCTCTCAGGGACAGGGTGGGATTGTTGGGGTGTCCTGTGCAGGGCCAGGAGTTGGATTTGATAATCCTTGTGGGTCCTTCCAGCTAAGGATATTCCATGAGTCTATGAAGTTGTTCTTAAAAAAAAGAAAATCACTCTGTGATTTCATCTCAACTTTGCTGTTACCTGGTTAAAATGAAGTGGCCAAAACATGCCACTTAATGCTCTCAGCAGGTAGAGCTGACCCAATAAAGCAGTTGCACAGCCAGGGAAAACCAACTGGGAAACAATTTATCTTTGTATTTTTTGGAGTTTTTTGGGAGGGTTGTTTTTTGTTTGTTTGTTTGTTTTGGTTGGTTTGACATGGTCTGGCTTTGAATGCCTTGCAGAGCTCACCCAGGCTGGGGACCTGCAAGGAAGGGGCACCACAGAATCACTGAGGTTGTAAAAGCCCTCTGAGGTCCTCGAGTCCAACCATTCCCCCAGCACTGCCAAGGCCACCACTCAACCCTGTCCCCAACAGGCACATCCACACAGCTTTTCAGTCCCTCCAGGAATGTTGCTGAGTGTCTGCACCTCTCCTTGGGCAGCCTGTGCAGTGATGTTCTTCTTCCCTTGTCTTTGTATTGCAGGTGTGGGGGAAAAGGTAGATAATTAAACTGGAATTTAAGCTAGAATGTTTTGGGGTAGTTTAAAATAACTCTTCTAAAATTACATACTGGTTTTCTCCTTCTTTTAAAATGTTGTTCTATGGGCCAGCTGCCATAATCACTGGAGCAAGAGGTTGTTGCAAAGGGTATATTGATATAAAATCCAACAGTAATGTGGAGATTCAAATGCAGTCATTTTCCTTGAGCCCTAGAAATATGAATTCTGTCTCCTGAAACTTGCCAAAAAAGAAATTTATTGTGCTGTGCTTTATTGTTTTGTATTTGTCAAGAATTGAGACAATTTTGCGTGACTAGTTTAGTTGTTACAGCTAAAAAACTGCCTGTGAATAGATGTTCCTGGGTAAATTTCCCAGATTTTGAAAGTTTTCCTGCATTTAGCCTTTCCAGTAGGGCTGTTTCTCCTCCCAGTCTTTTTTTATCTTTGTGAATACAAATGTGAACGTCCTCTTGGTACCCCCTCTGCAACTGCTTCTTCCTCTGTGGATGTAAGGAGTTGTTTAATAAAGTCAAGCCATGATGTCAGGAAAGCAGCTTGTACCACCCAAGGAGGATGAAATGCCACCCCATTGTAATAACACAGCCATCCTGAAATTTGTTTTTCTGCAACTGAAGTAAAAATCAAATAGTCTGGATTTTTACCAGCAGCAAGAACAAATATGTTCTTCCTTCTGTCCTTCCCATGTCTGTTTTTCTTCTGTTCCTTTTTCCACACCTTTTTTTTTTTTGGTCGATTCAAATACTAACAAGCTACTCAAAACACAGCAGGGCTTAAATTCAGCCTGCATATCCTGAGAAGATTCACAAAATGTGCTGGAGTGAGGCTGGAGTCTTGGGGTCCACATGGACCTCCTTGGAGATGACAGTAGCTCTGTCTCCTCACAACTCAGTGTTGTGCTCAGTGTCACCTCTTCCCATCAAAAGCTTGGCTTTCTCTGCCATCGTCAGGCGAGGGGGTGTTGATCCAATACCTTCCCCATCCCTGGAAATGTTCAAGGCCAGGTTGGACAGGGCTTGGAGCAACCAGGTCTGCTGGAAAGTGTTCCTGCCCAAGGCAGGGGAGTGGAACGAGATGATCTTTAAGGTCTCTTCCAACCCAAACTCTTCTATGATGAGCTTTCGACATTACCCTGGTGTTATTTCCCAGTACCTCTCAGGTTTGGAGTGTTTGAACTGTGCCTCTTCCACATCCAAGGGCAGGGGGAAGGCCTTGCTCTGCCTCTCCTCCCTCTTGGAAGTGGCTCTGTGCCCTCTCACCTGCCAGTGGACTGCAAGCAAAGGTCCTGCCACAGCCATTCCTGCTGGGCAGTGGTGCTGGAGCCTGCAGCATTTGCCAGGAGGGAGATGATTCGTTGTCCAGTCCAGGGAGGAGATGATGGGAAAAGCTGGCAGCAGCTGGAGCAAACAGAGCAGGAGGATGCTCAGGGGCAGCAGACAGGGGGATGCTTCCTGGTGCTCTGGTTCCTCTTCCCCCTGCTCAGATGAGTGAGAGAGAGAGAATTGAAAGTAAATCCTGGGCCCTTATACCACAGTATCAAAGCTCAGGAGAGCAAGGACATTATCCAGGAGCTTTACAGTCATAAGCAAGGCTGGAAACACTCATGCCTGACCCCAAGCATGGTGGCCATCTCCATGAATCAGAGCAGTGGGGAGGGAGCTGCCGCAGAGCTGCCCATCCTCCGGCACCATCACCGCAGAGTCACGGCGCTGCTCCAACCCCACTGCTCCAGGTGGATACTTCTCTGTGTGTCTGTGGGATCAGTTTGCTATTTATAGGTTGTTTCCCTCATCTGATGCTGGTTCCAGGTATTCAAAGCCTTGGAGTGGTTGGAGAGATTGTGGCAGACCCCGTGCTGTCACACTGAGCTGCTGCTGGAGTCAGAAAGTGCATTTTCTTCTTGTTTGCCTTCGCATCTCAACTGATGAGTGTTTTCTGACAAGAAACAAGAGAAAATTCTCTCAATCACCCAAAGTCTCTGTCCTTCCCCAAGCTCCTCCAGTTCAGGTTGAAGGTGAAGGGCTGTGTCCCAAAGCTTTTGCAGTATTATTTTTGAGGGAAGACATCTCTGAAATGCATCCAATCAAACTTTCGAAAGACCTTCAGGACAACAACAAGGCCAGGTTGAATGAGCCTCTGAACAGCCTGGTCTAGTGGAAGGTGTCCCTGCCCATGGCAGGGGATTGGAACAAAATGATCTTTAAGGTCCCTTCCAACCCAAACCGTTCTGTGATTCTATGAACTCTATTCCCAGTAGCAAACCTATCTCAGCTTTTGTCTTCTCTTTCTGTTTTTGAAGCAGATTATTCCAAAACCTGAAGGTCACAATGAGTTTTGTCACAGACATAACCCTTTAACCAACATACTCAGGTAGATTTTCACAAGGCATGTTTGAAGAGGTTAAAAGCTGAGATCTTGGCCCAGTCGATGTTGATCATGAAGCTTCTCTTTCAGCCAGGATTTTATTCTGATTTGAAAATTAAGAGAAGGGTAGATCCTCATTAGTGTAATCAGCTTAAATGGGTTGACTACTCTAAAGCAATTTGTTTAATTTGTTTGGAACATGTTTAATTTTAGCTATAGATGTTCAGCTCTCACACAGTTGCTATTTATGCTGTTCATCGTGTAATTTTGTGTTCTGTGATTTGTAAAAATAAACTTTCTGCTCTGAATGAGAATTTTGAGACAATCTATGGCCCATTCATCAGCACTGATTTAAAATCACACAGAACTTTCTGTGCACTGCTGCTGCTGGTTTGTCTCTGCATCCTTCTCGATGGAGAAGAGTTCTTTCTGCTCACACAGAGTGTGGTTTTGTGTCAAGCATCAGCCCTTTGTTGGATATTGGATTGATCTCCCCTCCCTCTGTTTTGGGTATCCAATTTGGGGTTAGCTCTGCTATAAAACTCAATGTCGAAACCTGAGTGAAGAGAGGGTCTGAAATTCTTCTGTAATTCTTGAAATTGGAAACATCAGCTTTTCTGTTTGGGCACACCGCATGGAAGAGCAGTGGAAACCAATTCCCCATGGGAGCAAAAAACATGGGTGATTCAGATACTACTGTACTGATCACTTTTCACAAGCTGTGGATGTCTTCTGGTTATTTGCTCTATGGGGACGCAGTTTCTGCCTCTCCACTGGTGAAGGTGCCACGTGTAGCTTCTTGAAGTTGGGTGTCTTTTGGGCTGCTGGCTGTTGATGAGGCTTATTTGTAGCCTCTCATGCTGATTGATACACAGTGTCTGTGTGCTCTCCGCAGCAGATGGGTCCCGGGCCTTCCATGTGGGGCAAACACTGCACAATCTGATTTCCCTTGGGCAAAACCCTTGACTGGCATCTCTGCCCGTTGCCATTGCATAGCCAGTCCCAGAAATGGCTTTGGAATGTCTGTGTGCCTGGACTAACGTGGCTTCTTGGAGTGTGCTGGATGCCTGAGGAGCTCTTAGGGCTGTTAGTTGTGTTGTAAAGCAAGACAGCACAACTTGGATCAGCCAGGATGATCTATCTTGTGATGGAAATTTCCTGAAAGGAGTTGTTCCCGGTGTTAATCCTGCTCAGATGAAGTGCTCAGGAAGAGCAGTGGTCCTCCTGTCTGTTACTGTTCCCATTCTTGCATTCAAGCCCAAGCCAAGGTTTTTTGGGTTGACCCAACTTACTGCTTAGCCCCGTGAGCACAAGGAGGTGATGGGACAATCCCTTTTAGTGGCAGCCCAGAAGCAGTGAGAGTTTAGCATCCCAGGAAAGCCAAGGCCAGTGGCATGGGGCTGCTCAGGAGTGTGGGGGAAGGAGAGTCTGAGTTTTTGGCTTTGCTGCCTGCGCTTGCTGTCGTTTCAGCCTCAAGGCTTTAATCTCTGAAATGCTTTGCTGGGTTTTCGCTGTGCTCAGCTTGAATTTTTTCCAAGACATCGCTCTGCTGAAGTAGCAGAATTTGCCTGTGGATTCCAGTGCAGTGATCAGTCTGTGTTTATTGGGGTGATAAACTTCCCGTGAGAGCGAGGGTGGAGCGGGGCCTTTTCCATGTAGCCGAGCCAAATCACTCAGCAGCAAGACCAAAGCCGTTAAGCAAATTGAGATGATTTCTGCTTGCAGCAGCCTCCACTGTAATAAAGTGCCATTCCTCCAGAGGAGATCCTGCATGTGTCATACCTGGATTTTCTTCCCTTAATTTGTTGTTCCTGTTTAATGCCATGGAGCAATTCCTTGTTTCAATGTGATTTCATGCATTAATCACATTAAATTGATCATGGTTTGTACTTCAAGTGTTGAGTTTACCTTTAAGTCCTTAAGATGAGACTCTGCTCTGCCAGTGGCTTTTCATCCTGCAGTCTTTCACTCCAGAGCTGCTCACCTGTAACACAGTGTCATGGCTTTGTGTGACCTTTCCAGTCCTCTCCCAACGCCATTAAAAACCTGAAGGCCAACTGCCCAGAAAAAAAGTCCTTTTTCCTCCATCAGTCTCTCTTGCTGGCAACGTCCTTCTTAAATATTTACAGGTCTGCTGGTGATATTTATGGAGTTTCTGTGGTTTACCATGGCAATGGACTCAGTGGCACCAGGACACGGTGCTTGTCGCTGAAATAGAGCCAAGCTACATCATGAATTATGCAGATGGGCTGTGGTTAAATCAAATTTCATTTAGATTTTCTTAGGTTGACCCTTTTTATTGTTCCGAATGAGTCCAGAGCTGCCTGTATCTCAAGTTCCATCCAATCTCATCTGCCAACAGACACCCTTTAATATATACATCAAGCTCACAACTTCTCTTTCAAGCTTTGCCCCTTCCCAGTGAGTTGAGTTGAGTTTGAGTGAGCTGATGGCACGTTACCCTGTGTCCCTCCTAACTTCATTTCAGTAACTCATGTGGAGCTGAGGAGCCCTGGCTTGGGCTGGGAGGCTCCACAGGGCTCATCAGTGATGCTCCTTTGGGTCCGGGACACAGCGATGCACCTCTGGAAATCAGAATTATATTACAGCAGTTTTACTCTGGCAAAGGCAGCAGGGAAGTTCTTGACTGCAGGTTTGGCAGCACTGCTGTGGAAAACCCTCAGAGGGAAATCAAACCTTAAAAATGCACCTGAAGCCAATAATGTCTCAGGATGCTTTCTTTCATGTTCTTTGCTACAGCCTCACCTTGTTGGAGCTTCCACACAGAGGTTAAAGAGAAGGAGAGTTCTCCAAGCTCTCCAAGCTGCAAGGCTTTGAGGGAATGAAGCTGAAGGAATTGGGATCCCAGAGAGCACTAAATAGTTGTGTTGCTTCCTTCCCGATGTGAAATCCCCACATTTTGTGTCTTTCTGCAATGGATCTTCCTGGTTCTTATGCCCAGTAGGAATTGAATTTTAGTTGCAATTCTCACTCCTGACCAAGTGAGGCTGTAAATGTTCTCCTCTCTGTTGCTTTGGGAATGGGATCCTTCACCATTGCAGAGCCTTTCTGCAATTTTATTCTCCCACATACCTTAATTAGCACAGTCCTAATCCCAATTCTTTCCCGATTTCCACTTTTTGAGACTTGTAGGAATTGTGGAAGAAGTATGCACTGTATATCTATATCTAGAATTTATAATGGTCTCAGTTTTAAATGTTGCATAGAATATTCTATTCTTTTCTTCTATTATTCTACTGTTGTCTCTAAAAAAAGTAGAGATGCTGATCTAGGGGTTAGAGGTGATTATGTAGATAAATATTCATCAGACTTTACTGAAAACCCAGTGGTTCACCATTAATTACTTCAAGAACCATCACAATTATTCCAGTCTTCAGCAGTAAGCTGATGGCATAAAATTGCCATTTATGTTGATTTGGGGATATTTGAAAGCATTTTGGAGCTGCCTGAATCATGTGCCATCATTGTTTGGCTTTCTGAATTTCTTCTGCATCAAACCATCCTGTTTTCCTGGAGGATTTAATAGCTGTTGGTGCTTTCTAAAGCATGGAGCTCTGTTAGGAGCAGCAGCCTCCCAAAAACAGGTTGGGTAAATGTTTTACATGGGACACAAAACTCTGGTTAGAAAGGGAATTCCTACAATACTCTGTAATATCCCATTAATGCATCCTGATGACAGATACCTAACATGATTCCCCGAGTTAGCAAGATTAAAACCATCCTCTGGTAATCTTTGTCAAGCCACATTTTGTTCTTTTGGAGCAATACGTGGGAGCACAAGTTCTGTAGCATTTAAGCTTTAGTAATCTCAGCACCACATTTATGACATTACTGGCAGATTGAAGAGTGCTGTGGATTAACAGGGCTTCCCTAAATCTGGAATAGGACATGCAGTTGTGTTGCTGACACACTTCGGCCTTAACTGTTTCCCTGTTCCACTGCCTGAGAACACTGCGATACCAAACCCTGCACTTAATTAGTTGAGTATTTTGCTGTTTTTAATATTGATCTCTTATGTAAACAGAGGTGTGGGCCTGCACCTACTTAAAACATACCATAAAATTAATGATCACTCTGTGTTCAGGTCCCATGCTCTGTAATGTATGGATCTCTGTAGTGGTGCTCCCCAGGCTCAGCCTTTACACTGAATAGCAGGACGCCGTACCTTTGGGAATTCAAGCAAATACCTTGTGTTGACATAGGACAAACCCCCACATTTCGAAACAAAACCCTTCCATTGTGTTTTGCAACTGCTTGTGAGGTGTTGACTGCAAACACATATATTTTTAAGAGTGTTACACAGTTGATGCTGGTGCTGGGATGCTGAGCACTGTGCAGGTGCTGACTGTCAAAATGAGCACTTAGCCCTTTACTGAATTCTTCCTGGATGGGCTGCTCTGATTTACTTGGAACTCAAAGGTAATTTCAGGAGTGCTGGGCAGCTTTATGAGTGTTCCAACACCAAGGCTGTTTTTTTCCCTTCCAATGCCTTTTAGAAAGCTGATCCACCCAAAAGTCCCCTGCCAGCTGAGCATCAACACTGTGTGCTCTTGCTGAGCTGAGTTGGTGGGAAGGTGGGCTCTGGCTCCTACCAATTGGATGTTAATAGTTGTGTATGTGCACCTACATTTAATGGCTGTGATCACCTATTTTTACTGTGGTGATGGGCCAAAATTTAAAACTTTTCTCTATTTTAAAGGAAAAGGTGTTTTTTTCCTTTCTCCGTGAATAATAGGAGTAAATGTTGTGTAAGGTTGTGCTGAAAAACAGGGGCTGTGTATTATCTTGAGTGACAAAGCAGCCCTTTTTTGGCCATGCCTCATGTTCTCCAAGGGCTATCATCTTCCTAACTGCTCTGACGAGTGCCAACGACATCTGGGCTTGTTCTCTGCCTGGTGTTTAATGCAGCACAGGGAACTCTGTGTCTTGTTCCCTAAGTCCAAGTCTTTAAGCTGCCAAAGCTCAAGGCTTTCATGTGGTCATGTTATTGCTCTGAAATCCATTTGTCTGTCCAAGGGTGTAGCTGAGCAGAGCCTGCACTGGTTTGGCCTTCAGTTCTTTCACAGTGTGTGCTGGAATTTATTTCCTTATTGGGCAACATCAAACAGAATCACTCAAAAGGTAACAGTAAAGCTCTGCCCAGAGAAAGACGTACGTGCTGGAGGAAGGGAATTAACCTTATCCCGCTGACTGATTTGAACTCTGTTCATCCCTTGCAGCTGAAGGGCTTCCCCAGGTGTATTACTTCGGGCCGTGCGGGAAGTACAACGCCATGGTACTGGAGCTGCTTGGTCCCAGCTTGGAAGATTTGTTTGACCTCTGTGACAGGACATTCACCCTGAAGACGGTGTTGATGATCGCCATCCAGCTGGTGAGTGACGGCGGGGCCTCCACGGGGCCCCTCAGGTCTGCCAGTCCTGGGGAGCTGAGGATGGCTCAGTGCAGTGCGAGATTCAGGGCTGTCTGTTGTTTGGAGAGAGAATCTCCTTCTGTTACAGGACCACAGGATGGTTTGGGTTGGAAGGAACGTTCAAAGATCTAATCCAACCCTATGCCGTGGGGTTGGATTAGATTGTATTCCACTAGACCAGGTTGCTCCAAGCCCCATCTAACCTGGCCTTCAACGCTTCCAGGGATGGGGCAGCCACAGCTTCCCTGGGCAACCTGGGCCAGGGCCTCCCCACCCTCACAGGACAAATTTCTTCCTTACATCCAACCTAAACCTGCCCTCTGTCTGTTTAAAAGTGTTGCCCCTTGTCCTGTCCCTACAGACTTTGATAAAAAGTCTCTCTCCACGTTTCTTATAGAAGAAAACTTCTCAGGTGTGAGAAGAACTCTTGCCTATGAAGGGAAGGTCAAGTTATGCTTATGAGAAACTCGCTCCTTGCGCAGCAGAACCAGTGACACTGGATTCCTACAGACTTGCGTCCCATGTCCCCTACACGGCCCTACCCCCCTACCTACCCCGGCTCCCTCCCTCTGTTTGGACATCCCAGGAACATCTCATTTCTTACCCACTCCCCGGGACACAGGGAGAACAGCACCCTCCCACAGTCCTACCAGTTCTACTGGTTTGGTGCTACCGGCTCGCTCACAGACTGCAACCTTGCAGAGCGATGGGAGCTGAGCTCTCCTTAGCCAAAGCACCAGCATTGGAGGGCCCTGTCTTGGTCAAATTTGGTCAAAATTTGCCAGTGGGTTTAAATTACTAACAGTTGGAATATAATAGGTCTATGGGCAACACCACAGAGCCCTTAATTTACCTGAAAAGGAAAGAAAGCCAAGCTGGAAGGGGACTGTGTTAAATGTAAACAATGTGAAAATGGAATGTGCTAAGGGTGAGGGAACTTCCCTGAGTCAGTAGAGCTAGTCAGTGATCATTTGAGTTTAGCTTTTTGGTTTTCAGCCTGTGGTTTTCAGATTCCCAGGTATCTGCAGATATCCAAATCTTGGATACCTGTAGCTTGGGATCACCCAGATACCCCACAGCAGAGTAGGGACTGTAATATCCACATTAACAGCTCTGTGGATAGAAGTGTTGCAGGGAAGAGAAGATGGTAAGGGATGAAGAGCACAATCCTTTCCAAGTAAACTGAAGTGTGCCAGAGCAGAATCTGAAATGGAAATTAGAGGTCACAGCAGCAGAAGTTTGAACAGCACCTGCCTGGTATTGGGTTCATGAAGTTGGGTCTCCCAGGGCAGAGTGGTTGAGTTCTGTTGGCTTTGAGTGTACCTTCATCAGTGGAAAGCCAATTTATGCTATTGGTTTTGATTAATCAAGTGACAACAGCTGGCAAAGCCAAACCTATAGCTCCTGTGACCTTTTGGTTGTAAAGAAGCAAATGAAAGGTGGTAAATCCATTCCCTTGTGACTGCTGGGGAAATCAAGATTGTCACAGCAGTGTCAGCTGCCTTTTGTCGAGCTCCAGGGCTGCAGCTCAGCTCTGCGCTTGGACATTCTTCGTTGGCATCATCTGCTGACCTTGTGCCCTCAGCAAGCCTGGAGCTCAGCAGGACACTGGAACCAGTGATGGGAAAACAGATGCTGAGGGTGATCTGGGAAGACCCCAAAAGCAGTTGGAAATGGAGGAGTTGATGTTCTCCCAAAGGACTGTGCAGCACTGCTCCTTCTGCTACAGGGAGATGTTTTAGGACCTTTTCAGTGTTCTCAGGGAGGTTACATGAGCTGCCAGCTTGGAGTGTGCATGTTGAAGGAAGCAGATTTATCATCGTCAGGTGTGACCCACCACCTTCCCTGGGCAGTTTCCTCAAGAAGGGCTCACCTGGGCCTGGGAGACGTGTTTCCTGAAGGAGCTGGCGCTCACTTACATGACTGGAATGAAAACCCTTTGCTGCAGCCACAAGGCTTTGGGGGAAATTGTCTTGGATTTATCTTTTACTGACACTAAATGATTGCAGTCACTGTGTCACCCTCCAGTTTGAGAGACATATCAGTGCAGGGAAGTTGCACTGTCAAACTTCAGGGGTTCACATCCAGGAATTATGTTTTGTTTTGGTTACCAGCCAAACCTGCTTAAGCTTCTGGAATTCCAACCATGGGCCTGAGAGTTCCCCTCATCTTTCTCCCCTCACTTACATGTGATGATCCCCATGTCTGTAGGAACATCCAGTCCTTTCGCTTTGTGTCCAGTGGTCAATTTTTAATTAAAGACATCTTGGAAAGATATTTTTTAATACACATTTGTGTTTGGCTGGCCTTACGGAGCTTGACAGGTTGCAGCATCTCAGGACTGGGGTGGATCCTTTAATCTGAAGACATTAAAAGATAGAGAAGGAAAAGCAAGGACAGCATCGTTGTTTTAAGGAGTGTGATTAGGAAGAATTAAAATTTGATTTTATACCAAGAAGGCTCTCCTGGCTGAGGGAGATAGAGACTGGATGATAATGAGTCTTCAAGAAGGAGAGCCTGTCTGGAAGCAGACTGGAGCTGCTTCCTCCATCATCCACGTGCAGCCAAATAGATCCATGGAGTGATGCTCCTGAATGAAGCCAATCTTGGCATTTAAAACCGTGGTCACTACGTCAGTCCCTGCAGCCCATAAATCAGGGGACAATGGGTTTTTATTCAGACTTCAGTTTTTCACTCTTGGCCAAGTCCAGCCTGTGCAATGCTCCCTGACAGCTCAGGAGGTCCATTGTGCCAGGCACTGGGCAAACATTCTGGATGTGGTCTGGACCAAGTGGCAAAAAGGTTTCTCATCGGTGACCATCAAAATTGCTTTTTAACAAGTGAATTTTACATCTCTGCTGATCTGATCTATATTCAAGCAGGTGATGAGTGGAAGAAGAGCTTGATTTTATCAGGAGGACCTAGAGATGGGACTGCTATTGAGATCAGCTCCTTAAGAGTTACCTTTTTGGGAGAAGAGGATTTGTTACACTTCCTTCCTTGGCAGGAGGAAGGCAAATGAAAGCATGGGTTTGTTTGGCATCTGGTAAATGTCACAATATCCTCTCATTTCTCCGCCGCAGCACAGGGGTCCTGCTGTGTGCCAAGGGATTCTCTCCCCTTCTAAGGGTTTCTCCAACGTCTGAAATGGAGATCTGTGGCCCAAAGATGGACTGGGCCAGCCCTGGCCATGAAAATCCCTCTTTAATTCACAGTCTTCCATCCACCCTCAGAGCTTCTGTGCTTGCTGTTTTTCCAGTGTAAAAGCAATTCCAAGTTAGTCCTAGCTCCTCAAGTGGTTTCTCTGTCTATAGAAGAGTTGGAGCCTGTGGTTCAAACCCAGAGGAGCTGGGCACTGCACCTCTGCATCTAGCACGTTTCTGGAGCGGGAGCTCCCCTTCTCCTCTCCTTCTCTGTGCAATGGGTGTGAGTCGTGCCGAGGTCGTGCCGCACCACCACTGCTCGTGTCTTCTCAGGCAGTGAGCCTGGGAGGGTGATGTGGCCCAGATACTCCGCATCACAGCAGCCACAAGCAGGGTGAGCGTCTTGTCAGAGGGAATAAAGCATGGAAGCTGCTCCAGGAAACATCTTTCTGACTCGGAGAGTGTCTTCCACCCGTCATGGCTGAGCACAGCTCTCCAGCATGAAGCATCCAGGCAGGTGGAAGTAAATAAGAAGGAATATGAAAGACCCCACAACCTCTGTGTGTGTGGTGAAAGCAGAAAAGGCAGGTGGAAGGAAAAAAGGCAGGTAAATAAGTACCTCTGAGTACTGCTGGTGGTTCATCTAACACCTCAGCTGTCCAGGTTGTTGTCCTGCCTGATGCAACTTGCTGTTTTTTTAAAGAATAAAAAAAAGATGCTCTTTTCAGGTTGTCTAATTGCTGTTGGGATTTCAACAACTGAGCTGCTCTGGTAGCAGGAACAAATCAAATGAGCCTGTCAGGCTCTGCTTGAGAGCTTGTTACATGTGGAGAGGCAAGGAAGTGCTTTGTTCCACTTTCAAGGGTTGCATCTTCATTTGAATTGCCTCCCGACATATCTTTTTGTTTCCCAACCTGCTGCTGTGTCCTGTAGATGATTCAAAGCGTGAAGAATGGCTGAAGAGCATCTGCTCTGCTCTGCATCAGCCTGTAATTGATTGGAAATAATGGCTGTTAGCCGTGAAACCCATTTTCCCAGCACATTGAAATCAATCACTGTGTGGATGGGAGGGGAGCGGCAGCACGTGCCAGTTCCTTCTTTGAAGAGCCTTTGAGCAAGTCCTGTTTTTTAAGCCTGATTCACCTGCAGCCAGTTTTTTCCTGTCTGCTGCCCTCCTTCTAGAGCTGCTTATTTTACAAGGAGTGCTGCCCCCTCCTGCCTGTTCTTTCCAAGAGGTGGAAATGCAGCAGGTTTTCCTTACAAATCAGGTACCTGATAAGGGTCTGGGAGCTGGATGGAGGGATCACACACACATGGAGCTTTAAGCCAGGTGTGGATCCAAGGTCTGTGAACAGAAAGAATGACCTGGCATTGCCCTATGGATTGGTGTGTGGATTCAGCAAGAAATGGAGGAGCAGGTGGGGATTGTCAGCCCAACAGTGCTTGCAGGGTGGTTGGAAGGGCTGATGGGGTGTTGGTTCCCTGCTGTTCAGCCTGGGGAGAGCTGGCTCAGTGATCCAGAGCTCCAGCCTGTGGAGCTTTCCTGCAGGAATCCACTCAGAGGGGATGAGCAGCTGGTGGCTGTTGCCTTAGATATTCCCCAAAGCTGAGGGCTCCATCCTGACATCGGTCGCAGCACTGACCTCTGGGGACTGACACTCGGTTAGTGCAAAACTGGGAGTCTGTGGGAGCTTTGTGGTGGTTTCATAGTACTGCAAGCCCACATGGGTGTGGGTCAATCCCAATGGCCTCTCCAAACAAGCACCTTGCTTACCAAAGCCACCGTGTCTGACAGCAAGTGGGGCAGCTGTGACCAGAACAGCCCGAAATGGAGATTCATGTGTTCTCATTTAAAACCTAAAAAGGCAATTAGAGTTCATAAATTAAAATAAATTGAGAGTTATTTCCACTTGGAATCATCTCTTAAGTTAGGGACTCAAAGGAGAACTGCTTGGCAACCCGTTCAGATACACCTGCAATATATTTGGGTTCAGAAGCAATTTTAATGGTGAGCTTCTGGACAAGGTGTGTTGTTGGAGGCCCTCCATCACCTTGGAAGTGGGGTTCCTGCCCTTGCACCTTCCCTTTCAGTCATGCTGACAGAACAACATTCGTCAAAAGCTGACAAATATTCCAGCTATTCCTGGTTGTCAGCAGTGAGATTAATTATTATTTTAGTCAACTTTGAGGATCATAAAGCTTCTGCCTGCCCAGAAATCCCCCTCCATGAAGAATCTGGCATGTCTAAGACAACATATGGGTCGAGGGAGGAAGGTGGTAAGACGCAGAGCAACAAGGGAAGGCGGTGGGCAAGGGAAGAGCTCTTGGTAACTGGTTTAGTATGTTTAAAATCAATACAAAAAGGCTGCTGCAGTTCCCCGTGGCTCTCTGCCAAGAGCTGCATCCTGGCGGTAACGCCTCAGAAACAGCCTTTGCCATTTCCGTGGGAATAAAGTCAGGGAGCACAGCACAATAGCCAGGGGAAGGAGGGGATGAGAAATTCCTCTTCCAGCTCTCGTGGTGGCTGGTCTGCTCCCAGATAACTGTTTCCTTGTCATTCTGCAGATCTCTCGGATGGAGTACGTGCATTCTAAGAACCTCATCTACCGAGATGTGAAGCCAGAAAACTTCCTCATTGGCCGGCAAGGCAATAAGAAGGAGCACGTCATCCACATCATAGACTTTGGATTGGCAAAGGAGTACATTGACCCGGAAACCAAAAAACACATACCCTACAGGGAGCACAAGAGCTTAACTGGAACGGCCAGATACATGTCCATCAACACCCACCTTGGCAAAGGTCTGTCTGCCCGGGGAGAGCTCCGGGAGTCACAGCATCACTTAGGCTGGGAAAGTTCTGTAAGGTCATTGTATCCAACCACTCCCTCAGCACTGCCATCTTCACCACTAACCCTGTCCCCAGGTGCCACATCCACAAGGCTTTTGAACACTTTTCAGGGATGAGCCCACTGCCGTGGGCAACCTGTTCAATACTTGACAACTCTTTCAGTGAATAAATTTTCCCTAATATCCAACCTCAGCCTCCCCTGGGACAACTTGAGGCCATTTCCCCTTGTTCTGTCCCTTGTTCCCTGGGAGCAGAGCCTGACCCCCCCCCCCGGTTCCCCCCTTCTGTCAGGGAGTTGTAGAAAGCAAGAAGGTCCCCCCTGAGCCTCCTTTTCTCCAGGCTGAGCCCTCCCAGCTCCCTGAGCAGCTCTTGGTGCTCCAGCCTCTTCCCCAGCTATATTCCCTCTTCTGGACACGCTCCAACTTGCGATGTGAGTCTAGTAGGGCTCCGATGGCATCTTGGTTTACGATTCTCTCATGCCCTTCGAGCTATTTGTGAACCTCATGATGCTGCCATGCTGTTTACAGTTGTGAGGCTTTTTTTTCCCCTCTTTTGAGGAATTGAAGCAGCTGAAATGTTGGAAGCCTCATAATTACAGTTTTTATTGAGAACTAAATAACTGGGAGCAGCCCTGCACTGATAGAAGCCAAGCAGGCAGGCAGTGATTGCCACACTAAATGATGGACAAATAGATTTTTATAGCACAGCACTGTCCCGGTACCTTCCAGTTCCAGGTGTTAGAGTTGGATGTTCCCTGACCTAGTAATTGGTTGGAGAAAATGAATAATTTAACTAATTTTAAACCTGGCTTTCATCTCCTCACTGCTTTCTCTCATACCATAAGATTACATTTCTATGGCTGAAAGGCAAAAAAAACCACCTTATGAAATGTTTATATTCACTTAAATCCCTAAAAAAAAAAAAAAAAAAAAAAGGAAGATAATGGAATATTCTTTGAGTGGCCTCCCAGTGTTCTGGCTTCCACCTCGCTTGGAGAGCTTGCTCTCTTTGGGAAGTAACGAGGGATGAGCCCAACTTCTAATGCTGGAAAGTGAAGAGTCAGGAAGGGATGGAGGAATGGGAAAGCACAGCGGGAGCAGGCTTGGAAGCTGCTGGTGCAGGTGATGTGGAAGGAAGATGTGTTTGTGTTTGAAGTGCACCACATGCCTTCCTTAGGAGCCATTTCCCTGCAGGTTTGCAGCACCTGCTGTGGCTCGTGCAGGGAAAGGGTCAGAGTCAGTTCTGGGGTTGTATCTGAGGAGGGCAGGGCTGGCTGCCAGACAGGAAGGGCTGTCTCTGCCAGAGGGGTTTTGAGGGGCTGATGCTTCACTGGTGAGACCAGCCCAGGCGGAATCAGTCCCTTCACACTTAAAACTAAGGTGTCTGATTGCAATTTTTCTGAGAGACGAGTGCACTCAACCATCTTCCTGAGAAGTTCATCTTCATCACTTCACTGAATTACCCAGGACATCCTCTTTTTTTCTCCTTTTTATAAGAATAACCTGCACAAACTGTCATCTCAGCTCCCTTCTCATGAGTGTTCT
This sequence comes from Lophotriccus pileatus, assembly GCA_035583135.1. Classification (NCBI taxonomy): domain Eukaryota; kingdom Metazoa; phylum Chordata; class Aves; order Passeriformes; family Tyrannidae; genus Lophotriccus; species Lophotriccus pileatus. Next base: position 17,723,131 of record JAWWES010000018.1, read on the forward strand.
CACTCCCAGCATCTGCTGAGGGTTAAGTTGCTGCTGCCTGTGAAGGAGTCACGCTGTGCAAAGCACTGCCTTCCTCCTGTGCAGATGATGCAGCAGCAGGCCCAGCTCACGTCTGTCATGGCCTGTGGGCTGCATCTGCTCCAGGATGTGTCTGTGGAGCACATTATTTGGTGCAGGTAGAGATTTGGAGGAAAGAAGGTTGCACCAAATGAGTATGAGCTCAGCAAACCCAAGGACCCGGCCCAGCCCCAGTCCTGTGCTGTTGACTCCACATTTGTTGTTCTCCTCTATCCTCCCTTGGGTTTTTTGATACATTTTGGCAGCTTATTTTAAGGATGCTTTTTCTTTTGGCTCGAGGCCCCTTTCTCCCCCTTTCATTTATAATCAGAACATCTGCATGGCAACAGTAGCAAGTGTTTCACAGCTCTGGAAGGAGCTATTTTAGACCTGCTCTGATGCAATGAGATGCAGGAGTGATTGCAAAAGGATTGGCACTGTGCAAGGGTAGTTCCCTGCAGCTGGTTGTGAGTATCTCCTGTTCCCATGGAGTCCAGAGGAAATGATCCAGCCCCACATGGCAGGTGCACCATCAACACTGGCAGACTGGAGAAGGATTGGGGAACAGCTTTATTCCTCTGCAATTAAGACCTATCCCAGACAGGCTGGGCTGTTTGTCGTACAGCTCCCGTGTTATCTCATGCCTTCCAGCTGATTTTGCATATTTTCTGGTTTTTTGAAACAGCTTCTAGGTGGTTTTGCATGAGATCTGACCTGCAGACAGCGAGGGAACGTCCCTGTGATACTTTTATCTCAGATACAGGTGTGGCTGCTGAGGACATTTCTGCCTCTGCAGCAATAATTTGTCATCTCTTCTCTTTTAGAGCAAAGTCGTCGAGACGACTTGGAAGCCCTGGGCCATATGTTCATGTATTTCCTCCGAGGCAGCCTGCCCTGGCAGGGATTGAAGGTAGGTTGGAGCTTTAGGTTTTGCCCTTGAAAACTTCTACTGGTCTCTGCCCAAAGGATAATCCACTGGGGAAACATCGGCAAAACCCAGCCAGAAACACTGTCCTCTCCTTTACATCCTTGAAGTCTAAGGACGAGGCATTAGCTTTAGCTACCGGGAAGATTTTAAGGTAGAAATATGTCACCTGGCACTTTGAGTTGCCAAACTGGTGCAGTTTTGGAGAGAGGATTGAGCAGAGGTTTAGAGACAGCGATGAGAGCTGTGGTTGGAAGCTGCCCCGAGCTGGAGCGCGACGGGGACACAGTGGTTGTTTATGAAATTCCAGTTAGGGCACACAATCCCCCAGCTGCATCTGGGATCTGTGTTTATAATGGGAGCAGTTTGATGAGTTTAGATGAACAGATGGACTTCAGCTTGAAAAACTGGTTTTCTGGCAGAAGGACTGAGCTTGGCTTCCCTCCAGAGACACTGGACACTCAGTGCTGAGGAGTTTATGGGATGCCGTGTACAATGAGGAGGCCTGCAGGCAATTGAGTTACCGAGTGCCGCCAACATCCATCAGCTGAGTTAACCAGGAGCGAGTCATTTCCTGGCTCTGAAGCTCTTGGAAGCTGCATCTTCACTTCTCCATCATCTCCCTGATGATTAAGCTGCTGTGTTCAGCTTTGGAATTGCAGGGAGTGAAGGGACCAAATCTGATCAGGGTAGGAGAGGGTGTCTTAGTGAAGACAAGAACTCCTGCTGGAAAAAGGAGGTGAGGTTTTGGGCTCAGCAGCTGCTCAGCAGGACACTGCGATGGTCAATGGAAGCAGCTTGGGTGATAGACCTTGTTAAGCTCTTCTGTCACCACCTATCCAGAGTTAGTCTGAGCTCAGCCTTATCAGACACATGGCAGAAAAAGCAAAGAAAGGGTTTTTGAAGCATGAAAAGGTCGTGAAAGAAATCAGAATGTCTCTGACTTTACATTCACGCCTCTGTGTGTTATTCCAGTATATATTTCTGGCTTAGTTGAACTCATCTGCTTTAAATTAATCTTGTAAATTATTCTAAAATAGTTCCAGGTCTTGACAATGTTCTGCAAAAGTTCCTCAGTTTGGTGCTGAACTTGATTAGAATTAGTTGACTCCTTTTTGAGGTCCAGGGCGAACTCAGGCTCTCCAGCTTGACCTAGAATGTGACCGCTTTGCTCTTCTAGGTTTCCTCAGCTCACACTTTTGATCTGTACTGTTAGAGCCGTGTCTTGAGAGCACATCTGTGATGCTAATTAAGCTGCTGCCAGGTCTAATTGGCATATTTTGAAATGAAGGCAATAAACCCCATTTTTAGGGTGCAACTGGAGCAGAGTTCTGTGCTTCAGAGGGGATTTAGGGGGAAATTCAACTGCAAACTGTTTCATTTCCTTGATGACCAGATGTTTGCTCAGTGCTGTCTCAGTGACAGGCAGTTTGGGGGTGAAAGGAGAGACAGTGTGGGAGCAGCAGGGGATCTGGGAGAAGTGTGACTTATATACGTCATTATCTGTGTGGTGTCTTTCTCTTACACCCGGAAAGACCCAAATTGCCCTTGCAGTGGATATATTTTGCAGATGTTTGTGGAGGCAGCTCAGTTGCCAGTGGCCCTGAGCCTGGAGGAGGTACTGATGTGCCATCCCAGCTCCTGCAGCTTTGTTTGCTTCTCCCATGAAACTTTCCCTGCATGGCCCTCAGGACTGAACTGTGAGAAGGGAGCCTTGTAAGACACTAACAAGGGTCCTGCCTTTCCTTACTGACGATGTTTTGAACATGGCCTTGGATTTTCTCTGCCCATAGCCCATAAAATGTTCCTGTCAGTGTAGTCAGAAGGCAGTTCAGTTACAAGTAACATCTCCTGATGCCACCCAGAACGGGCATTAAAAACCTTGTTTTTCTTCCCGTACAGCATGTCCTTTCTCACATGGTTGAACTCTTTCTCCACAACTGTTTTGTCTTTGTGCGCTGCAGGCTGACACCTTAAAAGAGAGGTATCAGAAGATTGGGGACACAAAGAGAAACACTCCGGTTGAAGTTCTCTGTGAGAACTTTCCAGGTAAAGCCCTCACGGGACTGTGTGAGTGCAGCTGGAAGGGGACAGACCTTGTTAAAAAGGATGGTCCTGAGCTCCTCTGGCAGAAAGTTTGTGAATGATGTGTGTGTGTCATGTGTTCCTCAAGCTGGAAAACAACTGGAGCTGCTGCTCTGGCTCAGGGCCTGAGGACTTAAAATGAGCTTAACTCTTCCCATCAAGGAGCCTGAAGAGCACTTAATGACCCCGTGTGCCTCCTTGGCTTCTTGGCTTCCTTCCAAAAGAGCTCCTCATTATTTTCCCATTCCCAGATGACCGTGTTGAATGTACCGAATTAATTCTTTTCCAAATGCAAGGTTTTACAGGTTTTGTGAGTGTAGGTGGCCAGCTTGGAAGATGGCACGGTGTGTCTGTCCTTGAATTCCACCTTCTGGCAGCAGTATTAAGGGAGTTGTTACTAAAGAGGTGCTTCTAGTCACACCCATCACCTTTTCTCCAGTTAAACGGGGTACAAAGTTAAAGCCCTCCCCAGGTACCCTGTGGCCTTCACAGAGTGGTCGTGGGGGGGTTTCTGGGTGTTTTCTAAAGTCCTGACATGAAGGGGAGCACCCACGACTAATCCCATTACTGTAGGAGGTGTTGTGTCACGTGGCTCTTTCCCAGCATGAGGACCAGCAATCCTGGAAAGGTATCATTGTTCACTTGAGTCATGCTAATTCCCCAGACAAGTCATTCCAAAATCCACTTAATTCCAAGCAGAACAGCTTCAGGTTGGATGTTCTCATCTTTTTTCCCAACACTCTTGCTCAGACCTTGGTCACACCTGGTCTGGCTGATGGGAGAACTGATTTCTGTTCCTTCCTCACCTAAAACTGTTTGGTCCTCCACCTTTCAGAGGTACTTGGAAGAGGGGTTTCTTTCTTCTCCTTTTTTTTTCCTCTTCCATGTGACATGGAAACTTGCAAGCCACAGAGGGAGTTAAGTATCAATAAGCAAAGCTGTTGTTAATTTTGTTTGCTAAAGGCAAAGCCACTCTGGTGTGTCTGCACATGAGATGAGGGAGAGCTGGGAAAGGGCAGGACATGGGTTCCCAGCACTCAGCTCTCTGTGAATGCAAAGTGCAAGGAAGCAGTTAATTAGCTTAACACCAAACCCTGGTGTGTAAATTAACTCTGTTCAGGTAAGCTAACCTTGGAGCCCCCCCCTCAAAGTCTAGTTTGAAATATTCAAGGCTCTGATGGATGTCATGACATCAGGCAGCACAGTGCTCCGGGCAGCCACACCGTTGTTGCTGCTGGAGATCGTGGGTGCCACGGGGAGCCCACCAACATCTCCTGCTTTCCTTCTCCAGATGAGATGCCTGTGGCTATTTTATAGACTCATAGAATCCCAGAATGGTTTGTATTTGAAGGGACCTTAAAGCTTATCTCGTTCCACCCCCTGCCACGGGCAGAGACATCTTCCACTATCCCAGGTTGCTCTGAGCCCCATCCATCCTGACCTTGAACACTTCTGGGGATGGGGCAGCCACAGCTTCTCTGGGCAACAACATTTTAAATGTATGTGAGCAGCCTGTTGGGAGGTTCAGTGAGTTTATTTTTCATTGTGCTTATTTTATACAAAGGTATAGAATAAAACTACGTGTGGAAGTCAGATGTGAGGTAGAGCAGAGGTGGGACTTCCATCTTTGCTTGAGACGTGTTTGAATTGTTTTCCACTCCTTGTAGAGGAAAAGCCCGAGCTAGCACTGGCAGCCCAGACAATTCTTCCACAGCGTGAATTGACCTTGTTTTTTAACAACTCATTCAGAAGATTCAGGATGAAAGCTGCTGCCTTTCCCTTTTCCCACAGAGGAGATGGCCACGTACCTCCGCTACGTTCGGCGATTAGACTTCTTTGAGAGGCCAGACTACGATTACCTGCGAACCATCTTCACGGAGCTGTTTGAGAAGAAAGGCTACACCTTTGACTATGCCTATGACTGGGTCGGCAGGCCAATTGTGAGTTGTCCCTCTGAAATCCCCTGCCTTGCTTTCCAGGGGCTGCTTCCACACCTCTGCCTCTTTGTCCCTGATAATCCCAATTAATGCCAGCAAGTTTAAGATCAAGTCTTTTACTTCTCAACACAGTGAAGTATCCTGACGTTGTGTTCAGGGAATTCTTTGAGTGCCTTAGAGTTTCCCTGAGGGACAAAGGCCCCTTCCCACCTCTCTGGGCTTGCACTGGTAGGATATTCAGACCCCACTTCCCCACTTGTGACAATGAACATGACCAGACTGAATTCCTTCTAGTCTAACACAGGATTGGAGACAAATATGTAAAATCCATCTTAAAGCACGAGAATCGTAGAAGACTCCTGTAATAGTCAAGTTCTCATCAAGAACATACAGGAGATCCAGGCAGGGCTCTGATGGATGTTCAGTGAATAGCAGAATCGCAGAATGGTTTGGGTTGGAAGGGACCTTAAAGCTCATCTTGTTCTCACCCCCTGCCATTAGTAAAGGACACCTTCCACTGGACCAGGTTGCCTTCAACACTTCCAGGGATGGGGCAGCCACAGTTTCTCAGGCCAGCTCGTGCCAGGGCCTCACCACCCTCACAGGGAAGAATTTCTCCCAAATATCTAATCTAACCCTGCCCTCCTGAGCTCAGAATATCTTGGCAGACACTCCAGAGGCTGAACCAGCTCTGTATGGCACATGACAAGGAAAATGTTGGAGTAACCAAGCTCCATTTAGCAGTTCCATGACTCCACATGGACTGTAACCCTGAGCTCATTGTGTTGCTTTCTCTGTCAAAAAGCAGTTGTACTCCAGAAGACCTGCTCATGACCCACCCCAAACACCAGCAATGACACCTGTAAATTCATTGTCTTCAGTGCTGAACTAGGTACTGCTGCTGGTGCTTTACTCTCCCAACTATATTTAGCATTCCCACTGTTTACTGTGCCCAGAAGAGTTCCTGAGAAATCATTCCCTTTGTGAATCAAGATTTTCTCCTCATTTTTCTTTAATTACAAAGGCAATTGATAAAAAGCACCTTGTAAGACAAGCGTGCTACTGCTGCCAACCGCGGTGGTTGCTATGGAGATCTCGGTGTTGGGAGCAGGGATTATGACTTTGGTGAGGAGAGAGCAGATGAAGCTTTAATTTTAACACGTCCTGTTTTCTGTGCAAGCATGATTTTTACAAGTGGTGAGACGAGGGGATGAGGAAAACAAGTCTGTATATTTTCAGTTGTAATAACCCCGTGTGAGACGTATTAGGTGTGATCTGACACCGAGACCAACACCTAACAATATCTTCTTAAATAATTTTTATACAAGACATTTGGGGCTGGTATCCACCATTAAATCACATGGCCATCAAATCACGGGGATTTTATAGCCCTGACTGTAATTCTTCTTGGCTATTACCTTTGGGCAGTGTTTTAATGTTTTCCTGCTTCTTCACAGCCTGACACGGTGGGTCTGTGCATGTGAGAGTCTTCATCCTAACCATCACCTTGTTTTCCAGCCTACTCCTGTGGGATCTGTTCACGTAGATTCTGGGACATCTGCAGTAACAAGAGACAGCCACGTCCACCGGGATCGACCATCCCAGGCCCTTCGCAATCAGGTGTGTTGCTCACGACGGCTCCGGCCCCTCCCAGAATTCCTCTTGTACAGGAGAAGCAGATGCCATATGCCATTACAGGTGGCTGGAACTGATTCTTGGTCATGACAAGGGCAATTCCTGATTCATTTCGAGATTGTGATTTGAGGAGAATTTTGTCAAAGCAACAGGTTGTTGAAATGCTGTATTGACCAGTGGAATTCCTCGTGAACCAAGTGGATTCCAGTTTGGAATGGGTTGTTTGTCTGTAGTTTGTGTGAAGGCTGGTTAGGTCAATGATCCAGCCCTGACCTACAACATTTTTTGGAGTGCTTTCACTCATAGCACATGGATGTAGAGTAGGCTGAGAGGTGTGGCAATAGCAGCCTGTCCCAGGTGCCCTCTGCTCATGGAGTGCATGGCTGCAGTAGAGATCTGTATCCCATATACACCCATGTATCCTTCTTGGAGCATCCAGTTCACAGTGTGAGTGTTGCAGAGCACAAAGGACTGGCAGGGCAGGCACCCTTGGGAAGGCTGGGAAGCATGGTCCAGATGCTTTGAATTTGAGTTGCCCCATTTTTTCCTTTCTCGTTGTACTGCTTTGTTGGTGTTGAGAGTTTGGATTTTCTGTGTTAACAGAACTGCTCAGATGTGCAGTAGATCTCCAACTGGGGCTCCTGGCTGGAGCTGTTGCTGCTCTTATTCCCAGGGAGTGGATCTGGGCTTGCTCTGCTCCTCCAACCTCTGTCCTGTTCAGCTCCTTGGCTCCCGGCGCTGCCCCTGCACAGCTCCTCAAACTGGGGTTCAGGGGTGGAACACCAAGTCTGAGGTGTCATAACCTGTCTGTGCTCAGCTTTCCTTGGGCCATGAAGGGTCAACAAACTACCATAGACTAGGATACATCCCAATTCATCAGCTGCAGTCGGGGTGAACACCCCTTGTTGGAAGCAGGTGGTTTGCATCACATGCAGTGCAGTGTTTGTGCAGTGATTCGTGTGGGCTGTTGTGTGAGCCCTGCCACAATAATCTGCTTTAATAAATTCCCTGATTGATGCATTAGCCTCCCAGTTCTGGGTGGAATCTCCAGTTGTCCACCTCGACCACAGACCTTCATGGTGTGTATGTGTGAGGCATTGTGTTTCCTTGACTGGACAGTGACACCTGGCTTCGTTTTCAGGAATTTTAGTTCACAAATTATAGTATGAGGTCCAAAGAAATCTGTGTTAGTCCCAAAATATGCAGGCAGCTTTTTCTTCTGAGCCATACAGATAGTCTGGATGTGGGATTGCACAGCAGCTTTTGTCATATTTTCACCTAAACATTACTTAGGATGATGAATTATTTAATATAACACAGGGAAAATCAGGTTCTTCTCACCAAAACACAAACAGCTCTCTTCCGAGGGACTTTCCTTTTAAGTCTCGAGCAAAGGATTTCTCTAAAGGAAAAATGAGAAAAAAGAAACAACTGAAGCGCGAACTGGAGGCGTGGGTTTGGGTCTCCAGATTTAATGGCCTTATTTTTGTTCTTGGGTATAATAACTGCAGATCTCTTACAATACTTGACTGCCAGTAAAGAGCTGATGTGTGTGATGACCTTTTTGTAGCCCATTCCTCTGGAAAGTGAGGGTATTTAATCAAAGATGGGTGAGCTCTGCCCCTTCCCTGTCTTTAGGTGCCAGTCTTGTCATATGATTTGGAAGCTGGTAGGAAGGTGATGAGTGTTAATGGGAACTTGGTGCTCCCAAGCCATGTCAGGGGGGCAGTTGGATATCAGGAAAAGGTTCTTCCCCTACAGAGTGGTTGGGCACTGAACAGGCTCCCCAGGGCAATAGTCACAGCACCAAACCTGCCAGAGCTCAAGGAGCGTTTGGACAACTCTCTCAGGGACAGGGTGGGATTGTTGGGCCCCACCCTGTGCGGGGCCAGGAATTGGAGTCAGTGTTCCCTGTGGGTCACTTCCAACTCAGGCTATTCTATTCTATTCTATTCTATTGAAATCCACAGGCATCACTTCCTCGATATCACTACTTGAGTTGCTTTGGGCTCAGCTCAAGCCAACTTCAAACCCAGTTTGTCACATACTTGGCTGTAGAGCTAAAAGAGACGAATCTGGCTCTTGTGGCTACTGGAGCCTTTCCTGGAAAATGCTTGAAGACCCTTGGGGAGGAGTTTGCCTCTCCTGGTGCTGAAGTACCATGGTACTGCTTCACACCCTGGGCTGGCCAAGCACCCAATGCTGTGGAAGAAGCAGCACTCAGGATCTGCCTTCTAGCAGCTTGTAAAACCTTCATTCAAAGTCTCCAGTTGTTCCTGTTCTTGTGACTTATAGCCATTAAAAACTATTCCAGGGGAGGTGCTTCTCCTTTGTCCAAGGACAAAAAGCGTGAGCAGTGTCTCAGGCTGATGGGAAGGATGTGTAGTAAGAAGATTTGATAAACCAGAGGATCTTTAAGGTCCCTTCCAACCTAAACCATTCTATGATCCTGCAACAAGACCACCTGTAGGGAAATAGCACCTGAATTTGGTGGCAGCTTGGAAGGAGGAGCAGCACCATGGGTCACTCTGGGAGGGAGTCAGAGCAAAGGGAACAATAACAGATGTTTTATGAAATGCCAGGAGACTTCTCTTCTACTTTCCCTACTTTTTGAATGTGCTCCTGCTCTAGTAGACTGGCAATTTACTAGTGGGTGTTGAGGTTTGTTCAGAGACTTCTGGAGTCTCTCTGTGTGCTGGGCACCTCCCTTTGGTTACTGCTTCACCTTCACTGAGGAGAACTTGGTGTTTACTCAGTGGAGCCTCTTGTTTCCTGGCCAGATCCATGGTGTCTCATTCAGCTGAGGCCTGAGGCCAACACAGATTTGTTTGTCCCACGCTTCCCAGTCTTGTGTTCCTCCCACTTAGGTCAGTTGGGTTCAGGTGCACTGAGATACTCCTGGGTCTTAGGTGAGCACTGGATGTGTTGTCAACAAAGCTGGGTGACCCACAGAAGCTTCTCGTGCAAATGCAAAGGGATTCTTCTAATTAAATAAAATTCTAATCCTTTACTCGCCTGACATTTGCATCTGTTTGGGACAGAGAGGAAACTGGTTAGCAAAAGTTTCTTATCTACTTTTCTGCAGAAACCCAAAAAGCCCCCAACCCTCTCTTCAGTCAAGCAGGTGTGGTGGATGTTTCCTTCTGCACTGCACAGGTGAATCAGTGTGTGGAACTGGCTTCAGGTGAAATGAAGTGTTTGGCTTTGTTTTATGTTGCAAATGTGAGTTTGAAATTATGTATTCAAGGGAGGTTCAGCTCATTTATCCAACCTTGCTGCCATACCAAGTGCTCTGGTGTGTGTGACCTGACAGACAGAATGAAATGTTGGCAGTGTGATTGTTTCTATGCTGAAATCCATGGAAATGCAGCTATGGAAAGAAAGAGGTTCTGGATTAGATCTCCCTCTTTATTCATCAGCCAGAGGAGACAAAATCCATTTCAGCAGTGGATCGCTACAGCCACCAGAGATGTAAATAATGAGGTGCACTTGGAAAAGGGAAATTCTAGCCTAGCTAAAAGTGGAAATGCCTTGCTTTTTGCAAAGAAACTAACTCACTAACCAACACCCTTTTATTTCTTCCTCTCTTTCACCTTTTGCCCTCTCTTCTGTTTCTCTCATGCCCCTGAACTCATGAGCAGGCGTCATCGGATCGCCGAGGGGAGTGGGAGATCCAGCCGAGCCGGCAGACAAATACCTCGTACCTGACATCTCATTTGGCTGCAGATCGACACGGAGGATCAGTGCAGGTACCTCTTCCTCCTGATGTGTTAAAGTCCCTGCATTCTCCTCAAATCACAGCAACGTTGTTGTCAGGAGAGCTATCTCACTGGTCCTGTCCCATCTGTAACGCTCAGGCTGTGGGTTTGTGGGATCCCAGCTGTAATGGCAACACTGTTGATGTTACCATTTTGATGAAGCTTTTCCTCCAGGTGCTGTTTTGAACTCATATTTGCCAAACTGAGGACAGAAAGGAGTGTGTATGTGTGTATTAGCAGGTCTGGTCTATAAAGCTCCCTCTCTCCCATCTTGGAGGTTCTCTTGGGTGGTATGAGCAACTGAAATAGAGTTTGTTGGAGATAATCCCATTAATGTTGGGAAAAGAGTTCAGCTGTTCCAAAGCAGACCAGCACCAGTGTGAGGGCATGGTGGCCACCAGGTGGATCTCTGGATGGTTGCACTGGAAGGGGATGCATGACAGTGACAGTGTTGGAGGTGGCACTGCCAATACGTTAAAAAATCCTGAAAAAGGAATTAAAAGTTTATGACCAAGGAATGAACAATGTCTTGAGCTGGACAAGCTCAAGAAGTGGACCCATGGGAATCTCATGCAGTTTAGCAAAACCAAGTGCTGGTGCTGCACCTGTGTAGAGGCAACCCATGATATCAGTTCAGGCTGGGGATGAACAGATGGAGAGCAGCCCTGGGGAGAAGGACTTGGGGGTGCTGGTGGATGAGAGGCTGGGCATGCCCCAGTCCAGAAACCCCTTGTGCCCTGGGCTGATCCCACAGTGTGGGCAGCAGGGGAGGGGAGATTCTGCCCCTCTGCACTGCTCAGGTGACACCCCCCCGCAGAGCTGCCTCCAGCCCTGGGGTCCCCAGCACAGGAAGGACATGGAACTGTTGGAATAAGTCCAGAGGAGGCAATGGAGATGCTCTGAAGGCTGGAGCCCCTCTGCTCTGGAGCCAGGCTGGGAGAGCTGGGGATGTTCAGCCTAGAGAAGAGAAGGCTCTGGGGAGACCTGAGAGCCCCTTCCAGTGCCTAAAGGGGCTCTGAGAGAGCTGGAGAGGGACTTGGGGCACGGACCTGGAGGGACAGGACAAGTGGGAACGGCTTCCCACTGCCAGAGATAGGGTTGGATAGGACACTGGGTAGAAATCCTTCCCTGTGAGGGTGGTGAGGCCCTGGCACAGGTTGCCCAGAGAAGCTGTGGTTGCCCCATCCCCAGAAGTGTTCAAGACCAGGTTGGATGGCGCTTGGAGCAACCTGGGATAGTGGAAGGTGTCCCTGCCCATGGCAGGGGGTGGGAACAAGATGAGCTTTAAGGTCCCTTCTAACTCAAACCCTTCTTTGATTCCATGGTTCTGTGAAGTCCTACCTGCTCAGGCTGTCACCCAGGCTCACTGAGGGACCTTCTTACACTATGCCGGTGTGAGCTGGCTGGACGTGCTGGGGAGAAGGTGCAGGAATCATCCAAGCAAACAGGAACACTGATATCACGGCCTCGTTGGCAGAGGTTTGCTGTGAGAGCTCGCTCTGCTGTCAGACACAACACTCTGAAAATTGGCTCTGGTGAAATGGGAATTAGTACCTGGAACGGGACAGAGCTGAGCTGAGGACATGAGTAGTGCAGGATGTCCCTAGGGAAATGTAGATTAGGTTGAAATGTTTACTTTTTCCTGATACTTGATTGGGTTGAATGATTTTTTTGGCTCTTTTTTCATTTAAAGATATTTTACTGAGTAGCAGAGAAACAAAGACGAGGAACTGATAAATATGTAGCTCTGATCTCAGACGTGAGCAGACAGGGACCTGGAGGAGTGTTCAAGGCCAGGCTGGACAGGGCTTGGAGCAACTTGATCTAGGGGAAGGTGTCCTTGCCCATGGCAGGGGATAGAATGAGCTGAGCTTTAAAGGTTCCTTCCAGCCCAAACCGCTCTGTGATTGTATGACTCCAGCACTCAGTACGGAGTAGATGGTTTTATTCATATTTCTTAATGTAAGGGGAATGGTTTCCTTGTAGCTACATAGCTACAGCACTAATGCAGCTACCTGAGCAGTTTATGAGCCTCTATCTGCCACTGTAAGCATTAAAATTCTGCTTACATGCAGCTGAGAACAGGAAATGGGCTGTGTTTGGCTGCAGAGACTGGAATTGTTTCTCAACAGATACCCCAGTTTGTTCTGCAGCCTTGGGTGTTCGGGCACCTTTGAGCCACCGGTTCCTTTAAGGCTGAATTTGCCACCTGAAAATGAGACAGCGGCACGTGAAAAGCGAGGAGGAAAATCAAAGTCTTTTGGAAAATGGAATGGAACAAGTAACTGAACAAAGTGTGGGAAGAGCCCTGGGAACAGCACAATTAAGTGCCAGAGTTGCAGAGTCACGTGGGAAGCGTGGGAGTCTGGAGAACCCGGGAGGGCCCACGGCGTGATGAGTCTGGGAGAGGGGTGAAGAGAAGCCAAGGGGTTGTCACTTGAGCAGAGCTCTGAGCACCACATGAGCTGAGTCCTGACCTATCTTGGCAGAGCCCAGCCTTGGGGTCTGGTGGGCAGAAACAGCAGCTGCTGGTAGGACTGAAGTGTTGAAAATGAACGTGGATGGATGTGCTGAGTAATGAGGGGACATCTGCTACAAGGGCTCCCTTCCCTTCATGTCTGGTGGTCAGGGCATCCAGAGCCACCAGGAGTTCTGGGTAGCACCTTGACTCCCACCCCATGGGAGATGCCTCCTTTTGCTGTGTAGAAAGCTGAAGAGGAGGAGAAGGAGGGGGAACCAGGCATCCTTACAGCTCTGGAGCCAGGAGCAGCTCCAGGTGCCTGTCCTAACGTCCAGGTGGAGTGTGGAAGGTCCAGCCAAACCTCCATCCCATGCACACTTCCTTGGTGGTTGTTGTGGCAGTGGAGCAGTGATTAACCACCCAGCTGCCAGGAGCTGGAGGCTGGATGGCCATTGCCATGATGGAAATGCTGAAATGGCAGCTGTGAGGCAGCAAGAGATGAGAGACCATGTCAGTAGCTTTTGGGTGAGGAAGTACTTCCAGAAACCGGCTGTGTAAGGAGCGAGACTGGTGGCTCTGGAGTGGCTTCAACCCATGGTGCTGCCAGGCAACAGGATCAGCCACTCACCTGTAAAAGTGGCAGGGTAAAACAATCAGCATTATCCAGGTCATGTGTCTATGTAGGGCTGGCAGTGCTCACACCAGTGGCTGTGCTCCCAAAGTGGCCTCCCAAAGCCAGAACGACGTGTGGTGGGCACAGGAGCGGGAATTAGTGAACAATCCCCTTCCTGCTGCTCTGCTTGGGATGGACCAGGCCGGCCACTCAAAGGCACACACAGAACCTGAGCTTGCTGAAAGGGTGCAAAGAGACAGGAGCAGATGGTTATCCTGCAGATTTCCCATTCCCACAGCATTCCTTGTTGGGGAGCTTTATTAACAGGGTGTTCCTTTGCATCTAGGTGGTGAGCTCAACCAACGGGGAGCTGAACGTGGATGACCCGACGGGAGCACACTCCAACGCGCCCATCACAGCACAGGCAGAGGTGGAGGTGGTGGAGGAAGCTAAGTACGTTTGCTTTACAACAGGCTTTCCACTGGTTGGTCATTAATCCTCCTCCTGGGAAGCGAGTGGGGACGTTTTCCTGTGGGAAAGTAATCGATGCTCGTGTCCCGTGCCCTTTTCCTTGCATATTGCTGCTTTTGTGCATGGTGCCTTCAGTGCTGCTGCTGCTGCTGCTTCTCTTTGACACTTGTCATGCCTGGAGAACTTAACTCTTACTCAGAGCATGTCCTGCCAGGTAGACGGTGGCACAGATCCCGAGATATTGAGAGCTGATTTCAGGAATCCTGGAGAGTGTCCCCCTTTCCAAAGGGAGAATGCACTGTGCTCTCATGCTGAGAGTGTAGGAGTAGCTCAAGCACAGCTCAGTGAAGAGATCGTTGGTCTGAGAGTTGACACTATTTCTGGCTGTGAGAAGTGAGTGCCAGATATCCAGAACGGCACAAAAGTAACTTCTGCAGGGATGGGTAGTTCTCCCTGTGGGTTGTCTCGGTCCAGCTCTGTGGAAGCTGAATGAGAGGAACCAGAAGCAGCTTGTGGGGGAGAAGGTGCTCCTTCTGAACTGACCTCTCCTGTAGCTTGTGATCAGGAGTGAGAACGGATGTCCAGAGTTGCTGCTTTGCCCATTTTGGCCTCCTGTGCACACATGCTGCTTCCAGCACCATCGTGTCACCTTTTGCATGATCCTCAACATGGCACCTTCTCGCTGCCTCTGAACTGGACCAGGTCCCTGGTGGGTCACTGCGGAATCCTGGCGCTCCCCGAGCGAGGGGTCAGTGGGGCCAGGGCTGCCTTTGAACTGGTCAGTGCTGGGACACGGCCCAGCTGCCTGGTTATTATTTAACTGGATGATACTGGTGCCGCTTGTCCCACGTCGTTTGCTCCAGCCTCTGTGGGCACTCCTGGTGAAGAGGAAAACTGGCAGGTGTGAGGAAGGGGGTGTGGATGGGAGAGGTCCCTGGGTATGTGTCATCTGTGCTGGTTGTCCTGAAGATCTTCTGTTCTTCTCCCTTGGGAAGCACCTGTGCAGAATCTTCCTCGCTGGTAGCTGGCCTGGCCTTGATCCCAGCGGTAACAGGCACAGCTTCTCCTCTGAGCCCAAGGAGCAATCCTTGGATTTGGTGCAGGCTCCTCATCAGGCACAGCAGGTGGAGGAGATCTTGAGGTGCAGGTTGCAGAGTGGGCAACATTCCTCTTAGTGTGGCCAGCAGGGACCACCAGTTTGGCGTCACGGGCTCTGAAGGGGGTCCGGGCATGGGGCACATTGTCAATCTTAACTTCTGGTACAACAACCCAGTGCAAGGAAGGACCAGGAACACCCAGCCCATATTCCTGCAGTGAGGCCAGTGTCCAGTCCCCATTCCCTGTACAAGTGAGACAACAAGGCAGGTGGGAAGGAGCATGGGAGAGCTGTGCTGCCCAGGCCCTGTCCCTCAGGGACATGGAGCTATTCTGTCTCTCTCCAGCCCTTGTTTGTGTGCTCCCAAATTGGTTTTGGAGGTGCTGGGAAGCACAGCATAAGCTGCTTTGCACTGGCAGCTTTGGTGTCTATTGTAATTCCCAAGCATAGTCCTCTTCATTCCACTTGCCACAGGGACCACTGGCTTCATTTCTCCTCGCATCTGTGATCAGAAATCCCCTCAGGAACAGGAGGAGGGCAAAGGACTTTGGGATTGTGCTCTGCAGCAAAGTGTGCCGGAGAGAGCTGGCAGGAGCTGGAGCTGAGCTCTGTGTTTTGAGACAATATGCAAGAGCAGAAGGGGTTTTCCCTGGCATTCTGGAGGGCAGAGCTGTGCCAATGCTTCTGCCTGTGGTGTGCTGGAGAAAAGCTCCTGATCTCAGACGTGGATTCTGCTGGAGGGCTGATTCCAGGTGTAGATCCATCATCAGGCCCTGCTGTTGCTGGAGCTGCAGGGGACAAGAGCAGATCGTGGCCCAGGGTCACTTTCTGATCCCAGCCCCAGATTAGAACCCGGTGGGGCTGGTACCTCCACGGCAAACAAGGGGAAGGTGGAAAACCCCTGGAGAAGGTGGCGGCTGTCAGCGGCACCACGGCGAGGGCAGAGGTGGTGTGAGGGCTGGGGCGGGCGGCGGGCAGGCCTGGTGTGTGTCTGCCTCTGCACTGCATGTTTGCATGGCTGCGGTGACTCGCTTCCATCCCACCTCTGTGAACTAATCGCTCTTTCTTCCTTTCTGTGTTTTTTCTCTACACTCTCTGTAGCTGCCTGAAAATGCTCAACTTGTGGTGAGTCCCTCTCTCCAGTCCACATGCAAGGGGGAGCGGACCAGACTAGACTGGGGTTGGCAAAACCAAACCCACCAAACCCTAAAAAAGCACAAAGTCAAAGCCAACCCAGACCTGTTTTGATTTTAGAGCCACATGCAATACTGGGGAGGGTTTGGGCTGTGTCCGAGCGGCCACACTAGGCCGAGCAATTCGGCTGATCTCTGAACACTTGGATGTACAATCAGACTTTAATCCTTTCCTATTTGGCTTTCCATCTCCCCCAAACGTTTATGTCCGTGAGCAGATGATGCCTGATGGAGTTGGGCAGAGTTGGGACCAGGCTTGCTGGGCCTCTTGCAGGAATTCCTCACGCAGACGATTATGGAGGGAAAACCCTGTGCTGGGTATCCAGGGGAGACAATCGCTTCCTCGGAGAGTCTCCTCTGGAGAAGCACAGGCCAAAGAGGATGGAAAGACAAGACTATGGAGTTCTCATTAGTGACAGAGCCCCTGCTTGGAGAGAATGGGTGGGAGGCAGCTCCTTTCAGCCAGCTGAGGTGCAAGTGAATGGGCTTCTGCAGGAAAGAAGGGGTGGAAGGGTTGGGATGAGCACTGGTCCAAGCCCAGCTCAGGGGAGGTCCAAGCCCAGCTCAGGGCTTTATCAGGGTTTCAAAGCTGCAGCTGTAGCGTCCTAGTCTCAGGCTGTCCCATAGAGATGTTCCCTCCCTCCTTGCCCCTTGGGGAAACCACATAGCCAGTAAGCAGGGGACCAAGTGGAGATTCACATGAAGAACTTGTATGTCAGGGAGGGCTGATGGGTGTGAATGGCCCCAGAGCGAGGGGACCAGGCCCGTGTGCGGTGAGGAATGTCCTTGTTGGATGGGAGACTGACTGCCTCTGCCCTGCTCTCCATAGGCATCACCTCCAATACCTCTGGCATCTCTGGCTTCTCTGTATGTCGTAGTCTGGGGCTGTTCTCTTGGGCATCGTCTGCATGTAGAAAGATCACGTTCTGTAATTGTCAGCCTGCCTTATTCTTTTATTTTGGTGTTTTGCCTCTGCCTGTCTGAACTGCCAGGATTTCCTTTCCTGAACCCTTCCCTGGGCCTGTAAGAGCCTAAAAAGACAGTCACAAGGAAAACCAGCCAGAAGTCAGTCAGCTCCCTTTGTTGGGTACCCAAGGAGTCGAGTGCTGCTCAGCCTCTTCTTCCCTTACCCGCTGCATGCAAAACCATCACTTGTGCATCCTCCATCCTCTCTCCCCGTGACCTTTCCCCCTTACCCACCATTGCCCATGTCATGAAGGAAGGTGGCTGCTGTGGGAGAAAAATACTGTGACAGGTTAAAGCAGGAGAAGGGAGCAGATGTCCTAGGACAACAAAACGCAGGAGCAGTCCTGGGGTGGGGGTTCCAGCCTGGGCGGGGGGGGCTGCAGGCGGCACACACACCTCAGGGTGGGTGACCAGTGATGGAGGCTCCTGCAAGAGCAAGGGCTTGGCATTTCTCCTCATCCCACCTCCAAACTGGGCCTGGTCAGGAACCTTGAGACAAACCATGGATGTTTTTCTCCTGGCCCTTAGTCTGTGTGGTGGGAGGAGTCCCTCCTCTTGTGGGCCCTGTGGGGCCTCTCCCACAGGGTTTTGTGGCTGGGATTTGTTCTCCTCAGCAGACAGTCCATGCTCACAGCGGGGTCGTGGTCACCCATCACTTTTGCACGCCGTAGAAAGGCTCGTGCACCCAGGGACAAGCACCTTCGGGGTGTGAGTAGGAACAAATCTGTTCCTCCAGCTCTCAGAGGATGAAAGTGTAATGCCACCATCACACAAAGAACCAGCGGAAAATAGTTTGGAGAAGTTGTTACAGCGGTTTTGAATGTTTTTAGTCTGCTGGTAACAGATGATTGTAGGAGAAAATGGTCTTTGCATCCTCACATTTGCCTGCCAGAGTTCAAGAAGTGTTTGGACAATGCTCTCAGGCACAAGGTGGGATTCTTGGGGGTGTCCTGTGCAGGGCCAAGAGCTGAATTCGATGATCCTTGTGGGTCCCTTCCAAGTCAGGATCTTCCATGATTCTGTGGTCTACTTTGACTGCTTAGCCAGGCATCTCTTCCACCAGCCTGGAAGAGCAGTATTCCAACGTCACCCAGACTTCTCCACAGGTGGCTGTCCCGGCACACGGAGAAGAACACGTAGCTTGGGAGAACTTGCACAGAACAAGCACCTGTGCAGAGTATTCCTGACAGTGGGCTGAGGGCAGGAAGATAGATACACCTTCAGCACCAAGGGATTCTGTAGGAAGCCAGCAAGACTACACGATCTGGGTGACTGCTCCCAGTGTATCCCACAGGGAACCCATCACTCCTCATGGTGCAGTTGGGCATTCCTCTCCTCACCTCAGCCTCCACTCTCCATCCTTCTTGCTTCCCCTAATCCCTGGGCCTGTGTACCCCTCTCGCATCAGATGGGGGAAGAAGCAGGGATTCTGCATCCTGGCACTGAGTGATTGATCTGACGTGGAAGCTCTGGTGAAAGGTTCAGTAAAGAAACCTGGTCCCAGAGCCAAGGTCTCTTTGGAACTTGTCTTTTTAGTGAACGGTGGTGAAAACCATGTGTCTCATGGCTGGGAAGAGCAGCCAGGGCTTGCTGTCCCAGTCCGCTTCTGCTGTTGGACAGAGGGAGCAGAGCACCTGGATCCCTGTTTTACTGCTTTCCCAGACGGCTCCTTGTGTTCCTGCCCCAGTTGAGCCTTGGGAGGGAGAAGCCCAGCTGGCTCAGGGGCCCGGTGGTGGATTCCCTCACCACATGGCTCACTGGTGGTCTCCCAGTCCGGGCTGGTGGGATCACCATCCACCAGCCCCTGCTGACCATCCCAGAGGCCGAAGGTGTGTCCGGGCCTGGCAAGCAGAGGTGCCATTGCATGTGGCCAACACAGGGACCCCTGGGGCAGCGTGGACTTCCCGCGGTGCCGGGATTTGATGACGGGCGCGGGGCTGACTCTCCCTGTCCTTTGTGCCGCAGGTGCTGCTGCTTCTTTAAGAGGAAACGGAAGAAGACGGCTCAGCGTCACAAGTGACCGGTGCCTCCTGGGCCTTGCAGGAACCACCGCGCCTGCAGCTCCTGCCCTGAATCACTGGAAGGGGCTTTTCTTTAGGGGGGAGGAGGAGGAGGAGGCAGAAGAGGAAGAGAGAAAAACAAAAAAAAAAAAAACAAAAAGAAAAAAAAAAAAAAAAAACCAAGTGAAATTTTAAAACAAAAAGAGAAGAAAATGTTCAAAAACAAACCACTCTGGGGTGGATCTGCTGAATGGTCTCCCTCGTTCACTCCAAGCCTGAAGCTCCTTTTGGGACCAGGACTGTGGCTGGCTCAGGTCTTGGTCGCCCTGGGAGGGGGGCTGGCTGGCTGACCCTCCTTCCCGTTGTTTACGGCGAAGGCATCGTTCACGCAAACCTGAGGACTGTGCTTAGTTCCTGCTCACTTTCCTTCCCTCCCTCTCCTGTGCTCTATGCTCCTCCATCCTCCTCCCTCCTTACTTAAGTGAAGAAATCCAATAGGCTTGATTGGCTATCAAGAGGGCAGGAGGATGCGAGGCAGGCAGGAGAGTTGCTGGGAGAAGGGCCTGACCGCTGCAGCAGGAAGAGACAGGTTCCCTCTGCGGCTCCTTGGGAACAGTTACACTGTAATGTGCAAGCTGTGAGAAATTTGCAATCTACTGTTCCAGTTAGGGTTTTTTTAACGGCTCCCTTGACACCTCCCTCCTCTGACGGTAACAGAGCAATGTGGATTGTTTTAAAGAAGCTGACGTCGTTGCACTTTTTATTATTTTTAGCATTTACAGATGCACATTGTATCTGTGGATATCTGCGTGGCCGCGCCAGCGCAGGCAGACATCCAGCGGGGAAGATGGTGGATGCACGGAATGCCCTCGAGTGGGGATGTCCAGGACCCTCGTGCCAGGCTGGGGCTCCCGATGCCCGCCTTGGGCCGCACGCTGAGGAAAGCATACTTGAATTTCCACTCACCCTTCCTAGCTGCCGGTGAATGTCCCTTCCATGGTTTCCTATGCTGTGCCTGACCCAGCTGGCCGGGAGACACGAGGCCGTCACCCGGCGTTGGTAGGAGGGAGCGGCGTCGGCTTTGCTGAGCCAGAGGAATTTGTGCTGGTTTAAGAGGTAGATCTGGATTGAGGTTCCTGGGAAGCAGCCGTTTCCCAAAGTGTGGGCAGCCGGGCAGCCTTCCCAAATCCCTCTGTGGGGTGGTTGTGAATCTTCTGCAAGAACACCTTAGCAGGAGCAAAGCTTCCCTGGCAGGGAGAGGATACTTCATGCCTTAACACTGATCCCATCTCCCGATGGTCAGATAGGTTTGACTGGAATAGCCTTCATGTCCTCTCCACGAGCACGGGGCCAGGCGCAAGGGACACTGTCCCACCGCGCCCCGGAGCAGCCACGGTTCTCCTGCACCACTTTGAGCCAAACCAATAGCAAAGAAAGGGCTTGGGGTACTCTGCACACCCGTAAAAACAAGGAAATCTTTCCTCCTGCTGCAGTGTTTCCCAACTCAGAGGAGGCTGAGGCTGCCCAGGGGTTCCTGGAGAGATGGCAGGGCTGTGGGAGAACTGGAGCAGCTGTTGGGAAGGTTGTGAATAAGTTCCTTGGACTTAGTCTTTCAATGCATGACACCAGACCAGGCAGAGACTGTTCATTTGAGGGACTTGCTTGTCATAAACTCGGGCCTGGCTCACCCCAAAATCCTGGAGAGCATGAAGGGAGGAAAGGGAGAGACTAGATCTCATTACCTTTTATTTGTTTTAATGATGATCTGCATAGCTTGGAGTTCACAGAGTGGCATTCCCAGGCGGTTCAGTTCCCCAGGCTGGGCAGAAGTGGGCTTAGAGGGAGGAGATCACCCTGGGCAGGGAGCTCTGAGCTTGCTCCTCATGCATCCCTGAGACAGGCAGGACACTGATTAGAGCAGAAAGGTCTTGCTCCTCACCGGGATCCCCCTGGGGTGTCTCTTGGCCGTGTTCTCTCCATGCCTTATCCCAAGGAGCTCTTGGCTCACACCTGCACCCCTTTCTCCCTTTGCAAAGCGCTTTCCTCCAGCCGTTCTGTGGGCCCGGGGCAGGAAGGAGGCGGGAAGGGGACCTCTCACCTCCCACCAGGACATTCGCTCTCTTGTCCCCTCCTGCTAGAGGGAGGACAGGGACTGTGGCCACGTTCCACCTTTCTCTTCCCAAACTCCTCCGCTGCCAGGGGCTCCCAGGAGCCCCCTGTCTCTGGCACAGGCGTTCACCTCTCTGCTGTAGGAAACCATGGTTTGGCATCTTGGGAGGGAGGTCCAGGGGCATGGACACTCCCTGGAGCTGCCCTGCCCGCTGCAGACAGAGCCAGGCCCTGAGACACTTCTGTTGCTGCCCTCCCAAGCCCCACTAAGTGCCTGTCACCAGAACTCGATTCCTTCTGCATCTCCTGCCGTGTTTGGTCATTCCTCGCTGCCTCCGCTCAAGGAGCAGCTTGTAGTTGCAGCATATGTAAGTGTTTGCAGGGTGAGGGAGGGCGGGGGGGAAAGGGGCCATCTCAACAGGTTTTGTTCTTAAATGTTTTTGGTTTCTTTTGTTTCAGTTTTTTGTTTTTTGGTTTTTGTTTTTTTTTTTTTTTTAATTGAATTTATTTGATTGTTTAGAAAATTTCCTGACCTTGGTTTTAAGTGGGTTGGTTTGAAAGCTGTTTCATAGTGACCCACTACGGCTTCTCTCCGGAGATACGATGTTCTTTTAATCCTACAATGATGTGTTTGTAGGGGAGGACTGTCCCCCCACGGCATGCTGGTAATGCTCACTTGTACCAAGCCCTCTTGCACTATAATCGTACGTTGGACTCTTCAAAAAAAAAAAAAAGGGCAAAGATGTGGGGTGGCTTTTTAACAAAAAATTAAAAAAAAAAAGGCAAATAAAACAGGTTAACAGCAAGTCCCGTTCTTGAGGGAACCGCTGTCCCCAGGGAGCTCGGAGGTGACAAGGAGATGCAGCCAGACTGAGCCAGCCATGCTGTGGTAGGACGCAGGGCATTAACCAGGGCAAACCCTCCTCTCCTTGCCGGGAGCAGTCGGAGCGGGGAAACCCTGGGGTTGGAGGGGAGGGGTCTCTCTGGGGGCTCCCTGGGGGCTGGGCTGGTCTCTGACCTGTTTCTCTGCGGCTCAGCCCGCCAACGTTGCGATGCAGTCTTCTGAGGTATCAAGTGAGATGATTATTATTATTTTTTTCAATAAAACATTGCACTGCTGCATTGTTCTCCATGAATAGACGTATTTATTACCTCAGCCTGAGCATGGCGCTTGTGTTTTGTCTTCCTTTGGCTCCACTGGGCGCTGAGCCCTCCTTGGAGGGGACGGCGTACGGGGTGGGACCTGGCGGGACCTTCTCAGCAACTTGGTGTTGAGCCATGGATGGTTTGGCCCCACAGAGCTTGGCCAAGGCATGGTGGCACCAGTTACCCCTTCTCCCTGTGCCTGTGCACTCCCAGCTGTCCTGAGTAATGGGATGCCTTGCCCGGGGGCAGCCCTTGAGAGGCACCACAGGAAAATGTGTGCTGGGACCTACCCACCTCACCTCTTCCCCTGGCAAGACTGAAGAGTGGGATAAAAACTGAAAAAGGGAGCAAGAGAAGCCCAAATTCCTCTTCAATAGCAGGAGTGACCAGGCTGGAAGCACACAGGAGTGACTGCAGCGTTGCAGCTTAGCACCATCACTGAAGATGTCCCTGCCCATGGCAGGGGTTGGACTTTTAAAGGTTCTTTCAACCCAAAATCAATCTGTGATTACAAATCCTGGAGTTAGTAGAATATGTGAGGATTACATTTTTATTTAGTGTCAGCACTGGGTCAGTGTCAGTCCTCCAAAAGACAAACCTCAAAGGTGAAGTCGCAGGGCTAGGGAGGAGATGCTTGAGATTCATCTCCTTGCCAGAGCACACATATCCCAAAAAAACACAATTTTTGGGAACAGGCAATGAGAGCTCATACTAAAAAAGCTACATTGAAGGCTAGGGAGTGGTTCCCGTTCCAAGCACGGGAACATCTTTGTTCAAGTGCTCTCCCTGTGTGGGAACAGTGACAGCTGCTCCAAAGGTGCTGTTTGGCTCTCGGGTGGCATCTTTACAAGGCCGTTCTGCTCACTGACACTGACTCGCAGCCTTTTGGCTGCACCGGGGACACGGCTCGGCCTCCCGGCGGCACCGAGCGCTCCTTTGCTTTGGCCGCTCAGTGTCCCTCTGCCCGCTAGGGACACCGGACCCGCTGACACACCGGACACAGTGGCCTTGGGGACACCGGCCCAGGGGGATAACACCGGGACACACCGGGACACACCGGCCCAGGGCGATAACACCGGGACACACCGGGACACACCGGCCCCGGGGGATAACACCGGGACACACCGGGACACACCGGGCTCGGGACGCACCGCCCCGGCTGCCCTCGCGCCCCGCCCCCGCTCTGCGACCGCGCCTATTGGCCACCGACATCCCTCGGCCCCGCCCCCCTCCCGCCTCCTCCCCTGCGGCGTCCAATCACCGCGTCACTCCTCTTTTGATTGACAGCTCCGCGGCCGCCCGGCGAGGGGCAACGTGGCAGCCGCCCGCGCCCCGCCCGGCCGGAAGGCGCCACCTCCTCCCCCCCTCTCGCTGCTACCGTTGGTCGCGCCCGGGCGGGCGGAGAGGGCGGGCGGCAGCGCGGGCGGTACCACCGCGAGGTGCGGGCGGGGGTGCGCGGCGGGCGTGGCCGGATGCCGGCGGCGCGGCGGGCGCTGTGGCCGGGCTGCGAGCGGCGCAGGATGAAGGTGCTGGTGGCGGCGGCGGCGCTGGGCGCGGCCTTCCTGCTCCTGCTGCCCGCGGCCTCCCGCGCCGACGAGCGCAAGAAGGGGCCCAAGGTCACCGCCAAGGTCGGGGGGGGGCCGGGCCGGGGCCGGCGGGGGGGACGCGGATGGGGCGGGGGAGACCTGGACGGAGTTGGGGTGAAGGGGGCCTGGGGCTGAGCGGGCCCGGATGGAGGGGAGGGTGTGGTAGGAGGCCTTGAGGGAGGAGGGCTTGGGAGGGGCGGACACCTGGGATGGGGGGGGTTTTGGATTGCGGGAGGAGGCCTGGGGGCAGCTTGGCCCAGCTCGGAGGGAGCTGAGGTGGGGAACGCTCAGCTTGGAGTGGAGAGGAAGGAATGTGGGGTGAGGGGGACCTGGATGGGGTGGAGGAGGCCTGGGCTGAAGGCCTGTGTTGGGACGGCCCAGCTGAGATTGCGGAGCAAGAGGATGCAGGCAGGGATGTGGGGGAGACCGGACCCAGTGAGATTTTGGGCTTGGTTGGACTGGGTGACTGGGACTTTTGGGAGGTGGATTGTCCCAACAAGGTGAATGTGGCTCCCGTGGTGCCCCCCTAACCTTCTTGCACCCCTCAAGGTGTTCTTCGACCTGCGGATCGGGGAGGAGGACGTGGGCCGCGTCGTCATCGGGCTCTTCGGCAAAACTGTGCCCAAAACAGTGGAGAACTTCGTGGCATTGGCCACTGGAGAGGTGAGGGGCCCATGGCCCCCCGGGCCTCACCTGCCCCTGGGAGGTTCCTACTGCCCTGGGGCAGTGCTGGGTGCAGGGAGCTCTGGGCCATCCCTTTGCCTCATGCAATGTTCTCCCTCCCCACCTCCAGAAAGGATTTGGCTTCAAGGGCAGCAAGTTCCACCGTGTGATCAAGGACTTCATGATCCAGGGAGGAGACTTCACCCGCGGCGATGGCACTGGAGGTAACTTGGCCCACGTCAGCCTGTGGATCCAGCCACTGTCTGGAAGTGAAGCAGCAACTACGTTCCCAGCACCTGCCTGGCTGTCCTGGGACCAGTGTGGAGCTGGAGCAATGTAGGAATGAGTGCGCATGGAGACCTGGCCTTAGAGCAGAGCTGGGTGCTGAGAGCTTCTGCACTGGTCCCTGGGGGCATGACCCTCTCTGCCCAGCTCATGAGGTGCTTCCAGCTCCCTCCAGCAGCCCATAGCTCATGGTTCCCTGTGGCACTGGTGTTAATCCCCACTCTGGAAGTGCTCATTCCCCTACCACCATCATCACCCCCACCCCAACGCTGCCTTTTTGTCCCCACCCTTAGGAAAAAGCATCTATGGGGACCGTTTCCCTGACGAGAACTTCAAGCTGAAGCACTATGGGCCGGGCTGGGTGAGCATGGCCAACGCCGGCAAGGACACCAACGGCTCCCAGTTCTTCATCACCACCGTGAAGACGCCGTGGCTGGACGGGAAGCACGTGGTGTTTGGCAAAGTGCTGGAGGGCATGGTGAGAGCCCGGGGAAAAAGGGGGCCAGGGAGAGTGGGACTGGGCAGGCGAATGGGCTGGGAGGCACCTGGAGAGGGACGGGGGTTGGCCAAGCTGGCTCTGCCTGTGTGTCCCCCTCTCACACCTCTGCTCCACCCAGGACGTAGTGCGGAAGGTGGAGAATACAAAGACCGACAGCCGGGACAAGCCCCTGAAGGATGTTGCCATCGTTGACTGTGGCACCATCGAGGTGGAGAAGCCCTTTGCCATCGCCAAAGAGTGAGGGACCAGCGGGGGTGGCAGGGCCGGCACTGGGGACCTGCTGGGGCGTGAGGGGCCATGGGCCTGGGGCTGCCCCGCTCCCAGGGCAGGGGAGCAGCCACTGGGTCCCACTGTGTCCCACTGCCCGGGCCCCTCTCCCAGCCAGCGGGATGGGGCACGGGCTCCTCTTCCATCACTTTTATAAGAAGCACATGCTCCAATAAATGTGACCAATGTGTTTTTTAAAAAGCCGCCTCTTTCCTGCTTTCGGGGGAGGGGGCAGATGCCTTCCCATCCCTTACCTGCACACACCCCTCAGCCTTCCATCTTCCTCCTGTGTCACATCCAGCTGGGAGCAGTGCTACAGCTGGCCCTAGGTTTGCTGTGCAGAATTCCACAGCGCAGCACTTTGCCAGGCAATGAAATCCAAGAGATTTATTGCACCAAAGCCCAGATGCAGAGGGGTTTTCCAGCATGGTTCAGCATCCAAAGGCTGCAACCACAACCCCAAAATACCAAGGAAAAGGCAGAGCTCCTACTCTCCCAGAAAAGGCACTTTGGATGGTGGTGGAAGAGCAGCTGTGGCTCCCACTGTCCCCTTGGGTTCTCCCACCGTTTTCCTGCCCCAGTCCAGTGTGGAGGAGTCATTTTCACCACGGGATTCCTTTCCTCACCACTGCCATCCTGTTTGCTGCGTGGGTGCCCAGGACCCTGGCATTCCAGGGGCTCAAGGCACTGCCTGGCCAGGGGTGCAGCTCGGGGGGAGGTAAAGGCCCTGCAGGACCCCTGTGAGGACGGCGTTGGGGAGCAGATCTGCAAGGAGAGGAGGGAGCTGGAGCAGCTGGTTCCCTCCTGAGCCCCATTAAAAGAAAAACATCTTTTAGGGGCCCAGAAGAGTCTTTTGGAGGTTTTTGGGACCTCCGTGGTCCTGCTCCTTACCAGTGTCACATGGCCCCACGTACGGATCGGAGCAGAAGCCAATGACAGGGCGCTGGGAAGACAGGAGTCTGCTGCCATGGGAGAGGGGATGTCAGCCCCCAGCCTGTCCCCCTCGTCCCCAACCCCGTGTCTTTGGATGCTTAGAACAGGTCAGGGGGATGATCCCAGTGCCGTTCGGGATAACCCTGGTGCTGGCAGCACTCATCTACTCACGAGGGGCTGCTGGCCTTGGGGTCCTGCTGGCACCGCCGCACCTTCAGGAAGTCCAGCACATCCTGGGGCAGCTCCTTGTTGTGGTACAGGACACCCTACCATGGCCCAGGATGGGTCAGCACCCCAAAAAACTCACCCCACCCCACCGCTGTGCACACCTCACCTGCAAGTAGAGCTCCAGGCCCTGCCGGCGCTGCTCCAATGCTTTGGGCATCCAGTGGGGGACATGGCGCGGGGGGAAGTCGGGCACCTTGCAGGTCTTCTTGATCTGGGGTGGATTGTGGAGGTCATCAGGGCAGTAGAGGCCAGGGAGGATGAGGACAAGCCTCCTCCTGTCCCCTCCCCATGTCCCCTTCCAGCAGAGCCGGTGGGTCTCACCCGCTTATGTAGCGCCTGGAACTCACTGTAGCGCTTGGTCACTGTGTGCCGCCGGCCATTGCACAGCACCTCCACCTGGAACACCTGCACGGGGGGCAGACCTCATCAGCCTCATCCTCACCGGCCTCATCATCATCATTGTCACCATCCTCATCATCCTCACCATCCCCATCGTCCTCAACATCCTCATCGTCCTCATCCTTACTGTCCTCGTCATCTTCACTATCCTCATTGCCCTCACCATCCTCATCAGGGTTGCAGGCCATCCAAACCCTGGGACAGATGGAAATGAACCCCCTCCCCGGGGGCCAGTGGGAACCCTCTGCAGGGGAAACAGAGGCAACCAGGAGCCAACAGGAGACACAACCACCACCAAGGACCAGCAGGAATCCCCTCTTTCAAACACAGAGGGTCCCCAGGCAGGGACCTCAACCCTGGTGACCTCCCAGGACAGGGACACCCCAGTGACCCCCTCCAGCAAGGACCAGAGGGGCAGCTGGCGACCTCCACCCCCAAAGGTGAATGGGGGGCCCTCAGGCAGGGAGGCACCCTGGGGACAGGGGAGGACATCCAACCTCCTGAGCAAAGGGGGACCTTCCCCTCCCTGCCCCAGGATCGTCATCCCCAAGGGCAGACGGGGACACCCAGCTACCCCCTGGGGACAGAGGGGACCCCTTGGGCCACGGACCCCATGTTTCAGGGGTAGAGAGTGCACTGGCAAGGACCACCCTGCCCCAAGACACGTGGGGGAAGGACACACCCACACCCCAGGGGCAGAGGGGGGTGACAAGAACTTCCCCCAAGAACAGAGGGGGGACACTCTCACCTTCTCACCAGGGACACTCCTTCCCCACCCCTTCCAGGGGTAGAGGGTCAGTGTCATTCCCCCTACACCCCCACCTGGCAGGGATTCCCTAGGTGCAGGCAGGGACTGCCACTCCTGGGCACTTGGG
Source organism: Lophotriccus pileatus (assembly GCA_035583135.1). Lineage (NCBI taxonomy): Eukaryota > Metazoa > Chordata > Aves > Passeriformes > Tyrannidae > Lophotriccus > Lophotriccus pileatus. The sequence continues at coordinate 17,751,318 of JAWWES010000018.1, forward strand.
GACATCCTGGTGGGGAGGGGTGGCACTTGGCAACATCTTCCCCCCAGGGGCAGATGAAGGACACATATGCCTGGAGCAGATAGGGGTAACCTGGGGACAGACAGGGACCCTCTTACCCCTCTGGGGCCAAAGGGGATCCCCAAGGTAGAGGAACACCCCCAATTTCAAGGGCAGAGGGTACCCCCAGCAGGGATCAGCACAGGCAGAGACCTCTGGTCCCTGGGGCAAGTGGGGACTCCTCAGGGAACACTTGGGAACCCCCAGCCCCCGGGGCAGCAGGAAACAAACAACTCCCCAGAATATGTAGGGTTTCCTGTGGGAACCTGGGGACCTCCAGTCCCAGGGCAGGTGGGGCCATGCCGGGAGAGAAGAGGACCCCCCAACAGGCGACCCCCAAACCAGTCCCCCCGGCCCTCCTCCACCAGCAGGGACCCCTGGGGACACGCAGGGACCTCCGCTCCCGAGGCAGATGGGGAACCCTCGGGGAAAACTGAGGACCTCCAGACCCCGGGGCAGAGCGAGACGCCTCCCCCTCCACCCTTCCTGGGCAGACGGGGACCCCTGTGGGCAGGCAAACCTCCCCCCCCCGAGTCCCCACTCACCGTGTGTGCCCTGTCGGGGCTGCGCGAAGCCGCCGGGGGCTCCGCCGCGGGGATAGAGACGGCGATCATGGCCCGGGGGGCGCGGGGGGGCCGCGGGGCGGGGAAGGGCTGCGGGGCCGGGGAGGGACCGCCCCGAGCGCCCGCAGCGGGGACACGGTCCCCAAAGCATCCCGGGCAGGGTTCTGCGGCCCTACATCCAGCACAGGGGGAAGGTGGGGGAATGGAGGAGCCGCAAGCACGTCGCTTTACAGGGATATGGGGAAAGGAAAGGGGGAAGTCAAACCAAGCTGCGTTTTCCCTTTTTTAAGGCAGAAGAGGTATCGGTTTTGGTAAAATCCACACGTAGGGGGCTGGGGGGAGGTTGAAGGTGCAAATCCGGCCCTGGACACGTTGGGACAGGAGCATCACTGCCCCAAAGGCTTCCCAGTGGATTTTAGGGAATGCCACAAAGTGGAACTGCTACAGAGCCCCTGCTGAGCTCAGATCCTAAAAACGGCTCCCACTGGGAGCAAGGCAGAGAGCCAAAGCCTAATCAGGAGCAGGGACAGGTGGCCAGGGCAGTGTCCAAGGTCAACCCTGTCCCTGACAACACGGGGGAGGCTCTGCTGCCTCCCTCAAAACCCACAGAATGTGCCGTTAGCCCTCCCCACGCCCCCTCCCAACACTCAGAACCTGTTTGCCCTGATAGAAGTTTTATTACAGAATTTTAATGGCACTGCAGGAGTAAGATAAATCATTAGAGCCCTAAAACCCAGCCTGAAAAATAGACATTTGCCAGATCTTGATAACCCCCTGGCTGCGGGTCTGGTCTGGAAGCAGGAAACTAGTTTTTCTTCAGTAAGAAAATATATGTTGCTAAATGAAAAATATACAGTTAGAAGAGTTACTGGCTCGCAAGCTGCTCGTCTGGGGGTGACACCTCTACCAGCTCCAGCGTGTGGAACGAGGGGTCGCTCAGGTGGAAAAGAGGAGGAGGTATAGTGTATACATATATTAAAAAAAAAAAAAAAAGAAAAAAAAAAAAAAAGGCAAAATTCAGGTTTGTTCGCTCGGTCCGATTACGAAATGGCCTTGGCTTCAGGCAGGAACGCTTCCCAGTACTTCACCAGCTGCAGGGATGAGAGGGAGAGAGTCAGGAGCCTTGAGGATGCACCTGCAGTGTGTGTGGGGGGTCACACTTGAGGGGTTCAAAACCTGGGCCTGAACTTAGAAGTAAAACCCCATCAGGGGCCACTCACCTGTTGCTGAGAGTTTAACAACGTCTCAAGGTATTTCGTGACATGGTTTCTGAAGTCCTTGGATTTCTCTTTCTGCAAGAGATGGGCACGAGGCTGAACCAACCACTGAAACCCTTTGGAAAGAGGAACTGCCAGGATTTTCCTGTTCCTCCTGGGGCCTCACAAGAGGACCAGCTCAAGGGCCTGGGACACGGAGGGTCTTTGCCCACCCACCTTCATTTGAACAGATACCCTGTGGAGAAGCCCCCCTCAGCCAAAAGCCCTCAGCAATGCCCCAGCTCACACATCTGGATTTATGGATACTGCTGGACACCCAGGTGCCCCATGGCTGACCCAGGCCGGTGTTCCCGGCTGAGGGCTGCCCCAAACATACCTCAAACCGTATCACTTCCTTGCGGATGACGGCAGAAATCCGCTCAAAGTCCCTTTCATACTGTGTCACACGGGACTCCCACTGCGGAGAGAGGAAGTGTGCTGTTTTGGGGCAGGAGAAGGAACTCCTGCTCCCATCTCCAAGGATGTCTGTAGACACGACTGGATGTGTGAGAGCTGTTGCTGGAGCAGAGCCCAGTGTTCCCAGTCCTCTTCACCACAGGAAACTCAGCAGGGAAGTCACGGGAGGTGGGACCATGAGGGATGGGTGGGACTCAAGGCTGGCTTATCCCTTGCTGCAGCTTGGCCATATACACCTGTCCCTCCTGCTCGGGAGGTCCTCCCCAGCCCCGACGATCCCTTCCCCAGTTAGAAAGGATTTGGCTCCTGCTGGAGCATGGAGGGCAGAAGCAGAGCAGAGATCCCATGCTCCTCATTTCCTACCTCTGAGATCTCCTCCTTGGCCTGCTGCAGCTTGTCAGGTTTGTTGGCCCACAGCAGCCTGGCCTCCATCTCCCTCTTCTTCTGCAGCATGGTCTGGGCGTCCTGCCACCGCTGCCAGGTCTTCATGCGCTGGTCAAAGGCTCCCTGGAGGCAAGGAGGGGGCAGAGGTTGAGCTCTGTGCTGCCTGAGCAGCTCCAAGGCGCTCTGCTGGCAAGGAGACACTTGCCAAGGGGATACCTCAGGTGCTGGACCAAAGCTGAGCCAGAACATAGACTGGATCCTGCTCTGGAGCACCCACAGATGCCAGTATGGACTGGTGGACAAGGGGGGCTGTGTCCTGGCCTCTGTAGCCTCCAGAAACTCCTGCTCAGAGGCAGGATGTGTTTGGGGTGGGAAGGACTCAGCCTGCAAGATCTGCTGCTCTCCTGGGATTTGCTTCTTTAAGCATCCAGCAATAAGGCCAGAGCTCCAGACTTGAAGATTAAGGCTCTTGGCAGGTCTATCTGCTCCACCTGGATCACAGGTCATCAGCTCACAGCCTCAGCCTTCACCTCTGGAAGGGCTGAGGCCACTCACAAGCTGTGAACTCGCTCCATATCCCCCCTGTAGAACAGCGGCATGGCCAGGCCTCACCTACAATTTTCCAACCTAACTCCTCACTACTGCTCACCTGGACAACCAACAAGTTTCCCTGTTCCTGGAGAAGCCATGCCGCATGTGCCCTCTGCTTGAGTTTGTAAGACCTCCTGGCACCCCTAAGCCTAAGCTGGGTATGAGGAGGGGGAGCAGTGCTTACCCTCACAACCGAGAGCAGGCGGATGTAGTCCCCCAGGAGCTCGGCCAGGAGGAAGAAGTCATTGTTGGCCTGTTCATGGTGCAGCTGTTCAATCTTCTCTTCCACCTCAGCCAGCTGGGACAGCGCCCGGGACAGGGCCGTGTTGTCCTCCGAGCTTCCCAGCATGGCCAAACTCTTGGCAAACTGGGCTGTGTTCAATGCCAGCTCTGGAAAAGGCATGGGAGTCAGGAGATGGGCTGGGCTGCACCGGGTGCTCCCCAGCCCAGGGTTCAGCCCAAGGAGCTGAGTCCCAGGAGACAGCAGCTGGTAGGGCCAACACTGGCTGGGTCAGAGCCGGCAGCTCCCAGCCACAAGGAGAAGGGAAGCAGCCGAGCAGGGGGCCAGGCACAGCTTTCCAGGAGTCAGTCAAAACATGCAGAGGAAGGAAAACATGCCCACTCCCTGACAGAGGATGGCTGGGAAGGAGTAAATAAGATTAGCTCTGCTCAGGTTTGCTACGGCAGCCTTCATTCCCATGAGGAAAGGCTGAGAGAATTGGGACTGTTCAACCTGGAGAAGAGAAGGCTCCAGGGAGACCTTAGAGCCCTTTCCAGTGCCTAAAGGGGCTCTGAGAGAGCTGGAAGGGACTTGGAACAAGGGCCTGGAGGGACAGGCCAAGGGGCAATGGCTTCCCACTGCCAGAGGCAGGGTTAGATGGGATAGTGGGGAGAATTTGTTGTCTGTGAGGGTAGTGAGGCCCTGGCCCAGGTTGGCCAGAGAAGCTGTGGCTGCCCCATCCCTGGAAGTGTTCATGGCCAGATTGGACAGGGCTTGGAGCAACCTGGGATAGTGGAAGGTGTCTCTGCCCAGGACAGAGGGATGGAATGAAATGAGCTTTAAGTTCCCTTCCAACCCAGACCATTCTGGGATTCCGTGATCCTGTAAGACATGGGTTCCCTTCCACACCGCCATCCCAAGCTTGTGGAGCTGGACAGAAGAACTGGGGTGACATTTTTACTTCTGTCTCCCGTGATGAAGAGACTCAGAAGTGTCCCTGGGACACCCAGCACTGCTGACCCCCCTCAGGCATTGCCCAGGGTGTGACAGTCACAGCCCAAGTCCCGGGTGCGCGGTGCCGGTCCGGTCACCTTTCCGGTGGTTCACCAGGGTCTCCACCACCGCGTGCAGCTTCCGCAGCCGCTGGTCCTCACACTCCACCTCCTGCAGCTTCTCCTCGAACCACTGGAAAGGGTAAATCCGCAGCTGATTCCCACACGTGGGGCTTTCCCTGCACCCTGCACCCAAAGCTGGGGCTGGGAAGGGCACGTGGCTCTGGAGCAAGGGCAGGGACAGCCCAGCGTGTCCCAACACTTACTATGTCTGATTCATTCATCTTGATGGTCATTTTACTGACAGCATCTGTAGCTTTGTTGAACATCTTCAGGATTCCTGCTCCACTCAGAGTCTGGGTGCCTACTGCTCTTGGGAGCTGGAAAGGAATGGAAAAATTTGCTTTGAGATATGAAGAGATAGAGATAGGCTGGAGAGCTGGGGGTGTTCAGCCTGGAGAAGAGAAGGCTCTGGGGAGACCTCAAAGCCCCTTCCTGTGCCTAAATGGGCTCCAAGAGAGCTGGAGAGGGATTTTGGACAAGGACCTGGAGGAACAGGACAAGGTGGAATGGCTTCCCACTGCCAGAGGGCAGGGTTAGATGGGATATCGGGGAGAAATCCTTACCCTTGAGGGTGGGGAGGCCCTGGCCCAGGTTGCCCAGAGCAGCTGTGGCTGCCCCACCCCTGGAAGCGTCCAAGGCCAGGTTGGACAGGGCTTGGAGCAACCTGGGCTAGTGGAAGGTGTCCCTGCCCACAGCAGGGGTTGGGAACAAGATGAGTTTTAAGGTCCCTTCCAATCCAAGCCATTCCATGATTACATTTTGCCTGAAGTAAAATCAGTGCTGACTGATCTCTCCCTGCCCTTATCTCAACTCATAACCCTTTCATTATATTTTCTCCCCCTGCTCAGCTGAGGGGATGATGGAGCAGCTTTGGTGGGTATCTGCTGTCAACCCACCATCCCAGTTCCCATTCCCACTCTAACAGGGAAGTTTTGCAGCATCCTGCCTCCTTAACTGCTCAGGTACCATTTCCTTCAGCACTTCCAAGAAACTTGGAGCTACTTTATTCCACGCCACTGACCTCCTCCTTTTCCAAGAACTCCCTGACGTCCGGGTCCTGCAGCATGGTTGGATGGCTGACCACTCTCCGGAGGTACCTGTGGGGAGGAACACACACCACGAGTTACTCTGGCAGCAGCAAACCTGGCTCTGAGCCATCAGAGTGAGCTGTGACACGCTTGGTATTTACTTTGGAACAGCAGCTGGAAAGCTGGAAATCAAAGCCAACAACTGTTCTAATTCACCCACCAATTTTCCTACCTCCCTACGGACTTTGGTGATGCCACCAGGCAAGACCAGACCTCTCAGAGGTCCCTCCCTTGGTCAGGGACAGCTGTTGGGGTTGTACCTCTCGAGAGCAGCCCGACGTTTTTCTAGGAACTCTGCAGAGGAGGAATCTTCTTTCCCAACTTTCACTTTGGTCATGCCTGGCACAGAAGGAAGATGTGATTAATGAGCTGCCCTAAACTCCATACAGAAGGTAAAGTGGTTTATGACAGACAAGCAGTGTGACCATGGAGGAATCTTACGACAGGAATCAGACCTTGGATCACCAAGAGCTACTTGAAAATTTAAACCCAAGGGGGTTTGACACAGAAAAGAGGTAAAGCAATGGTCTGAACTCAAGTGAAAGAGCAATTCAGTGACATCACAGAGGCTTCACTCTACACCAAATAGGTGTCGAAGCATCTGTGAACTCCATCAAGACTTTCAGCCCAGAGCTCCAAGTAAGGAAACAGCTTTGTCTGTGACACAGAACCCACATTATTTTCCCTGGCTACTCTGCAGCTTCTACCAGCTCTGAGACCGCTGCAGGCCTCTCCTCAGGCACAGAGCTCACCACCAGAAGGACCTACCAGAGCTGTGAAGGCCCAGTGCTCGTGCTCTGCACCTCCAACACTCACCTATGAGGCTCTTCTCAGGCGGCGGAGGGACAATGAATCCGTTCTGGGCGTGTTTCTCCGACAGCTTCTCATAGAGACCCAGAAAGTCACTGAACCTCC
>JAWWES010000018.1:17757933-17828477 GCA_035583135.1 Lophotriccus pileatus
GAACCTCCTTTTCACTGAGAACTGCCTGTTCCTGAACATTGGCATGCTGGTCTGGGGGGAGAGATGGGATTTGGGTCACACATCCCCAGGGAATCTCACCTGTCACCTCTGGGATGAGGTGGGACAGCGTGAGCTCTGCAAGAGGCCAGGAGGGAACAGGGCAAGTTTTGGTCCAGGTTTTCCCTGATTTTCCTCCTAACTCTTCTCCTTGGAGAGAACAGCAGCATTAAAGGCACTAAATAACTGAGCAGCTGGTACTGTGGCCACAGCCTGCTTGGTAAGCCCTGCCTGCTGCCTAATCCCATCATCCCTGCTCCACACAGGAACAGGGACCCCCTGCAGGTCACCTAAAGACTACAGGGACCACCAGTGCTTCAGGCTGTGTTTACAGAGTAAGATTAAGGATAACAAGTATTCTAGTCCCCTCTTCAGTCCACAGGTTGCCTGTAGTCCAGCAGCCATGGTACAGGCATCTGGAACAACTTTCCAGAGTCCAGAGGAGCGCTCCAAAGCACTCCAACAGCTGCAGGAGGCTCCACTGCTCTTGGAAATTAAGGGGGAACAGGTCCTGACTTGAAATCAGCTACAGCAGCAGCTCTGCAGCCAGTGCTAAGCTCAGGTCAGCTTAGTCAGAACCTTGTCACTGAACCTTCAGCAACAGCCCTGGTGTCTGGACATCATTCCTGCTGCTCCCTTGAATGCAGAGAATCCCTATCAGCCAGGGCTGCAAAGAGGGAACTGGCTGGGAAAATAAAGTCAGTCTCATTTCAAATAGATTCCAACCCTATTCCACAGCTAGGCTCATCCTTTGTGGATTATAACTCCTGAATCCATGGAACAAAGCATTCAGGCCTCTGTTTATTTAGGTCACTGCTGGCTTGGCTAAGGACAGTCCAGCTGCCTTTTAAGCATGGAAAAATAGTGGAGAATTAGACACAGAGGTTAGACATACCTGTGTTGATACTTTGTAGGCTACGTAGGCATTCATGCCATCCCCTATGGAAAACAGAAGCGAGATGTTGGATTCACATCAGCACTTTCCACTATCCCCTGAACACAAGCACACAGCTCCTGGCCTTTTCCTGCCGGGCGTTCCCAATTTTGGGTCTAACAGAGGCCTGGATTTCACTCAGAACCAAAGGCAGCATGCTGCTGCGTGGCCCTAGGCCCCCACCCAGCAGCCACTTCCCCAGCCCGCTTGCTCATCCCTCCTCACACTTCCCACGGAGCCAGCTCTGACAACTGGGTGCTGTTTGTGCTGGCCGAGTTTGGGTCGGCTCCACACTTCTGCTCAGCACCCAACAATTCAGGGCTGTGGGCCATTAGAAGAGTCTATTCGTGGGATGAGAGGCAGGTTGGGTGGGGCTGGATCCTGGAACACCACAGGCAGCTTGCTCCAGCTAGCACAGAAACCCCCTTGTTTACCTGGTAGTTCAACCAAAGGGCATCCTCAGAGCTCCGGTGCTGCCCCTAAATCTACCTCTGATTTGCACCTTCCAGCTCCAGGGATCACAAGCCATGGAGTGGGAACAACCTGCCACTCGTGAGGCTGTTCCTCTGGCTGGGATCAGGTGCTCCCTTGGGTTCTCTGCATCTCAGGAATTTCCACATAGCTGCACAAGGCTCTCTGACCCCTACTTCCAATAGACAGAAACACTCTTGCTTCTCAGTTTGAAGTCAGAGCTGCTTCCCTAGCAAGCACAGCTGCTAGTAAAGGTGCCAGAGCATGGAATAATACACTTAGTTTCAGGTTAAGGGAGCTTTGCCTCCCCTGTGCCAGCTCCACACAAGGCATGTCACATTTCTAGGCCCCAAGCATTGCAAAAAACCCAATCTTGGCTCCCTGACTTTCCAGAAGCTGCCTCTGCCTTGCTTGTTTTCACCCCACACATTTTGCTGTTTTGCAGCATCATTTCTTTGAGATGCTGAAGGAAGCCTTGGAGAAGTTCCTTCAGGATCAATTCTGTTCTTGGAGACAGCCTGACAGCTGGAGCTACAGCATGGAAGCTGGAGCTGCAGTGGGTCCCACGGCCAAGCCCAGCTCCTATAACCATGTTCACTGTGCAGGACAGGACAGTAACTCACCAACTTTCTCTGGGTCACTCACTCCTACAGTCAGCTCAAATTTGTCCTCCTGCTCCTCCTCCTCCAGCTGTTTGGAGTAAGCACACAGGGACAGCAAGTTAAAACCAGGAAGCCAGGGCTCAACCCACCCCAAACCACTATGGTGAGCTTGTCACCCTGCCTGGGCACCTCAGTCTAGCCAGGGCCATTCTATAAAGCCTTCCAGCTCCTCACTCATGTCCAGGATACAGATTCCAAGGATCCCAAAATGGATTTGCCTTTCGTACACCGCTATCTGCCCAGATTGAGGCACAAACTGCTCGTCTCCAAGGTGAAACTCTGCAGAGCTCTGAGTCACAGCCCAGACCCCCAGAACCGGATCCACCACTTGCTATTCCAGCTTTGGAAGCAGCCTGCACTTCCACACGAGCAGGAATGCCACCAGTCTGACCTAAGCCCCGCTCCAGTGGTATCAGTCCCAGACTGATGGCCTGAGATACAAGTCAGGGCATCCAATATGGCAATTACAGTAATTACATCATTTCAGATCCGTGCTAGCAACTGAGTAAACGGACAGGTTCCTGTCAAAGACAGTCTGGAACCAGCAGGTCAGGCTGGAAGACCAGTTCTCACCTCCTCATAGCTCTTTGAAGGGTTTCTAGAAGAAGAACTTGCAGTTACATCTATCGAGGGGGGAGGGTTGGATGCTTTGGCCACCTCCTTCTTCTGGTTGTTCTGTGTGCTGTCGAGGGACAGCTCCACAGTAGCATCTGTCAAGAGAAGTTTGCAAGGTCAGCCTCTCTCCTTGGGGTTTCTGGAAAGGCAATTGCAATATTCTCTGGTTCATAGGATCTAGGGAGTAACAATAGTCTTAATTAGCAAAAAAAAAAAAATCCATAGGGAGGACACCCATAAGCACTGGGAAGAGCACGACTTAGAGCAGTAAGAGATTTGATCACTCCTGCGGGGGAACATTACGTTAATCCAATGAACTTCTTATTCCAGAAGGAGCCAGGCATCATCTCCTTGCTTTGTGCTAGAGGAGCTGCACACTGGAACAGCTAAAGCCGGATTTTACCTGGCACGCAGACCAGCCTGGGAGGAAGGTGCCTTCCCAGGCCTCTTCTCCATCCAGAGGATGTAAAACCCTGCACCTCTTAGCAGAGATCTCCAAAACTGACTCTGCCAGAGTTGTCCCACCATGCCAAGGTTGGGGAAGGCCTGAGCCTCCTCATTTTCACCTGCTGAGGGGTGCTGTGTTTCCTGTTCCTAGGGAACAGCCACATCTCTACTGGAGACACTTCCTCCACTGACATAGAGGTAGGAAAAGGTAGAGAATGAAAGTCTTTTAACTCTGAGGAGACACTCACCATCAAAGGTTTGAAGTAACAAAACTAAAGCAAACCAATATTTAATCCCCTTCAACTCCCAAACAGTTATTCCTGTGGCATGATTATCCTGGACACCTGGAAGAGGCTACTCCAACCTTCCCAAACACACCACAGACTAGAACAAGAGTTTGAGGTGAGCACTTGTGATAGTCCTGAAACATCCAAAACCAAAGACTCCAGGCCTGGAGCTCTGAGTGGCCCAGTAAACACCCAGCAGACACAGACTCACCTGCAAATATGTCCTGATCGTCCTGCTCCACGTGAACCCCATTCTCTTTAGAGGGGCTGCTCACAGGGAGGAGAGATTCCTTTTTCGGGGCCAGGGGATTGCTCTGTGAGGGGATTAAAAGCACACAGACATAGGGTCATTTATGCTGAGGAATGGAGGAGCAAACATATCACTTCCTCATCACCCCACCCTGCTGCCCTTCCACCCACCCTTCAGTGTCAGCATCTCCGCCACTATTAAGGACAGCAAGTGCCACAACAAACTCCACAGCCAGTTTCCACCCTGACTTTTAGCAGAACAGGAGCAGCTCGCAGGTCACTGGGATGTGCCAGCCCCTGGGCAAACGGATCCACTGGGAAAGAGCATCCTGGCTCCTGGGAGCAGCCTTGGGGACTAGAAGACAGCCCACCTGAGAGTTTGTATGTCAATCAGTCCACTCCAGCAGAAAGCAGAGCTGCTCCTGCATTCCTGTTACAGAGGCCAGCATCCCAAATCATCCCTCAGTCATCCCTCATTTTACAGGCAGACAGATATTCCAAGAAGAATGGGACAGTAGTGCTATTCTGTAGGCCCTGGCAGCAAACAAAACGGTTCTTTGACAGGCAGTAAATGGAGCTCTATTAGCAGTGACTCCGGACCAACAGGCTCCTTGGCACTCTCTCCAGCAAGGAAACGCCATCAGATCCCACTGCTCCTGACAGAGCGAAGCAGTAACGAGGCAGCTCCTCTTTGAGGTGGGCTCATGTCTTTGGATGATAGAAGAAATAGCCTTCAAAACACCCATTTGATGGAGAGCCCTCCCGTGTTTGAGGATGTTTTGTTGAGGAGGGACCGCTCCCAGCTTGGATCGCAGCAGTTCAGGCGCGAGCAACGTTTGTTAATGATGGACAGCAGGGAGCAGAGACCCCCACGCCAAACACCCCACCCAGACCCATCCATGGTGCCCAAGCCAACAAGAGGGCTGGTACCACCCATGTCCTATGAGTAGCAGGATTCACACAGATCCTCTGCTGCAGGAGCTCTTCAAGCTGGTAGAGAAATCCCACTCTGTGAGGACAAGGCCATTTTCTACCAGAACCGCTTCCCAGTTTGCCTTAAATTTAGTTCCTCAGACATGAAAGCACCACACCCTGTTCCTACTTCTCCATCTGCTGCTACAGAGGAGCTGTGGCCTTGTTTAGCTCAGCCCACGACATGACACCAGCTGTCCCAGGGCTGGATTCAGCACCCCCCAACACCATGTGTTGCAGGCAGAGGTGCCCTGTGCCAGTCTGACACTTTTTTGGGAAGAGCTGGCCCTTGGGGGGCATCCCTAGAGAAGGATATGGTCATACAGGGATCCAATCTCAAAGTCTAAAACTTCCTCATGAGGGGAAGAGGAAGGGCAGGCACTGATCTCTTCTCAGTGGTGACCAGTGACAGGACCCCAGAGAGTGGCCTGAAGTTGTGTCAGGGGAGGTTTAGGCTGGATGTTAGAAAAAGGTTCTTCCCCTAGAGGGTGGCTGGGTGCTGGAACAGGCTCCCCAGGGCAGTGGGCACAGCCCCAAGGTTGACAGAGCTCAAGAAGCATTAGGATAAAGCTCTCAGGCACCTGGTGTAACTCTTGGGGATGGTCCTGTGCAGGACTAAGGGTTGGACTGGATGATCCTTGTGGGTCCCTTCCAGCTCAGCATATTCTGGGATTCTGTCACAGACAGGTGAGGTCCAGCTTTAGTTATATTTGGGTCTGACCCAAACTCTTCTTTGCTGGCTACTGCACGATGTCCAAGTGCTGCTGAGCCACATGAACACCAGCAGCTGGACGGATCTGCCTCCCCTGCTTCCCAGAAAGTGTTTTCCTAACGTTCAAGGGCAGGGAGACAAGCAAAGCCACCAGGTTACACTGAAGAGCCTAGTATTAGTTATGATAGTAGCTTCAACAACACCACTAAGCACCTGATAAGCTGCTGCAGCTCCCCAGCCTCCCCTTCCAGCACAGGAATTCCTGCAAAATTAAACAGCATTCATCCCTTTTGGTGGGCCACAACGAGCCACCTATTACACCCTCCAGTTCTCCACCAAAGAAAGGTCCTGAGAAGCTCCAGGCCATCTCCACAACCTGGTACCTGCCAGAAGTACCAGCATTTTCGTCTTGCCTGGTCCAGAGTTGCACTTTCCCAGGTTGTTTTCCACACACGATCCAGCTGCCCAGAGTACCTCCAGAGTTTCATCCTCACAAGGTCACAATCTCTCCACATCCCCACCTCGTTCCCTTCTCCCAAGCGTCTGGCAACACAAGCACAGCTCAAGGACACCAGGCAGGAGCTGCACCAGAAGCAGAGCAGAGGCAGCTCCGGATTTGTGCCAGTGGCAGGATAAGCTTGGCCAGGCCATTCCCAGTGGATTCCCATGGTCACAACCATGCTCTGCTCGAGGCCTCCCTGGGCTGGGAAACCGCAAAATGTTCCTGGAGAGCCTCCTGCCACAGACACCAATCCCTCCTGCACTGCTGGCTGGATCAGACAGGATGGAAAAAGCCTGGGAGAGGTGGGCAGAGGCCCCTGGAGCTCAGGGAATCAACCCCACAGCATTCCAGCCTCCAGTCTGCTGGAAGAGCTTCTCTAGCAGAGGTCCTTGCTCCAAGAAGATGCTGATCCCAAGGACTGGAGGCCAGCAGCTGTCCAAGGAGCGATGGAGTTTGGGAAGGCAGTGTTTTAACTCCACTCCTGCCTGCTGGTCACTGCCTGAAGCAAACACTGGACAGAGCTGGCACAAGTTAATGGCCTTCAGCAACCTGGGATTCCTGCACAGGAGACTGTTAGAAACAAGCAAAGATACTGAAACCCTTCAACTCTCCACTTTCAGCGTGGAATTTGTGCAGCAATGCAGCAACTGGTTTGCTGAACCAATACCACCAAACCCTCCAAGATCCTTTCACAGCCCAGCAGGGCACTGGTGAGCCCCCTCCCCCTGGGCAGGAGACACTGGATGCCTCACCCCCACTGCACTGGGGGTGCCTCCCTCAATCCCAACCTGAGGGCAGCGAGCACTACACCAGGCACACCAGCACCCTCTGGATGATGAGGGGACCAGAGCTGACGATGCTAGGGGAAAACAGACGGGGTTTCCCCCCACCGTGAAGCCTCAGAAGCTGCACAGCAGAGGCCGAGCTGCAGCTGCCACTGTGGGATGGTCTGGGTTTGAAGGGGCCTTAAAGCCAATCTTGTTCCACCCCCTGCCACGGGCAGGGACACCTCCCACTAGACCAGGTTGCTCCAAGCCCCGTCCAGCCTGGCCTTCGACACCAGTTGTGCAAGAGTGGACAGGTTACAACCCTCGGGAAAACGAGATGCAGCCGAGAATGAGCCCTTTCTCAACCCCACAGCCACGAGAGCCACCCCCGACCTCCACTCGCCCCCACGAGGAGGGGGCGCTAGGCTCCCTCCACGGACAGGCTCCCTGCAGGGACATACGCCCAGAGTCATCACTCCCCTTTATCTCGCGGGGCTTTGGGGCGTTTCCCCCTGTTTTCACCAAGCCCCGCCGCAGCCCACAGACACCGGGCCCGGCCCCTCAGCGCCCCCCGAGCGGCGCTGCCGCACTCACGCTGCCGGTGAAGATGTCCTCGCCCTCCGAGTCGCTGTCGGGGGCGCCGGGCCCGCAGGGCTCGGGGAAGGGCGGGGGGCGGCGCTCGGCCGGGGAGGGCGAGCGAGACCCTCTGCCGCCGCCCGACGCCATCGCCGCCGCTTCCGCCCGCGCCGGAAGCGCCCGCCGCGCCTTAACCCGCGGGGGCGGGGCTGGGGCGGTGGCCCCACTTCGGATTGGGCGCTGCCCCCTTCCGCCCCGCCCACCCCCGGCACGAGCGGCCAATGAGCGCCGCCGCTCGGCGCCGCTGGAGGGCGTCGCGCGGTCACCATGGAAACGGAGGTGCTGGGCCGTACCATTAAGGTGATTGGGGAAGCATCGTCCCCCCCGGGTGGAAGTGGGTGAGCCTGGGGCTCCGTGTCTGCTCAGGCCCCAAAACAGCCCTGGCTGAGCCCCTGCCCCTCCCAAAACAGCCCAGGAGGAGCCTGTGCGCCTCTCCAAAACATTCCAGGATGAACTACCCCCTGCAAAACATCCCAGAATGAGCCCCAGACCCTGAAGATGTTCCTGGATAAGCCCCATACTCCCCCCACCGGACATCTCAGGATGAGTCCCATACCACTCAAGACACCAAGACAGCTCAGGATAAGCCCTATATCACCCAAAACATCCCACGATAAGCCCCATACCCTGAAGATGTCCCAGACTGAGCCCCATACCCCCAGCAAGACACCTCAGGATGAGACCTATATGACCTCTAAGACATTCCAGGATGAGACCTATAACTCCAAAGAAGCACTAGGATGAGCTTCATACCCACCTCAGACATCCCATGATGAGAACCGTAGCCCCCAAAACATCCCAGGATGAGCTCCATACCCTCAAGACGATCCAGGATTAACCCCATACAATCTCCAAGACATCCCAGGATGAGCCACGTACCCTGAAGATGTGCCAGGTTGAGTCCTATATTCCCCAAGACATGCCAGGATGAGCCTTGTATCTCCTAGACATCCCACAATCACCCCATACTCCCCCAAAACATCCTAGGACAAGCATACCCTGGAGATATCCCAGAATGAACGCCATAAACCCACTAAGACCTCCCAGGATGAGTCCCATACTCTCAAGACATCCCAGGATTAAGTCCATAACCCCCCAAAACATCCTAGGATGAGCCACGTATCCTGAAGATGTTGCAGGCTGAGTTCTATATATTCCCCCAGACATTCTAGGATGAGCCACATACAACCTCCAAGACACCTCAGGAATAACCCCATCCTCCCCCAGGACATCCCAGGATGAGCCACATACCCTGGAGATGTCCCAGGCTGAGTCATATATTTCCCAAGGCATCCCAGAATTAACCCCATACACCCACAAAGACATTCCAGGATAAGCCCTATAAGCCCCAAGATGTCCCAGGATGAGCCCCAGCCTCTGGAGGTGTCTCAGGATGAATCCCAGACACCCCAGGATGAGCCCCATATCCCTGTGACAGTGACAGCCCTCTCATGGTGCTGGGTCACACCACTCCCTCAGGCCACAGTCCTCTCAGGACAGTGCCAGGAGGAGCCAGGCAGGGCAACAAGTGAGGCAGAGCCAAGTGAGATATCCTGGACTTCCACCAGCTGTAGGTTAAGGGAAAAGGTCAGGATGCAGGTGAACCATATGGGGGTCCCTGACCTGCTGGATGTCCTCAGCTGGATTAATTCCTGAGTGCTGCACCAGGGAGAGGGTCTCTGTCTCCAGGTGGGAAGCACTGAGAGAGCTGCTGAGTGCTGTGAACCTGTCGGTTGTGGGAGAGTAACAAAGAGATGGATTTTCCTTCTTTTCCCTCAGCTGTTTCCTGCAATGAAGCAGCAAAATCCAGCATAGACCTCCATCCCTTCACACTGGAGAACTTGGTCTAGTATGTGGTTGTAGCCATGTCCCACTCCCATCCTTTATCCAGGCTGGCTGCCAGGCAAGAAGCAAACAGAAAAACATAACAGAGCTTATCCTCATCTGAAGGACTCTCTGGTGTCCTCCCCAGCTCCTGCTATCATGGAACAGCTGCTCATTCCCTCCTGTCTGAAACTGCCTCGAATTTGTAACAGCAAGGTCCGTCCTTTGGCTGTCAGGTGGGAACCCGTGCAGGCATCCTCCTGGATTGCCTCAGTGGGTTTGGAACGAGGACAACCTGCCAGTGTCACTCTTTTGAAGTGGATGGCTAGGGATGAAATAGAGCAGTCCCAAAAAACTTCCCCAGGATGAAGTATGAGGAGAATATACATCCTTTAAGATGAGCAGGAGGGGCAGCGGGATGACAAACACAGCTGCCCAAAGGATCTGAAGATCCTTCCAGCTAGACCTTGTACTCTGAAATAGAGGAAACCAAGCTGCCTTGATAAGCAGTGGAGACAAATCCCACCCAACCCCTCACATCCTTATTTTCTGCAAATTCCCCATCTGGTCCCTGAAAGATGCCCATTCAAAGTGATAGTTTCACCTACCTGGGTTGGAGCTTGGGCAGGCTGAGGATGAGATAATTTTCTGCTGCAAACCTCTTCTGAATATATACCAGGCTTTGGGGGCCAGGTTTAGACCTCCGAGAGGGTGGAGGCGGCCCAGTCTCAGACGTCCCATAGGACTGGGGGAAATCCCAGCATAAAGCCAGGCAGGAGCCACAAAAATTCCTACTGTGGGAACAGACATTGTACCTGCTCTGCCCTAGATGCAGGAGTGAGAATCAGCTTAAGGGTAGCCAAAATCGCTCAGAAAGATGCTTCAAGGTACTTTACTGTGGCCCTGATTGCAAGACTTAGGACTGAAGAGTCTTTGGGACCTCACTGGAGACAAGAGGTGCTTTATGACCCACCCATGTATAAGATCTCCCACATCCTTTTTTCATGCGCTCCCAGGTACCTGCCTGGACCTTTTCTTCCCTCTCAGGACAAGCTATGACTCATCTTTCCCATCACATCCCTTCTCTCCCAGCCCATTCCACACCCTGGGCATTCAACCCCCCTCTGTCCCCAGCCACATGGGTTCTCTGATCCCCTCTCCAAGCACTCCCTTCTCCATCCCTTTTATCCTCCTCCTGTGTACTCTGAGCATCCCCCTCTATGCTCTTCCTTCCCCTTTACCAGATCTCCATCATCCCAGACCGGGATCTCCATTCCCAGCAATGCCCACAGGATCCAGCAGAAGCTGCCCACAGGAGCCAGAGGAGCTGGTTAATCACCTTTTTATTTTATATGAAGTGATATACACAAATTCCATCCCCCAGGTGCTCCCAGCGCCCCTGTGCAGACCCCAAACTTGACACCACTGCCAAGTACAAAGCCAAAATAAGTTACACCCTCCCTGTGCTCCCAGGCACAGGAGCAGGGCAGGATCAGCCCTCCAGAGCTGGCCCTGCCAGTGCCAACATCACCCAGAGTGCCCTGCACCAGGGTGTTTGCTTCCAAGTGCAAAAGCCATGGCACTGGGCCCTGCCCATTCCCAGCACCACTGGCCCCAGATCCCCTTCCCGACTCCGGGGGCTCAGCATAACATGGCAGCCTCTGATGGCAGCGGGGAGCACCTGCAGGGGAAGGATAAGGTTGGAGCATCAGGTTGGTGACCCACCCCAGAGAAGCAGGAGCAAAGGCACAAGGATCAGATCAGCCCCATGGAGGTCTGGAGTCAAGTCCAAAGGGGGACGGAAGCGGTGAGGCCCCTGTGCTGTCCTGCTCCTCCTCTCCAAGAGGACCCCCAGGAGAGGCAGCGAGCCATTCCAGGCAGTACTCACTCCATCTTGGCTTCCAGGTGGTAGACAGTCTGCTTGTCCAGGTAGCGGCAGAAGAGCGAGAGAAGGTTGCTGGGCAAGAAAAGAGGCTCCACCAGCGAGGCCTTGGGCACCTGCGACAGCTCCCGGGCCACCAGGTACACCGTGTCTGTCCTGGGGGCACCGGCACAGAGGGTGAGCACCCCATGGGCTGGCAGATTCCCCACCCCACAGCTCACACAGCCCCTCACCACGCCTCGAAGTCCCCACTCCGCGGCTCCAGCGGCGCATCCGATGACAGCAGTCTCTCCCCATGGCTCAGCAAGGAGTAGAGCAAGGAGATCCCAAACTGGAGAGAAGCACCAGAAGGAACATCACAGCCAGCAAGGGTGGCAACCCAGGGACATAAGGCTCAGGGCCACATACCTGGTTCTTCAAGGCCATGGCAAGGGGGAGCTCAGGGCACTCAGGCAGAGGCTGGGTCAGCTCCTGCAGGACCTCGATGAGTTTGCTGAAGGTGATCCTGCCCACCACCTCATTCAGTGGGCTGTAGAGCAGGGGGAGAGACTGGGCAGGGCAGAGGGGAGAGCAGGAATCTGAGACCCTTCAACCCATCACAGCCACAGCCCCATCCCAACAGCTGGTGGAGATGGACACTGCCATCAGGACTGCTTTAACCCCCCTGGAGACCTTTCTCCTCCTCCCTGAAGGGAAGAGGCTCCTTTCTCATATCAACCGCACAAGACAGGACCCCCCCATTGCCCAGAGTGCCCCCTGTGAGAGCAGAGGGGGAAGGAGGCAGCCTGGGCCATCCCTGCCCTGGCTGGAGGTGCTCACCTCATCCAGCATGTCCTTCTTCATGAGGAAAGGCAGGTGGTGGGTGATGGTCAGCAGGATCTTCTCCCCTTGCTCCCGGGTCAGGTGGGGCAGCAACCGGGCCACAAGCTTCTTGCCCTTCCGCACACACAGCAGCTGCAGGAATTCGTCCTCTGCCTCCCTGGGGATGGAGGCTCCATTGGCACAGATCCCAAGGGACCTATGGCATCTCTGCCCATCCAAAAGGAGGAGCATCATCTCCAGTGAAGGACAAGGCTCACAGACAGGCCAGGGTGACACAGCAGGCAGGATCCAACACTCCCCATCACCCAGACCTGCTCATCCACAGCCATCTCAGATACACAAGGACCACGCTGTGCTGCCCACTCCCCTCAGCACAGACTCACTCCTCACTGCTGCAAGCCCTGATTTTCAAGGCATGGTAGAGACTCTCCACTTCTTGGTTCTGCTGCTCCTGCTCCATGCCCAGGGCCAGGGACATCTTCCGCTGTGCCTCTTCCACTTCCAGCAGCTGCAGGAAAAGCTGGAAAAACAGCATACAGTAAGGAGGAAGCTTAGAGCATCTTCTACCAACTGGTTTTCTGGACCCCTGCCCATGTACATGTCCCATTGGGAGATCCCTGGATGAAAATGGAGCAACCTGGACTATCCCACCCTGCCCGAAATCACTGCTCACTCACCTTCTCGATCCTGTGCAGTGCCCGCAGCCGGTGGCTCCCTGCAGCCTTCGGGAGGGGAGAAAGGAAGGCACAAGGGTTACAAGCCAGTCCCAGACACCACTGCTGGCCCAGCTGCTCCCTGGGGATCAGAGGTGGCTTCAGGACACAGCAATCCCACAGGGAGACCATGGGACCAAGACTGCCCAGAACCCCATCCCGCCCCTTGGCCAGGGGCAAGCTGCCACTGCTGAGGTGGGACCTCCTCCAACTTTGTGCCCCATCCCACTGCTCCTATAGCTATTACACGGTCCAGGGGGAACTCAAAGCAGCATTCCTGGCAACTCAGGGCACTAACCAGCCTGGCTTCCCCTCACCTACCTCCTCCACGAGGGCATGGTGCACAGCATCAATGGCCCGGCGAGGGCTGTAACAGGTGGACACGGCAACCTGGCCCAGCGAGCCGGCGATGCGCACCACTGTGAAAGGGGGGGACACGGTGAGATCATGGCCACAACCCCTCACCCAGCCCCCAACACCCGTCCCAGCCCTCACCAGAGTCATAGGTCTCCACTTTCTGGATGAACGGTGTGATTAGCTTGGGAGTGTCCGGCTTGTTGCGGCCGCCCAGCAGCTCCTCCTCCGCCTGCCTGAGCTCCAGTCGGTGGTAGTACCACTGCAACAACAGGCCATGAGTCCCCCCCAACACCCTGGAAGGTTCCTCTGGCTCCCAAAGCCCAGCCCTGAGGAGAACAAGCCGCAGGTGCTGCCAGCAGGAGCTCACCTGGTAGTAGTAGTCATCATCCATGTTCTCACTCTGCAGCTGGATCATCTCCACCTTGATGACCCAGTCCTTCTCCTTAGAGGTCATCAGCCCAGCATGAGGGTCCGTTTTAGGAGACCATGGCTTCTTGGGGGAAACACTGGCACAGGAGGAGACCTCAGCCTCCTGTGACCACCTAGAGCCCTCCCTACATCCCACAGCTTCCCAGGGACCCCTCATACCTCTGGGCCTGCCTGCCCTGCTGCTGGCGCTGCGTCAGGATCCGCTGGTGCTGGGGGTGCAGCTGGGTCATGCGGCTGGGCATGCTGCAGGGCAGACCAGACAGGGGTCAGGAGGGGCTCAGGACACCTCCAGAGCAGGGACACCCTCCAGCTGCTTTGTGGGGTCCCATCTGGACACCCCACTCCTGCTACCTGAAATTCAGCTGGCTGTTGGGTGAGGGGCTGAAGAAGAGAGCAGGGTCCAAGGAGGGGGACATGGGCCCAAAGTGCATGGCCAGGGGCTGCAGTGGGCTGTCCATGGTCGGGGACCCAGGCTGGAAAGGGGCTGGAGACGTGTACCCTGCAGTCTGAGAGGGAGAAAGAAGCAATCAAGGGTCTGAGCCTTCCCTTCTGAGCGCCCTGGATGGGTCAAGACAGCTCTGTGCTGGCTTCTGGCTCCCATCTCCACAGGGGCCACCCTCTGGCAAAAACAACACACTGCCACTGTCCCCATCCCCTGCTGCTCCATGGCCACGATGGTGGCTCCCAGCCCAGAGCGTTACCTGGTTGGAAGTGAAGAGTGGAGGGGGCCTGTGAGCTGGCGGGAAGGCCCGAGGGGGGCACAGGGAGCGAGGAGGCATCAGAGGCGCCTGCTGCAGGGCAGGAGATGGGAAGTGTCACTTCGACAAGCCTGTCCTCCAGGCTGCACCTCCAGGGACAGGAGGACAGAGAAAGAGGGAATGCAAGAGCCCCCCAACAACCTGTTACCTGCTGGAAGAAGCGCTGGGGGTAGGACTGGGGGGACATCAGTCTCAAGTCAGGGTTCTTGAGCCGGGGAGAGTCCCCATAGCCCCTCTGCACACGGGAGCCAAGGAAGTCAAAGGCCATGTTGCTGGATGGTGGGGGCCTCTCCAGGACCTGGAGGATGGCTTTATCCTGCAGGGCGGAGTCAGCAGCAGGTGGGAGCAGGGCCCAGCTGGGATCAGTTTAGTTCCCCCAGCACCAGGCAGCTCACCAAAACCTTCAGTCATTGCTCAAACAGACCATGCACCACCTGGGCTCCTACCGTGGTAGTGCAGAACAGCTGGGAGCCCAAGGGGATACCCAGCATGGGAGTCCAAATCCCCCCAAACTCAACAGTTTTGCCTTCAAAACCGGGCTCTGCTTTGAGTGGATATATCCATCCACAGCCTTGCCACCCAAGACACATCCATGTACCTCCAGAGGTGTGAAGAGGCTTTGGAGATTCCCCAGTTACCCCAAATCCCTTTGTGACCATTGTCCCAAGGTAGGAGGGCCTGGCTGGGAGTACCCACCTCCAGCACATGGTGGGGTGAGACACTGCCAGGGCAGGAGCCCCATGTCCCAGGATCCATTGTCAGCTGGAAGACAGGGAGATGGTGGGCATGGGGCAAGAGGACGGGAGGAGGGGGGCAGGGGACACTGTGGGGGGCTGCTCAGCCTTGTCGCCAAATGGGAGGGGACATTTTTACCATGTCCTCCTTGCCAAACTCTGCCCAGCAAGCACCAATCCTGCTGTCCAGTACTGCTGAGTCCTGACTCTGCAAGGAAAGAAGAGTTACAGGTCTGTCTCCCTCCCCCAGTGCCCTACGTGGGGCAGGACCCACAGGCGTAGGGATGAAGGGGGGAGCAGCGGGACCCCTCTCCGCTCACGCGTCACCTCCAGCGTGGGTTTGCTCTGCACGGCTCTCATCACTGCCGGGTCTCCCAGGTCACTGGGCTCCTCACAGGGCTCCTGCTCTTCAGTTGCCAGCTCCTCCTCCTCTTCCTTCAACTCAGAGCCAACCCGCTCTGCCTCCAGCTCTGTCCCACCTTCTTCCTCCTCCTGGGGCTCTCCCAGCATCTCTGGCTGCTCCCCCTCTCCAGGCCCCAGTTCGTCCCCAACTTCAGTCTCCTCTACCACCACTTCAGCCACCTCAGGGCTCGTCTTCCGTGGCACCAGGAGTTTTGGAGTGTCCTCTGTAGAGTCTCGGTCTTGGAGTGGGTAAGCAGAGCAGGGCAGGGTATGTGAGTGCCTGGGCAGTACCCACGGGGGTCCCTGCTTCCCCCTTTGGGGGCTGGCTGATCTCCCCGACCCTCCAGCTCCCCTGAGGTCTTACCTAGCCCAAAAGTCATCTCGTTGTACAGGTCGAGCTCCTCATCCTCCTCGGCCATCTCCAGCAGAGGCGCATCTTCCACCAGTAGGAAGTCCTCGAGGATCTGGAAGGAGGGAAGCAGTAGGGTCCTCGCTAAGGGAGAGGTAACCCTAACATGCTCTCAAAGCGCAGGGGTGAGACCCCCCGCTGGTCTCACCACCCCACCCCGCTGGTGGTGCCAGGCAGCCCCAAGGGCTCCCAGCTGCACGGGAGGAAAGAACGGGAGTCACTGGCGCTGCCAGCGAGGGAGGACCCGCAGGCTCAGCCCGCCGGGACAGGAGGATGCCGATACGGAACGGCACTATCCCGGCTGGCGCTGAGACACCACTGGGCTTCGGCGGGAACACCCCACTACGAGGGCACGAACAGCAGACGAGCACAAGCCAGGGACGAGCACCGCACTAGCACCGCCAGAGCAGCGTCTGCTCCAGCACCGACCGCTCCGGGGAGCGCCAGCCCCGGGAGAACGGGCACCACCGCTGGGGCGAGACGTGTGGAAGCGGCCGCGGGGGGGGAGCAGCAGAGCAGGGCGTGGACTCACAACGGGCTCGCCGCCCTCCGCCATCCCGCCGTGCCGCCACCTCCTCCCTCCCACCCGCCCTCCGTCCGTCTCGCGTCCCTCTACGGGGCCGTGCTGCCCCCGCCGCCGCCTTTTACCGGCCGCCGCCCCCGCCCGGGCATGCGCCTGCCGTACAGCATGGCGGCGCCCAGCCGAGCCCCCGACCTGCGCCTGCCGTACAGCATGGCGGCGCCCAGCCGAGCCCCCCACCTGCGCTTGCCGTACAGCATGGCGGCCCCCAGCCGAGCCCTGCGCATGCCCCCGCCACCGGCGTGGATGGGGATGAAGATGAGGAGGGTGAGGTTTATTGACCCCACCTGAGGCCCTCGGGCCGTAGAACATCCCAACCCGGCTTTTTCCACTGTTCCCGTTGCTCCCTGCCTGCCATTGTGTTTTCTGAGCTGATACCCCTCTGAGGAGTTATGGAAAACCAGTGGGATGTGATCTGTCCGGCTGCAAGCACCCTGGAGATGTACAGATGTGGGCTTGAAAGCACGGGAGTCAGCGCTAACACAGTGAATCATTATGTCCTGCCAAGCACAGCTGGGTGCCATCATTTTCCCACATACACACCCCCCTGAGTGCTGGGAGCACCTCGATTGTGTCACCCACTCCCCAATAATTCTGTCTGCCAGTAAAAGCAGAAATGCCCCAAAAGAGGAAGATTTGGCTGCTCTGACCAAATCACTGCAGCCTTTTAAAAACATCATGTGGAAAAGAGTTGTGGTTCAGCTTCTCTTACAGGGAAAGTCTGACGAGTGTCACTGGTTGCGGTGGAGTCGTTGCCAGGGATTCACATCCCAAAAAGTATGGAAAGGATCCGCATCCTGCCATCAGCTCTTTGTGTGATCAATCCTCTCTGAGCGGAAGGGATTGCCCACCTGAGCAGGTGGTCAGATTTGCCGTGGGTCAGGCTGGACTGGGATGGTGACTCCCAGTGGAGTAACCTCGATGGCAGCTCTGCCACCAACACGGCCCTTAGAGATCTCAGGCTGGAGCCCTGACACCCCTCATAAGGTTCTGGCCACAGCTGCTCTGCTTATCTCAGTGGAAACACTGAGTGTTTTCTGCTGTGTGGCCGCTGCACAGCTTCACCACATAGCCAGCAAACCCAGCAGGGGCTGGGCCAGTGGGGATTGATAACAAGTGTTTTCACGATTTTCCTTTGCTTGTCCTCTCCTGATTCACCTGCTGCCTTTGGGATGTTCTCCATATGTGCTTTATTTGTTTAATTTAGGTTTTAATGGCACATGTTAAGAGAGCAAGTCCTAAAGGGCCCAGTGTTAGAGGACCCCTATAATGCTGTTATTTCCTCCCCACTAGTAATGACTTTCCTTTCTTTTCCCTTTATTTTTCCTTTCCAAGCAGTATTACCAGACTGCTCAGCAGCATTCCCAGACAAGGCACCAGAAAACCTGGTTCTTTGGCCTTGAGGTTCTCACGCTTGGTGTCAGGGAGTCTGTGCTGCATTGAACAACAGTAAATCCCTAATCCCAGAGCCGCTGGACTGAGATATTCCACACAGGCCTCAAGGGAGGCTCGGAAAAGAAGGTGGATGAGCTGTGCCAGCATAGGCTGTTGGCATAATATGATCCCTGGATGCAAAATCTTCTGCAAGAGGTGGGGTTTATCCCCAGTTCAGGTTGGAAAAGCCATCTAAGACCACTGAGTCCAACCATGCCCCCAGTACTGCCAAACCACCACTAACCCATGTCCCCAGGTGCCACATCCACGACTTTTAAATCTTTCCAGGGATGGGGACTCCACCCCTGCCCTGGACAGCCTCTGCTGGGGCTGGACAGGCCCATTCAGGGAAGAAGTTTTCAGTCATATTCAATTTAAACCTCCCCCGGTGCATCTTGAGGCCGTTTCCTCTTGTCCTGCTCCTTGTTCCCTGGGAGCAGACCCTGAACCCTCCCCCAGCTCAACCCTCCTGTCAGGGAGTTACAGAGAGCAAGAAAGTGCCCCATGAGCCTCCTTCTCTCCAGGCTGAGCTCCCCCAGCTCCCCCACTCGTGGTGCTCCAGACCCTTCCGCAGCTCTGTCCCCTCCTCTGGACACGCTCCAGCCCCTCAATGTCCTTCTTGTCATGAGAGGCCCAGAACTGACCCCAGGACTCAAGGTGTGACCTCAGCAGTGCCCAGTACAGGGGGACGATCACTGCCCTGTGGCTGTGGCCGCGCTGTGGCAGGTACCGGTCAGGTGCCGGTGCCCCCCGGGCCATGCCCAGCCCCCATGCCCGTCGCCCCCTGTCCCCCGCCCCGCCCCGCCCCAGCGCACGAACGAAAGCAAAAGCGCACCCGCCGCGCTGCCCGCAATGCGCAGGCGCGCAGGTTGGCTCGCACAACCTCGGCTCTCCCGCTCTGCCCGGAGACCGATGACGCGCCGGGCGCTCCGCGTCCCGATTGGCCAAGAGTTCCGAGGCTATAAAAAGCGGCGCGCCAGCGGTACGGGACAGTCTCTGCCGTGGGAAGAGACGCCGGTATGGAGCGGACCGTCCTGGGGTTCCTGGTGCTCCTGGCGCTGCTCGGCCTGGGGCGCGCCGCCGATCGTGAGTGCCGGGGGCGGCGTGAAGGGTCCTGCGTGGGGCAGGGAGGGTGAGGGGCTGGGGGGTCCCGGTGCCGGGGTGGGTGGGTGGGTGGCCGGGTGCATCGACGCGATGCCCAGCGCAGCCCCGCTTCTCACACCGCCCTCGCCCCCCTCTCCAGAGCCGCCGAAAGTCGAAGTCTACGCCCGAAAACACGCCGTGGAGGGACAGGAAAACACCCTCCAGTGCTTCATCACCAGCTTTCACCCACCAGAGATCGATGTGCAGCTCCTGAAGAACGGCGAGCCCATGACCGGCGTCAAATACGGCGACTTGTCTTTCAATGAGAAGTGGCAGTTCCAGCGCCTGGTCTATGCGCCCTTCATCCCTACCAGGGGGGACACTTTCGTTTGCAGGGTGGTGCATTCCACCCTGCCGGAGCCGCGGGTCTACCGATGGGGTATGCTTTGCCCTGCCTTCTTCCTGTGGCTGCCATTTGCGTGCCGGAGCACGTTAGTTTATATACACAGTGTCTCTCTTCCTCCTCCTGGGAAGCAAGGTGTTATAGCAGGGTGGGTTTTGAATGTCTTGTGTTAGAGATGGAAAGTTAACTTGGTTGCAGCTGTAAAGGCTGTTATACACATCCATGAAGGATTCAGGGCGGATGTGCCTTTGTGTTGTCCATAGCGATTTGGGTGGTGCTGTGCTGTCCAATATCAGTGAACTCGCCTAGAAGGAGATGAGTCACACTGATTTTGGCCTTACCTTCAGAATATAAGGGACGCAGTGGTGGGGACTGTGGTCGTGACCCAGCCGAGGGCAGCTCTCTGGTTACACCCAGTAGGGGTGGGCTTGTGGGTACTGGGGAGGGGATGCCGTTTGCCCCAAAGCCTAATGTTCCACCCTTCTTCCCTGCAGAACCAGACTTCTGAGCTGTGTCTGGGGTAATCCATGGTGAGTTATGCTGATGCTGCTTTTTGTACTGGTAAGGGGAACGTGGACCCATTTCTGTATAGGAGAGAGTGTGTAACTTGCAGGGTTGAGGAACAGAGCAACTACCCCCAAAAGCAGACCATGTTACTGCTGATTTGGGGCACAGGACTCTCCCCACACTTTTTCTACCCACTATTCAGCCATTCTTTGCCTACAGGAGTCTAAAGAAAGGAGACCCTTGGAGAAAACCTTCCATGTCTTTGCTGTGTCAGCCAATTGAGAGTTGTCACAGGTCCCCTAATGCTTCTTCAGGCCTCACAGTGCTGTTTCCTCTCTGGGGAGGAGGAAGTTGCTGGGCCTGGAGATCCTGTGCCTTGGGGGAGGCAAGCTGGTTAACCTGTGTCAGGCAGCACAATGTAGGATTTGTGAAGCACAAACCAGAAGGAGTTTTGGGTTTAATTACCAGTGTCTCAGAGTTTGAGGGCTCTATGTTCTTCAGACTATATTCTTGTAACTGATGTGGGTTTAGCAACAGGGAAATTCCAGTTTAACCCTTGATCAGAAGAAAACTGAAGATATGTGGCCCAGCTGACATAATGCGCTGGCTGAAACGACTTAGATAAGTGCCCTCGTAGAGGCAGGATAATGATTAACTGTGCCCAGGACCTCACTTGAATTGCCTTTACTCTTGTTGAACTCTACAAAGTTGTGTATGGCTACTCCTCTGGTTTGTCGCTCACTTTTGGGCAGCGGGGGACGGGAACCTGGCCCCAGGGCAGGGTCTGGGATGTGTTGTGTCCGCAAGACACCGTGGCTTTGGCTGGTGGGACACTGGCCTGGAGGTCACCAGTGTTGAGGGATGCCAACCTTGGCTGGAGGTGGGACATGGGCAGCTTCACTGGAGTCTGGGGACAAGGATTGACTGAGCTGGGGTGGAGGAGTTGAGAGCAGGATATGCTGCCTGGGGTGGAGAACAAGGATCCTCTTGACTTGTTGAACTCTGAACCCCACCAAGGAAGAGACAGAAAAGCAGTTTCTGCAGGAGTTTTATCTCATGGGAAAGTGGATCTGTGCCAGCAGCTGAGATGCTGCAGTCAGAGTGCTCTTGAGGAAACCATTTTTGACTCCTAAAATAATTACGGTTTAAGCTGTGACCAGAGTGATTTATGTCCATCTCCTCTCTACGCAGGTCTAAAAAATTCTTCATGCAAATCAAACTCTTTTCAAGCTTGTGTGCCGTCTTCATGATAACCACAAGAGTGATTATCTTGCTTCAAGGAATTATTTAATCATGCTTGTCAAGATATCTTTTGCTGAAAGCAGCAAGGGGGCTCAGGGGGCGTTTTGAGCATCCGGATATAAATGCCTATGTATACTGCTTAAAAACTATTTTAGCTTTAAAGTCTACCAAATTGTACAGAATTTTTACCTTAATAAAATCATAGCTATTTAAATGTTTTTTCAGAGTCATTGGACAACCTGAGATGATTTCAAGGGCTCCAGCAGCCACCAGGTTGAAAGTGAATCTGGAGCCTTATGACACTGATGCTTAGTTGTGCTTTTTTATCCTACTGAGAATGTGTAAAAACACTTTTCCATCAATAAAAAAAAATAATTAAAGATTTTTCTGGTTGATGTGGTATCTGCCTGGTTGGAGGCTCCTGCGCAGCTCTGAAGGGAAGGCATAAGGTTTAAAAAAGGGATAAAGAAACCTTGGGGATGTGGGGTGGGACATGGAGTGAGGGGCAGGGAATGGTGCCCACTTCAAGGGGGAGAACTCCAGATCATGCATCTTGGGGTGTGGGGTGTAAAGCTGTAAAACTGGGCAAAGTGTGTGTCAGCAAATTTCAGTTCTGTTTTTCTGTTCTCTATGGTTGACCCTATAGAGAAAAGCAATTGAAGCCACTCTTGTGTCATACCATGGGGGGTTGATGGCAGCACCCAAAACCAGTGCTATTCCCATTACACTGCTTTTATTTTACAAAGAAATCAGTGTGATTGCTTGAGGAGAGTTGGAGTGAGATGAATCTGACCCATGTGGATCTTGTGTAGGTGAAAAAGGGTCCATGGAGACCAGGGAGTTGCACATCTCATCTTGGTATATTAAGATTTGCTGTGATGCAGAACACCTACTTGAGATTTTTGAGGGATCTTAGCTTGTTCTGTAGCTTTTTTTATTATAACTGTTTTCCAACACCTGAGTGGGAGGTTGCTGGGGTGCAGGGCCTGGTTATGGTGATCCATTTGGGCTCATCAGTGTTCTAACCAAAATCCAGAGCAGTGAGGTTGTCATGGCTGGGTGGTCATGTACAGGGCTAGTCACCCAGCATGGGACAGCAGGACCTACCAGAACCACCACACAGGGCCAGGGACTGACCAGTCACTGTGCCAGCCTCATCAATGGTCCTTGTGTGGGAGAAGGTGGTCTGGGAAGAGGGAAAAGCTTTGGACTTCTCCCACAGAGACCCCTGCAGAGCAGCTCAACCTGCCGTGTGAGCCCAGGGAGCTGTAAAGCACGTTCTGGGCTCCTGTGGATCACAAAGGACCACCCAGGTGCTTTCCACCATCTCAGCTCCACCTTTACTATCCTCAAGAGCATTAGAGAGTAATGGCTGGGTAGCCCTTCCACCAGAAAAGCTTCATCCTAATTAGAGCACAAGTGGAGTCGACTGCAGAAGCTGAAGACACTGTAGAGGCAATGTGGGACGACCCACCTCCAAAGGACAAGTCAGCATCCTCCCACATTGGGGAAGTCTTTGCCCTGATTGCGTCTGTGGCATTTTTCTGGTCTTACTTAGGAAACATTTTGATGGTTTACTCAAAAATCCCCTGTCTGTGGGAGAACAACATATGCCCATCCCAGAGGCTGATGTGGATTTCAGTATCTGGAAACACTTTCTCTGTTTTATCCAGCATCCTTGGGGTTCCAAGACACTCAAGATGTGTCGCTGCTGCTGGCTCTTCAGTGACAGTTCCCAGCAGATCGGATATCCTGAAGGACGTCTTGGCAAGTTTGAAGCACGAAACAAGCCTCATTTTTGCCTTATGAAATACAAGAAAATCTGCTGCAAGCCAGCTGTTTCCTGAGTCCATGAAATACGTGTGGTTTGGGTAGAAAAACTTCTAGAACAACTTAGGATCCACAAGGCTCGAGTCCAGCTTCTGGCCCTGCACAGGACACCCCAACAGTCCTGCTCGGCACATGAGGGCCTTGTCCAAACACTCTTTGGGATCTGATAGGTTTGGGGACGTGATCGCTGCCCTGGGGAGCCTGTTCAGTGCCCGACCACCCTCTGGGGGAAGAATTTTTCCCTGATACCCGGCCTAAACTTCCCCTGGCACAGCTCCACGACGTTTCCTCCCCCCGTCCCCTGGGCGGGGTTTCCCGCCAGCGTCGCCCCTCAGCCTCCTTCCACCTCCCCTCAGGGTTGTCCCGCCTCCCCTCACGGCTGTCCCGCCTCCCCTCACGGCTGTCCCGCCTCCCCTCAGGGCGGTCCCGCCTCCCCTCAGGGCTGTCCCGCCTCCCCTCACGGCTGTCCCGCCTCCCTTCAGGGCTGTCCCGCCTGCCCTCAGGCCGGTCCCGCCTCCCCTCAGGGCGGTCCCGCCTCCCCTCAGGGCGGTCCCGCCTCCCCTCAGGGCCGGTCCCGCCGCGATGTTCCGCGGCCGCCGCGCCTGGTTCTCGCAGAGCGTCAGCCCGCGCCCACGGGGGCTCTGGGGTGAGGGGAACCGGCGGCGGCAGAGCCCGTTTGGGGGAGCCCCGGGGGCACCGAGCTGGCAGGAGCCCGCGGGGGGATGGAGAGGGGAACACAGCCCCGTCACCCCTCAGTAGGGATTGAGGAGGGGGGCACAGCCTGGTCACCCCTTGATGGGGACGCAGCCCCATCATGCCTTGGCTGCGCAGAGCTGGAGGGGTACAGTCTTGTCACTTCTCAGTGGGGATGAGGAGGGAGGAACAGCCTCATCACCGCTCAGTGGGGCAGAGCAGGAGGGACACAACCCTGCCACCCATCAGTGGGGATGAGGGTGGGGAGGGAGCACAACCCCATCACCCCTTGGTGGGGTACAGCTTCAACACCCTTAGTAGGATGAGGGGGGAACACAGCCTTGTTGCCCCTCACTGGCAGCACAGCAGTGGGGACACAGCCCCATCATCCCTCGGTGGGTCTGAGCCCCCCAGGGCAGGCAGAGCATAGGTTTGGCCAGCCCCACCTGTACGAGTGCAGCCCATGGTGGTCCCACACTGAGGAAAAGCCCTGAACCCTCAGTGGGGCAGTGGGAGTCCCACAGCCATGGCAGGGCCACCACAGCTCCCACTGCAGGCCCCATCCCTGCAGCCCCACAACCAGACGTCCCACTACAGGTCATCCCAAAGAGGAAATCTCTGGGATGCCCACCCTCCCCTCACCCCCTGTCCCCCCACAGTGGCCGGCGGAGGGGCACTGACCGACTGGCTGGATGCCGAGTACCTCTTCAGCAGCGACGCCACTCACCCCGACACCCGCAGGTGGGTGATGGAGGCATTTGTCTCTGGCTTTAATGTATTTCATGGGAAGTATTTCCTGGATACCAACGTCCTGTAAATGTCAGTGGGGTGTTTTAAAATTTTGGTATGGATATGCCAGGGTTTTACTGCCCAGTGGAGTCTGGAAACTCACATCTGTGCTACATACTGTAGACAGACAGAACAGAAAAAAAAACATCTATATGTTGAGCTGGGCTTAACTCTATATAAATGACACTAATTGTACTGGTTTCTTGCTGCCTGCTGGAAAAATAGGATCTAAAACAGGGGTGGCACCACTCCCAAGGAAGGAACCCAGAGGTAAAAAGCTGGTGTGAGTTAACTCTGAAAGGAACCATGGGGTAAAAATGGCTGGCAAAGGGCAGAAATGCTTAATATAAAAGATTAGAGAGTTCCAGAACATTCGTACAAATATGGGGAAAGACTTCTCACTTCCTCAATATTAGTGAATATTTATTTACTGTCATGTCAATATATTTATGGTAAAGGGTGCTGTGATGCTTCCAGCAGGCTTTGCTAGGCTGGACTAAGCAGCTTCTTTGCAACACACCAGTGCTTAAAACTGGCATAGATTTTTGGTATCCTTCAGCCATCTGCTCCAGCTGTGTAAGGGGAATTCCGAGAAACCCGGAATGACGACATTCCTTCCACCACACTTCCTGCCTGACTGCGCTGTTCCCCCAGGGGAATGATACATAATTATATATTGTGTAAAATGTATAAAATACATATTCAATCTACATACTCAGATAATTTCTTGGGGAAAACGTAATCATTATCCATACCGTTAAACCCAGCAAACAGTATTAGTTCCCCTCTAAGGAGGACGGTGAGAACTTGAGCACCTTCCACCTGCCCTTCCTTGCTCAACTGTGTGAGCAGGGACCAGTGGGGAGAAGAATAAATAAAGGAAACTCCCTGAAGTAGTTTCACCTCAAGAGCAGAGTGGGGCCACTTAATCCCTACAAATATGTTTACCTAGTCCATAGTCTTCTTCCTCCAGGCTGCCGGCAGCCAGAATCCCATAGATAGAAAATCACAGGAAATTAAGTGTTTTTGGCAAAAATATCACAGCAGGCTGGTTTTAATGACAGCATCCCTCTAACCTTTCTGGTTTTGGTTTGTTTCTAGGTTCACCTTTGGAAACCAACTCTCTTTTTCTCTTCCAGCATACACGAGAGCCTCAGATACTTGGAGGGCAGAGCCACAGTCTTTCACTCCCGTTACCTCTCGGCGTGTGACCGCGCTGGCGCCACGGAGAAACCTTCAGTTGTTCTGGGCCACTTCGTCCTGCCCCCTGCCTGCCTGCAAGAAGGTCAGGGAAGAAAAAAATCCATTCGGGTTTTCCCTCCAGGGAGTTCCCCCATGAGCTCAGCCTTGGTGCAAACCAGAACCATCAGTTATTTCTGTGCAGGGAGGGAATTTCCTTCTGCTGGAGTGGCTCTTCCTCCCCGGAGGCAGCATATACTCCATCTATTATCACAGAATCACAGAATGGTTTGGGGCTGGAAGGGACCTTAAAGCTCATCTCATTTCACCCCCTGTCATTGGCAGGCACACCTTCCACTATCCCAGGTTGCTCCAAGCCCTGTCCAACTTGGTCTTGAGCACTTCCAGGGTTGGGGCAACCACAGCTTCTCTGGCCAACCTGTGCCAGGGCCTCACCAGTCTCACAGTGAAAAATTTCTGCTGAATCTCTAATCTAAGATTGTGCTTTAGCAGCTTAAAGCCATTACCCTGTTCTTCCAGGCCCTTGTCCAGAGTCCCTCTCCAGGTCTCTTGGAGCCCCTTTATGCACTGGAAGGGGCTCTAATTGTCTCCCAGAACCTTCTCTTCTCCAGACTGAACACCCCCAGCTCTCCCAGCCTGGGTCCAGAGCAGAGGGGCTCTGGCCCTCGGAGCATCTCTGTGGCCCTACCTGGACTTGCTCCAGCAGCTTTATGTCCTTCTGATGTTGGACCCCAGGGCTGGAGGCAGCTCTGCAGGTGGGGTCTCACCTGAGGGGGCAGAACCCCCCCCCCCACCTGCTGCCCACAATGTGGGATCAGTCCAGGGCACATGGAGTTTCTTGGTGCCAGCTCATGCGGCTGGGGCATGTCCAGCTCCTCCTCCACCAACACCCCTAAGTCCTTCTCCTCAGGGCTGTGCTCAGTCCATTCCCCCAGCCTGGATTTGTCCTTGGAATTGCCCTTGCCCAGAGGCAGGACCTTGCACTTTGGCCTTGCTGTCCTCGGAGGTACCTGCAGGGCCTCCCTCAGGCAGCGATGCCACAGTCCCATTACTTGATGCTCTCGGTCATTTGTTTTGTTGTTCTTGGCAGAAATCAGAAGGAAAATCGGCTGTTTTATCTGGGAGCAGGTGGATGTCCTTGAAGAAAAGGTAAGATGAGAAATTCACACTACAAGTGTGGCTTAAAAAAATAAGGGTTGTATCAACTCCAGGGAGCCTGGTTTTCATTCCCAGACCGTCAGCCCACATACAGCATCAAGTCTTGTTTAAACAGTTGGAGGCACAGCAACCACAAAATGATGGAATTTTTAATACTCCGTAAAGTCAACAACAAAACCTCTACCCTGGATTTCCAGAGGGTTGACTTTGGTCTATTCAGGACACCAGTTTGGAAAGTCCCTTGGAAAGCTGACCTTAAAAACAAAGGGACCCATGAAAGCTGGACATTCTTTAAGAAAAAAATCCTGAAAATGCAGGAGCAGCTTGTTCCCAGGTGCCAGAAGATGAGCCAGCAGGGAAGAAGATGGGCCTGGCTGAGCAGGGAGCTTTTGCAGGAACTTAGGGGAAAAAAAAGGAGGGTGTGTCATCTTGGGAAAAAGGGGCAGGCAACTCAGGAAGTGTTTAAGGAAGTTGTTAGGTCAGACAGAAAGAAAATCAGAGGCAAAAGCTCAGTTATAACTTAGTCTGTCCACGTCTGTAAAGGACAATAAGTGTTTTTATAAATACATTAATAACAAAAGGAGGGCCAAGGTAAACCTTGTCCAGACAGATGCCCAGTCTCCCAGCTCACCGTTCCAGGGATTCTGATTGCCACAGGCAGAGCTCAGACCCTTTGGTGCAGCATTTTCCCTCTCATTTGTGCCTCTTCTCCTTTCAAAGCAACTTTGCAGCACTTCTGAAGCAAAAAATGTGCTTAGACCTAAAATTAAACTCTAAATTACACCTGAAATCACAAGCCCTAAAAATTCCATTCCTGAGGTGTGTCCCAGGTGCTCTGGGAGGGACAAAGAACACCATTTTAACTCAACCCTGCGTTGATTTTCACAGCCCAATGGAAATCCAACAGAGAAACCGGAGGCAGCAAGAAATGGCTGTGAAGAAGAACCAGCGGGGGAAGTGCTAGACCTGGACAACAGGTATTTTTGCACCCTGAGTGGTGGGATTTGGACACCACCCCCAAATTCCAAGTGATCCCAGTGCACAGGAAGTAACACACAGAATTTTTTTTGCCCCTACTCTGATACAGCAGCGAAGAAACAGACTCTGAAGCACCTTCCCAGGGGGGATTTCCGTACCGTGCTCTCCAGGAATACCCAATAAATAACATGGTGACAGGTAAATCCACCTGGAAAGGCCTGTGGATGGAGGGGGGGGAGCATGGACCCTGGTGAGCCCATTTTCCCTGCACAGGCTACACTTCCGCCCGGGACATGAAGAAATACGAAGGGGAGCTCCACGACTTCATCCCTGGCACATCAGGCTATGCAGCCTACTGGGTTCAAACCAAAATTAGCATTTACTGTGAGAGGAAGACCAAAATGAAGAGGAAATTGTAATGAATAGGTGGCTGGAGCAGCAAAAACTTCCCAGTTTAAGAGCTGCCAGAGAGGATTTATAAATTATCCAACTGCAGCTCAACATGTTCAATGTGTAGTTAAACACTGGCTGAATTTACTGCAAATATTTTCTTCTTTAAGCAACTACCTAAATTTCACAACAAACACAAATACAAACATTTCTCTCCAAAACACAAACCCTTTGTCATTTTATTCCTACCAGGAGGGGGGGTTTAAGCTATGGCTGTGAACAGTTTTCCTTGAGGGGACACACTTGAGGTCTCCTTCCTTTTACTTTATCAAGTAATTTTAAGACTTTTCCCTTTCATTTAAGAACTTAAAAGTGACTAGTGAGGTTATAAAAAGCAACTTTAATTTACGCACAGTCTGACCCCTAGGCTGCCTGCCCAGGAAAGCACAAACCTGGGACACGTTTCCACAAGCTCCCACAAGTCACCACAGTCATCCTCTCCCATGGCCCCAAAAGCAGGAGAGCCTCTAAAATACCACTTTGATCCTCACACCCCAGCCAGGAAAGACCCCAACAAGATGCCACAAACAGGAAGGTGTTGCATCATCTGCACCTGAGAACCCGCCCTCCCTCATCCCCAGGGACACGGGTGTCCAAAGACCAGGCAGGCTGAGGTGGTTTCCTCACGTTTATTGGAAAAGCGAGACACAGGGACAGACTCAGAGCGCTCCTCGGGGCGTCTTGAAGTTCATCCCCACCGTGGGCTGTGTCACCTGCAGGTTGGACAGGCTGCCGAAGTCCTGGAAAACAACATAGGAACAACGCCATCAGCAACAGCACCCTGGCCCAGTGACCACTGAGGGTGGGGGGCAGATTCCCTCAGGGAGGAGCAAGAAGGTGCTGTGGCAGCACCGTGGGGGAATTCAAGTCTCCTGAGGAGGGGGAGATCACCCCACTCCAGAGATCAGCTCAATGGTGAGGGAATCCTTGGAGGGGAGGGTAAGGAGCGCATCCACCTTGCCCATGGCATAGCCATCATGTCTCTCCCTCCCCTCCCAAAGAACCATATAGAAATTAATCTGCCCACAGGACCCAGGGCAGAGGGAGTCCCACCATGTCCCTGGAGTGATGGAGCCTTCAGCCAACACAAGTGAGAGCAGTGCCAGGGACATGCCACCAACCAGCCAGAGGATAGCTGAGGCCACTCACCAGGAGCTTCAGCATTTCCTTGGTGTCCGGGTCCACTTCAATGATCTCCTGGTCAAGGGCAGAGACCTGGGGACAGAGGGGAGAGAGAGATCTGGTTTGATAAAGCCCCGCTACCCCCTGGGTGTTCCCACAGCCACTGTGGTCCTGTCCCACTGCAGACAGGATCTCCCTGCCCACTGTGGGGAAGGGCTCCATCAGAAAAGCCAAGAGGACCCCAGTGGAGCCCAGTTCTCCTGACAGAACATGTTGAGAGGCCACACTATGGGAGAAGAGCCTGTTTTATGGCAAATCTTTGGAAAACCAAGGCCCAGTATGCTCCAGGCCAAGGCTGCTGAGGAGCTGGGGTTGGGCCCACAACTGCACCGGTCCTGACAGTCACCCGTAGTAGCCCACAGTGTGTCCCACCTTTACACCTACACTCTTCTGCTCTTTAATCCCAGAGAAACCTCCTCCAGCCCTCTCTGGCCCCCAAACCTCCATGTCCATGGGTTTCCCTCCCCAAGACCTACACCACACCAGGATTTTTCTAAGAAACCACGAACAGCGCAAGTTCAGCTGATGCTGTACCAACAGCTGCAGCAGGGACGCTCCTTCCCTGCTTGGAGCCCCTTCCCTGCAATCTTTGGATACAAAGGTAACCACACTCTGGCACCATCATGGTTTGTGCAGCACAAAAACCTGCAGCTCTGCCAGAAGCCCACCAAGCAGATGTGGGAGAGGGGTGAGATGCACTGTGCCTGAAGGCCACAGGATTTGGGATCAAGTCCCTAGAACACAGGAAATGCTTTTGGAGCACTTCACCCAGGTAACAGGTGGGACCTTGTCCCCTTTGGAGCACAGGGGTAAGAGGAAGGCGTGCCCCCAGTTTCTCCTCTCCAGCAACACTGGCTGCAGGGCACGTTTCCAGCTGCTCTGAAATATTCTCCTGCCTCCCAACAAGTCGTTTTTCCATCCTTTTTAAAGTCAGCAAAACCAAAGCGCAAGAAAGCAGCTGCCCTTCCCACCCCAGGCAGTAGGTCTGGAGGGCCCCACCTCATCCCCCTTGACCCAAACCCTCCTCAGCTCCTCCCTAAGCTGAGGGTTTGTTTTAAAGGAATCTGGGCCCATTAGTGGAGATGTGCCGAGGCAGGAGGGAACAACGGCGAAGCCTCACCTCGGGGACGTAGTTGTCCCTTCTCTCCCTCTCCTCCTCCTGCAGTTTGATGGAGATGCCGCGGACAGGGCCCCTCTGGATTCGCTTCATCAGGTGGGTGACATACCTGCGGGGGACACAGGGCTGTCCAGGGCCTCCCCGGGACTCCCGCCACCCTTCCCCACACCCCCAACCCCGGCACCGCGGCGGAATGAGAAGATGGAGCCGCCACCTCGGGGGGAACGTCAGGGATGAAGTGTCCGACAGCAACAGGGTTTGGGGGGGAACAGAGACCCCCCCAAACACGGGAAAGCTCTCGCGCTCCTCTCCCTGCACTATCGATGACCCGGCCACAGGCGGGACCGTGATCACTTTCGAATGCAGGGCCTGGCCCGAACCTCCCCCTGGGCCACCCTCAGTGCCCAAACCCCACCCGGAACCTCCCCCTGCCCTCGCCCCCGGGGACACCGTCAGTGCCCAAACCCCATCCAGAACGCCCCCGTCCCTCACCCCGCGATCTTGTTGCGCAGCTTCTTGCTGGGGATGATGGCGATCTCCTCGCACACGCGCTTGTTGGTGTGGAAGTCGTTCCCCAGGCGCGTGTAGTACTTCTCGATGATCACCCGCGCCGCCTTCTTCACCGTCTTCGTCCGGACGCGTCCCTGCGCGGGGCCGGCATCGGTCAGGCCCCGCCGAGCCCGGGCCCAGCGCCTCCTCACCCAGCGCCCCCTCCCCCGGCTATCTCGCCTCCCGCCGCCCCCCGCTGCCCCTAGCCCCGCTCCCCCCGGTCCCCGCGCGGCCGCCGCCGCCCCTGCCGCCGCGGCCCGGCGGGCGGATGGCGGTGGATGGCTGGGCCCGGACTCACCATGTCGGCGGCGGCCGCGCAAAGAGAGCTGGCGGTGGCGGGAGACCCCGGAAGCGCACGGCACGCACAGCGCCCCCTGGCGGCTCGGAGGGCCTCCACAGGGCTGGAGTGGGCGAGGTTATGACTTGGTGGGCGTGGCCAAGTCGGGGGCTCCGCAGGGTCCCAACGCCGCCCGCCCCGCTCGGCCCCGGCGCCGCACCCCGCCCGCCCAGCACCGCTCCGTGTCCCCAGGGCGGCATGGAGCAGCACAGGAGGCGGGTCTGGGGCACCAAAACATCCCCAGGACAGGCCGCGATAAAGGACAAAACTCACAAACTCGCATCACACAGCCCCAAAGGAGGGGCAACCAAACCCGGGTAGCTGCAGAGTTGGAAGGGGGCACAAGGAAGGAGCCCAACACCTTACCCTCTCCCCAAACTCTCCAGGGACATGGGGCACCCGAAGGTGTCCACTGTGGACACCCCCGTTGCACCCCAAGTCCTATTCAGCCCTCCCCCACCCCCCAAACACAGAAAGGAGCCCTAGGATCCCTCTCCCACCCACACATTCCTCATGCAGGGTGTCACCCCTGCACCACGGAGGGTGGGAACACACAGGCCCTTCCACTTAACTTGATGCTGCAATTAGAGGAGCTCCAGCTACAGCTCAGGGGTCCCACAAGCACCTCTAGTAAGTGGAATCTAAAAACACACCTCCCAGCAGAGAGAGCTCCATCCCACCAAGTCACCCACAGCATCCATAACTCCATCCCTACACCTCCCTGTACCTCTGGGAAAAGACAGCACAGCCCTCCCAAAGTTTAGAGACACCCCCCAAAGCAGAGAGCACAACAAAGTTTCTTTTTTTGCTGCAACGTGTTTATTATGTGCCAAAAACTACACCACAGCTTACTCCACGCGTCTGTAGGAGAGTGCAGTCTTGCCTGCATATACTACAATGAGGTAGAGACTTCACAAACAGCTTCACAAAACCCCACAAAGAGCAGCTGGGATATGCAACAATGCAACATCAGCTCAGCAGGAAAGAAAAAAAAAAAAAAACAAATCATCATAATAAAGAGGGAGAAATTATGACACTGGTTCTTTGGCACACAGCTTCCGATAGAGGGGGAAGTAACAAAAAAAATAATAATTGTCATAATTAAAGGTCTCGAATCCCAGCAGCAGCATTTCACTTGACTGCACTGTTACTCCAAACGTCTCGGGAAGGAAAGGAAAATTACTTGTCCCCTCTAAGAGAAAGGGCTCCCAGGAACCTTCATCATCCACCGAAACGCAGCCCTTTTTTAGCTTGTTACAAAAAGAAAAGGTTTAAGTCCTGTGACTTTGTGTGATTAAAAACCTCTATCAACCCCCCATAAGTGCAACTTAAAAAAGTGCAACAAACTATTTTAAAACTATATACAGCAGCTCAGAGATCATCATCTCATCCAGTTTCAAATCCAAAAACAAAAACAAAGCCCCGCCTGTCCTGTTGCAAACCCCTTGATTTACAACATCCTGCCAGCAGCCCCCAGACACAAATTGCAATAATGTTAAAAGCTGCCAGGAAAGAAAAAAATCTCTCGTTTCAAACGACTTAAAAACTGTTCTTAAGAGTGTAAAAAGGAACTCGTAAAAACCCTCGAGCGTAAAATATGAAATATGATTTGGTTTAAATGAAGAGCAAAGTCTCCTTTGTTGTTACAGTAAAAAACGCCAGCTGAACACCCAGGTCACGCCGTCCAGGTGGGGGTAAATGAATGGAAAGGCACTGTATGGCAACGGCAAAACAATGACCAATGAGACCTGCGCTCTCTCCACCAGTATTGCAAGGAATGTAAAAAAGCGCTTTTAAAAAATAAAAAAACCGAGGCAGAGGTGCCTGTGGCGACACCCCCGCAACACGTGGCCCTTGGTTGGTTGGGTTTTCTTCATTTTCGATTTTTGCTTCTCATCAGCAAACCAGGAACCAAAGTCTGGGAACTGCAGAATGGCTTGAGGGGCGCTCCCCCCCACTCAAAACACCCCCAAACAAACCCCAACAAAACTCACTGTGCATTAGTGCAGAAACAAAAAGACCAGCAAGTGCAAACATGAATGTAAGATCTGTTGTTTTGTTTTTGTTGGTTTTTCTTTTTTTCTTTTTTTTTTTTCCCCGTCAGTCCTCAGGAAGAACATTCCCAGCCAGGCCTGGCTCCGGCAGGCGCTTCCCTGCTCCCCACTCGGCAGGTTCTCCAAGGGACTCCCCTGCGCCTGCGGCAGCCCCGGCACCCTTTAGCTGGAGGAGTCCTTGTTCTTCTGGTTGCGCATCAGCGGGCGGTGGTGGCGCAGGACCTCCATGGAGTGCTGCCAGTGCCAGCAGGAGCGGCAGAAGTACTTGAAGCAGATCTGTGGGCAGAGCAGAGCAGCGACACCGTGGGCTTTCCAGCAGCTAAGGGTCACCAGAAGCAAAGCAGTTTCTCCCCTCTCTCCCTGCCCGCTGTCACAGCCCCCTGCCAGCATGGTGGATCCGTGGATGGGAGGGAGGGAGGGAATGCCAGCAATAGCATGTTGTGCCCAGCTTCCACCTTCTGAACAGTTTGAAAGTCAGGGCCTGGGTAGTGGGGTAGCCAGGCTCTGCCCCCACTCCTCTGCATCTCTGCTCCTGGAGCAGAGCCTCCTGCTGCTCACCTCCCACTCTGACTCCGTGGAAAGACGCCAGACCCTGGCCAAGCTCCTCTGCCCACAGAGGGGAGGCCAGACACAGCCCCCTGTGCTTTGGGCAGCCCCAGGAGCGACCTCAGGGTGACACACTGTGACTCCAGTTTGTCACAGCTTGCAAAGCAGCAGCCTCCCCTCCTTCCCCTCCCCATCCCACAGTGGGCCCTGATTCTGCTGGTGATGTGCCAGTGTGACACAGCATTCCCAAACTGAGGTGGGGGGAAAGCTGCCTGTGCTTCCTGGTGAGCACCACAGCTGCCCCTCCTCCAAAACAAGGGCTCACCCCCAGCTGGGCACCCCATCCTGCCCACTCAGGAAGGGACAAGAGGCATTCCTGGACACCAACACAAACACCACTGCTTCTGGCACTGGAGAAACAGCCTTACCTGGTCTCTGCAGAAGAATGGGCCAGGCTGAGAGCTGCAGACTTGGCATATGGAGTCCTCCAGGTAAGGGTCGATCTGAACCTGCAGGAAAACCAGGCAGTGGGCACAGAGCAGTGCTGGGGCAACTGTTCAGTCCTTGGGCACCCCATATCTACCCTTAGCACCCCCTTGGGCTGTCAGCTCCCTACTTCCCCTCTGCCTGTGGGCTGTGGTGCCCCCAGCAGCACCAGCCACAACGCAGATTCCCCTCCCTGGGCTGCTCCACCAGCCCCACTCACCTTCTTCGTAAACTTGGTGGTTTTGATCTCCACGAATGCAGCGGACACGGCCTTCAGGTAACTGCGCTGGTTGTTGAAGGTGACACGGCCTGACCCTGGAATGTGCCAGACCATAAGCGTTAGGCAGTGGGGGCTGAAGGGGAGCCACTGCCAGCACCACCTCTTCCCCAGCACAGCTCAGCCACTGCCATGGAAGCAGCTTTGGCAGGAAGATGGTCTCCAGGGCCCAGGGGCTCTGCCTGCCTCCTTCTCCAGGCCCCACGCTCCCAGGAGGAGCAGCAGTAGGAAGGAGGCTGGCAGGGCCCTGCTGAGGGCAGCAAAGCAGCAGCTCCACACCTGCACCTGGAATATGCCGGTGCTGAGACAGCTCAGCAGCTTTTCTTTGCAGCCTCCCCCTCACCCCAGAGCCTTGTGTTCTGCAGCCTCGTTGCCAGTCAGCATCATTCCTGCACCACTTGCTTCTAGCTAAGTTGTGTTAAGCTCTGGGAAAACACAGCCATGCTTTCCTCCCAGTTCCTGTTCTGGGCCTAAGGGGAGTGCCGGGTGTTCCAGGACTGACACACAAG
The DNA here is from genome assembly GCA_035583135.1 of Lophotriccus pileatus. Classification (NCBI taxonomy): domain Eukaryota; kingdom Metazoa; phylum Chordata; class Aves; order Passeriformes; family Tyrannidae; genus Lophotriccus; species Lophotriccus pileatus. The sequence goes on from JAWWES010000018.1 coordinate 17,792,979, forward strand.
CAGATTCCTCCAGTCCAGCCACAGCACCAAGTGTCACCCAAACCCATCATTCCCCTTGCAGAACATGGAACAGCACAGGCAGAAGGGGTTATAAGAGTTGCCTCAATCAGCACAAACAATCAGGGCAGAGCTTAGTTACCAAAACTGTGTGCAGACTACTGTAACTTTAGGACAACTCCAAGGGCAGAAGTGCCGCTAAGCTGTTGGGAGAGGGATCTTGCCTGCTTGGAGCTACCCAGGCTCTGCATGAACCACAGGAGGCTGGGGTCATGCCCTGGGACCTCACAGGGCCTGCACAGGGAGGTTCTATGATACTTCATCTATGGCCTCACAGAATTTGCTTTAAGTCATTCTGCCATTCCCACCCCCTTGGGACTGTTCCCCTAAAGACACTTCAAGGGCTTCTCAGCACCATGGGCAAGATCTAAACACAAGACTTGCCCAGAAAAGCCTGACCACTGTCCAACGACAGTGACAAGCGGTGACAGCTCTGCAATACCAAGTTCTGATGTTGTTCCTGCCTGGCAACACCAGGAGATTCAGAGTTCCTCCTCAAGTTTGTGACATGCTGCAGCCTGAGCCTGGAAAGCTAGTCCTCAGGCACATGCTGTAGGGCTTTTCCACACAGACCAGTCACCTCAATGTTGACCCCTGGCCCATGAGGCCATCAGGGAGGTACAGGGGACACATGTCATGACATGTCACTGGAGCTGAAACATGATAAGAGCCCAAAGTATGAGTAAGGCCCATAGCTATCTCAGTTCCAGGGATGGAAGAATAGCTGCAGCAGCATCCAACAACCACTAACAGTACCAAACAAGGGCAGGAAACCCTTCAGCAATGCCTAAAAGGGTATTAAAACCCTCAAGCTGCTCTGGAATAACCTAGAATCTCCCAGATCCCAGGCATGTCAACTCTGACAGCCCTCCCCCAAGGTTGGTCTTGTCTTCCCACAGCCAGGAGGCGAGGAGCACAGACTGTGGAAGAGGCTGAACAGACATCTGCTCCCAGAGCCTGGCACCTGGGCAGCCTTCCAATTGAGGGACAAGCCAAGGGCACCACTGCAGCCTCCCCAGAGTGTGATCCTGGCGAGATTGTCACTTACCAATGGGATACTTGTGCTTGTCCGTGTCGATGCCAGCGTAGACCACCCCTCCAAACAGGTCGTACATGATGGCAGCCAGGGCTTCTGCGTTGAGCATCCCGTGCAGGGCCCCCACGAACACCGTCTTGCTGGGGTCGAGCCGCTGTGACGGGCTGCGCACGAAGTTGCTGTCGGCCAGGACCCACGGGATCACCTGCACCTGGAGCCACACACACAGGGCAGGTCAGCCACAGCATGCAGAGCCACACGCTGCGTCCTCACCCCACAGGAGCCACCCAGACACTCAGACCGCACCCCTGAGCTGCAAGTGTAACTCGTTGTTGCTGGTCAGGGTCCACATCCAAGGCACCACAGCCCTGGAGCTCCAAATACCGCAGGGGAGCCCACAAGGGAACAAAACCAACTCCTGCTTCCAGCCAAACTGGAATCCAAGCCACCAGTCCCTTGGGGCTGGCATCCAGGAGACAAACCACATTCCTGCACCAAATACTTATGGTGCAGTCGGATGCCTCTCAGCACAGGAGCCTGTTGTTGGAGGGGATCACTGGAACAACCCACCCACTGCCAACTCCCAACAGGCGCTTCCATCTGCTCAGCTGATGGAGGATTTCAGAGAAGAGAAGCTTCTGGCAGAGCTAAATCACCAATCTCTAAGCACAGAAGCACTGCCCATTGCCAGACACCTGGAGAGCTGTCTGGAGCAAGTTAGTTTGTGCTTATCTAGGTAAGAGCTGGATCTCCACCCTGTAACTCCCCAAACTCAGGCAGTGGTCCCTGATCTGAGGTCCCCCTTTCCTGGAAGGTCAGATGGAGCCTCCAGCAGCCTCAGCACCTCCAGAGCACAACTCAGAGCCAGACAAGGCTGCACTGGGGAACAACCTGGGATCCAAAGTATCTGCCTGGGGAACATGAAAGCTGTTAGTTTTGCGAGCAGAGGAGGCCTGATAAAGCATCAGAGGGATCCCAGTCTGATTCCAGAAGCAAAGGTATGCTAGAAGCAGCATGGAGCAATAAAATTCCCGGTTCCCATGCTCCTTTCCAGCTAACTGAAGATTAAGGCAGGGTCTGCCACCAACCCAGTAGCTCCACATCAGTTTAACATAAACAGCTGTGAAGGACACAGAAATGGCCTTGACACATCCCCACCACAGCAACACACCAGTTAAGGCCAGCCAGGAACCAGCACTCCTGTTGCTGCTGTTCCAGCCCTGCTTTCCTTTTCTCCAAGGATCTCACCCACATCCCCTGCTGCTCTCATGGCTCTGCTCACCTCTTTGCAGCGCATCCTGCGGCTGGACATCTTGAAGTAGTACTCACTGAGCCCATCAGGGCTCAGCAGGTCCTGGGAGCACGCCTGGAGCAGCGCACGCACAGACTTCTCCGACTCAAACACCAGGTACACATATCCTTTCAAACGGAAGGGAGAGAAGCAGCTGTTAGAACTGTGATGGAGAAAGAAGGCATCATCCCAGTTTGCAGACAGACACCCTCGAAATCACTCCGATGCCATCTGAAGTATCTGTGTGACAGCTCTTCCTGCCCCCAGCAGACTCTTTGTACAACCCAGAGTATGGCCAAGCTGGGAAGAGCCCAAACCCAGCGTGGTGCAAGGGGCAGAATGCCCACATCCACATGGGCCCCTGTCTCTTAGGCACAAACCACACCTGGACAACCCAAGTGGGCACCACAAGCCTGGCCACAGTGAGGCCTGCAGAAAAATGGATTCTGCTTCACATTTAGAATATCCTGGCTCAGAAATATAAGTCCAGGGTTTTAAAGTCACTTCTGTGGGTGCCAGTGCTGTGCTTCGCATTGCTCTGGTGGCTGAATGGGGCCAGTGGGCACAAAATAGCCACTTCCTACTCCATAACTCGCTCCTGCTTATACAAAATGTCAGTCCAGCTGCTCCAGACAGGATCAGGCCCTGGACGCTGCTGGCTCACCGGTCCCCAGGCTGTCAGTGTGCTGTGGGTGCCCATCTGGACTCACCACATGCTGGCAGTGGGGACCAGCTGTTGTCTGGAGCCATAGCCCCACGTGGAGCTCCAGAAACAACCCAAAGAAGGTTCCCATTACCCCACAGCTCTGTCCACCCTGCTGGGGAGGGGTGGGGATGCTGGGTGGGGGGGTGACTGCAGCCCAGGTGCAGACCCAGGTGAGGGCAGGACATTACCCAGGGTGCTCTGTACCACCATCCAGTGACCAGCATGCAGCCGTACCATCCCAGCATCCGTGCTGTAACATAGCATGGGAAAATGTAACCCTACCGTGTCGCTATTACCTTTAGGCATATTACCTTTAGGAGGACAGCGTGGGTGTTTGCCATCCTTACCGGGCCACTCCACACTCAGGGAGCCAAAAACACGGAAAGTGTTGATCAGCCCAGCTACAGACAGAAAGAGGTCAGTCAGTGTGCCCCACAACTCCATGCTGCACCCTCCCTATGTCAACACCCACGGCCTCAGTGTGGGGCCAGGGGCTGCTCACCTTCCGTGATGTCCCATGGGACTCCTCCCAGGAACACTTTGCAGGAGTAGACAGGGTTCTTGTAGTTTCGGGGAGGCAGCTGCCCACTCCAGGTGCAGGTTGCTTCATTCACAGCTTGGACAGACACCAGTAACACTCAGTACAGGATTGCTTCCTTCCCACTCTCCCACAGGTCTCCCCCACATTCCCCAACTACAGGCTGAACAGAGCTGCCCAGACACCTGCCTGTTCTCTCAGCAGGTAGAGCCAGAGCCAGGCTTGTGCCCAGAGAAAGCCCTGCTCTGCTGCAAGCTTCATGTCCAGCCATGGTGCCTGCACACACACCTTCATGCCCTACCAGAAGTCTGGGAGAATCCCCTGGCCCCGCAGCCTGCCATGACTACCCCAACTCACCTGCTGCTTGCCGATGAAGCCGGGCTTCTCTTTCGATACTGAAGGGGTCTTCTGGAGAGTCCATAAGATCCCAGGAAGGCCACGCAGATGCTCCAGGCCATCTTTTCGATGCACTGGCTGGGGAGGAAGTTACCGCAGCCAGGGCAGCTTGATCTTGATCCAGTTGGGATCCCACTCCCATCTTCAGGGGGTCTCTTGACACCCCACTGAGAGGCAGGAAGGGCAGAGGTGGGGAGATGCGAAGGCTTGACTGTAAGAGAAAGGCCACGTTGAAAGCGAGCTCCAGAGTAAGAGCACAAAATGCCAGCAGTGAGGCACCACGCTGGGGCTGTGTCCTCACTCATGGCAGGATAGAGAGCTCTCAGTGATCTCCTGAGACCCTGTGACATCTGGCAGAAGCAGAAAAGCAGCCTCCCATCTGCCCCAGCACCCTGACAGGACCAGAACTCCCCAGGCAAAGGCCTGGAGGCATTCCCCCCGTGCCCATGATCACCAGCAGGGATTGCTAAGCAGAAGGCACCTTACAGATCACAAAGCCAACAGTTACCCCCTGCTGCACAACCCCAAGGACACTGCAACCCCCAGGGAGCACCAGCCACCCCAGGAGGAATGGCTTCAGTGTGCAGGGCTCACTGGCAGCGCCCAGGGGCTCCAGAGGCACCAGCTGGATCCCACCTTCCCTTCCCAGCCCAGCTCCAAGCCCACCTGACCAAGGAGTGGGCACCGCTGGCCACAGCCACACACACGGGTTTCACATGCCCCTCCCAGGGTAGAAGGAGGAAAAGCATGGATTGAAGGAGCAGCAGGGATGTGAAACGCTGCGCAGCTCACAGTGCCAGCTGTGCTGCAGATCCATCCCTGTGGCACCTGCCCACGCCAGAGCTGTGCCAGGAGACCTGACCTTCCCAAACAAGGCTAGCACAGAGCCTTGTGCCCTGCACTGTCCGCCACCATCCCTGCCTAGGGTGCTGCAGCCACTCCCAGAGCAGATCCTGATTCTCCAGGGTGGATCACAGCAAAATCAACTGCACATCCAGTCGACTGTGTCCTTCACACCCATTCCAACACAGGGATGGGTGTCCAAGGGGTCAAGACCACAGCAACACTGTGGCAGAGTCAGGAGCAGCTCCTGGCTTTATACCCTCCTGTGCCAAGGCCAGTCCATGCAGCAGCAACCCAAGCAGGCTGGAACCAGGTTGTCCTGCTGGCACCCAGAGCTGCTGCTCACACAGCACAGCACAGACTGGGGCAGCGAGAATGACACTTGCTGTGCTCCCTGCCTTCCAAATTTAGCTGTGCTTTAGGGAACAGGAGCAGGCTAGACCCAGTTTGCTTAAGAAGAAACAGCCCTGAGATGGAGAAGTGCAGTCAGCAAACAGGAAGGCCAATGAAAGGCAGGGACAGGAGCTCTTGAGAAGTCCAAGATGAAGCCTGGAGGTAGCTGTGCTCATCAGCAATCTCCCTGCTGGAATCAGGGCACAGACATCCACTCTGCCACACACCAGCTCAAGCACTCAGACCTCCCTGGGAGCCACTGTAACCCATCTGGGCTGCAAGCGCAGAGCCCTAAGGCCAAAATATTAATTTAAAAAAAAATAAGAGTATTACTGGTTTGTGCTGAAGGATTGCGTGAACAGTCCTTCTCCCAAACCCCAGGCTGTGCCAGTGTGGGATGACAGCTCCCTCCAGCACTCCCTTCCCTGGCAGCCCCCCAGAGCAATCCCGTGTTCCCGAGAAACATAGCAAGATCCCAGGAACCACAGAGTGGCTGCAAGACCCAAACTTACGATCAAGTCTGAGAGGTGGTCGGAGCCAGAGCTGAACCCACTGGTGTCAGAGTCCGAGGGGCTGCTGGAGCGGGAGTCCAGGAGGGACCGGGAGTTCCTCAGCGACGGCGTGGAAAACTTTTCTGACAGGTCTGAACCAATGGGGTCTAGAGGCAGGAAACTCAGTGGGGGCTTGCCCAGGACATTCCCTAGAGGGTTACTCAGCATGCTGAGAACTGCAACAGAAAGACAGTCTGTCAGTGCTGCAGCACAACACACCACCTTCCTCTCAGCTCTTCCGGCAGAGGCACCGGGCTCCTGCCAGCCCACAAATGTCAAGGAGGTGGCACCTCTGGCAGGTACCAACCCTCTCCACAGCTCTTTGCCATCAGTTGTGCTATGGTGCTGCACAGCCAGAGCCAGCAGCAGCAGCCTGGTGTGGCTGACAAACATGAGGGTGGGTTAAACCCCTGAAACTGAGATCAGCCAGAATTCCCACTCCATCTGGGACAGAATCAGAAACCCCAGAACATGGATATGGACCTCAGAGGTGCTCTGGACAGGCTTCTCTGACCAGTCCACGCCATTTCTTCATGCTTGTGCCAGAGCAAGCTGGGAGCTAGGGGTGCAGCTCCCCAGCAATGGGGGCACACACCAAGAGCCAGGCTGAGAGGAGCATACCTGGCACACCAGCAGGCATTTCCAGGCTCAAAGGTGGGATACTGCCTCACATCAGCCCCACCAGAAGGTGGTTAGGAGCAGTGAGGAGGGTGCCAGCCTGGCCTGCTGACAGAGAGGCTTTGCAGCCCTCAGTGAGCCCCATCCCTGGTGTGTGTTCATAACAAGCCTGTCTGGTCAGGCCTCTGCCCGAGAGCCAACAGACAGGTACATGCCAGACTGCTTCCTTCACACAGCAGGTTTGTCTCCCACTGGGCAGAATGCAGGCAAATTCCTCTCTGCAAGCAGGGCTGTCCCCCAGGCAGAGCATCAGACCACCAAGGGGTCATAAAGTCATGTCCCAGTCAGTGATGTCCAGGCAGCTGCCACCCAGGAGGACAGGGCAGGCTCAGCCACGCAGGATCCCACAGGGGCACAACACCAGCCAGCTCTATTCAAAAGGAGCAAGTCTCAGCAAGCTGAGTGTGTCCCCAAACCCAGTGGAAAGAGCAAAGCGTTCAGAAATGGTTTCAATTATTCAGAGCTTGAAAAACAAGGCAGCTCATCCTGAAGCTTTCAGTTTTCAGCAAAGCAAGTTTGGGATCTGCTTGAGATCCTCCAACCCCACCTGATCTCAGCCAGTTGGACCACAGGGTTTTAACCCTGATTTTCAGCATCTCCAGTGCAGATGAGGATTAATAATCCTGAACACCTCCCAAAGCAGGAAAGTAAAAATGCCATCATGCTCAAGTGCACTACGGTCAAACACCAGGACAATGCGGTGTCAGCACCAGAGAAAGCTGCCGAGGTGCCTGAGGCGAGATGCTGGGATGTACCTGTCCCAGGCCGCATTATCCAGAGGCACACCTGCTGTGGAACTGGCATCTCCAGCTTCACACTTACGGAGAAACCTCACAACACCAGAGATCCCAGACAGGTACAGGTAGATCCTTTACTTGAAGCATCTCCCTCAACCTGGTAGAACCCTGAGTGACAGTCACAGCATCTTCCCACATCTGCAGAGCCTTATCCCTGCAAGTTTCCTCTATTTTAGCTACAGCATAGGACTATGCACTCACCTCTGACCACACCTGGAAAGGTACGTCCTGCCCTTGGCTCTCCTGACAGCAGCACCTGTGCTCACACCCAGCCCCACAGCCACAGGAAATCCCAGCTGGCCCAGCAGTCCTTACCTGGGCAGAGCCCCAGGAGGCGAGGGAAGGGAATGAAGGTGGCTGGAGCCAGGGAGGAAGCTGCTCCCTCCTAGTCAGGGCTCAGAGCAGGGCAGAGCATCTCCCAGCCCAGGCGAGCCACACTACGCTGCTCCGACTTCTCTGAAGCCACGTGATGTGTTTAAAAATACAGCCGGCGTATTGTTCCGGGGAGACAGCTGAATCTGTCCGACAGGCTCCAAAATCTGATTAGTCACTAAACAGCACAAGAGGCAAAGCAAAGCAGCTGATCCCATGGCCCAAACGCTCCCGCGCTGACGCCCTCCTCCTCCCCAGCCAGCGAGCACAGTGGGTTTGGAACGCCGGGCAGGGAGCAGCCCTGTGCTGACCCCGGCTGCACAGCATTCCAGAGACCTGGAGCGGCAAGTACCAGGCAGACTGCTACCAGGCAGTGCTGTCCTGCACCTCATCTCCTGGTTACTGGAGATGAGGGAACCACAACTCCATTCAGGATGCACCAAGCAAGGGTTTAGGGGCTCATCAGGAGCTCCCAAAGGCATTACGGGGTCCAGCTGCTCTGCCCCATTTATTCACCCTTACCCCTGACACCACTTCCACATTCCTCCCAGGAATGCTCAACTCTCACCACAGCTACAAAACCCGTAAGGCCAGTATGAGCACTCTGGAGAAGCAGGATTACTGGCCTTTAAAGGGATCCACTGTCTGGACATTTACCACCAGGCAAAATCCTGCTAGTTCCAACTGCCCCACTCCTAACCTCATGTCCTGGAAGCACTGACATTCTGCTGTTAATGCAGATGGATTCCATCTACTCCAGCAGCTTTGACAGCTCTGCACAGGCAGCACTCAGTTACACGCTCTGCAGGATACACTGAGCTCGTGGGAGACCCCACATCACCCCAGCAGGCCTGACTCAGCTTCACTTGGTACCCACAGCCACTCACGGGGACATCTGGAAGAAAAGCCATGAGCCATGCTCAGCATTTCCTCCTTTACACTTACTAAGTGCCCAGGCTGAGTGCCCTGAATCCAGCCTATCAGGTGGCCTAGGAAACACCAGCATGAGACATCAGATTTTATTCCTCACCCCCATCCCCATGGAATCCTGCTCTAACTCCCTTCTCCAACCCACCCAACCCCTCCTGGGGGACGGGGCACAAGAGTCCAACGCAGGCTGGCCACCTAAAAGCCCTCAAAAGTCCTTGTGGCCACAGTTCTTCCTGGGAAATTGTCCTTGTGTCCCCTCCCAACCAGACAGCTCATGGAAAGGAATAACCATTCCCAATGTGCATGGCAAGATACATCAGCAACTCCTGGTGTCAAGAGCATCCTTGACAGTCCCAAAGTGAAGCAGCAAAAATCAGGGAAACACTCAGACTAAGAAAAAAAGTGAGCAAGAAAGATGCCAAAGGGACCACAAGCCTCTTGGAGCCGTCACACCCAAGCCAGACGCTTCACAGAAATAAGCAGCTACACTGAGCCCACAGTAGTGGTTTCACAGAGCACTGGTTTTAACTCAAGGCCAACTCTGCCCACAGACCCCAAATTATCCTTTAAATCCAGTTACCAACCACTGAACTACCACTTTTAATGTGAGTTTACCCAGTCTCAAGCAGATCATTCCATCAGCACCAACTGCAATTCACACCACACTCTGGGAAAGGCGCCCCAACAAACAGCAAGACGCCCAACGTCCAATCCAAGCAGCCTCAGAACAGCTTCAACTTTTCCACCTGCCAGTTAAGACTCCCAGCACATGCCCAGGATCTTGGAGCACACAGCTCTTGTCAATTAGACCATGGCACTAAGCACCACACGGAGTATCCACTGAATTTACTCCTGACAATCAGAGCTGACCAGAACCTCTGACAACACCACACTGTCCCCCTCAACAAGTGTTTCTGCTTGGCTCTGTGGGAGACCACCTAGCAGAACAAGCCAGCAGGAGATCAGTGCTGACACTCTTCAGTTTTAGTCAAATTATGTAGCAACTCCATCTTTCCCAGAGCAAAAATTCCTCAGTTGCCCAGGTCCTTCTGTTCAACTTCATTCCCCACACTCGGAACATCAGTGGGAGCTCCCCCCTGGCTGGAAACAGCAATCCTGTTGCAGGAGCAGGGTGCCAGGCCCCAGTTCTTATGCTGCCAGCACCGTCTGGCACCTGCAGGCTCTGAGTGCAGGCGGTTCCGTGCCACGCTTGGCACAGCCCCGAGTGTGAGGGGAGCATACACACACATGCACTCTTTGAAGTCGTGCTCTGAAGACATGTTCCAGCCTCTCAAAGCTCACTGCAGGGCTGGAAAAAGCCTATTCAGAAGAGTCCAGGACTTGCCTGAGCAGGTCCATGATGCCAAGGCCTTCAGAGGGTCACTTCTGCCAGCTGGCACCCCCAGCAAGGTTAGACAGAGCCACACTGCAGCCTCCAGAGAGGAGACACCAGAAGTTTATCTGCTGGGAGATTACTCACCACAGGAAGGATGGTAAACTTAAGACCTCCCCTGCATCCACCAACTACTAAGGCTGGAAATCCACCCTTCTGCTTGGATCCCCTTGCAGAAGTAACAGGAAAGCTCTTACCGAGAGAACTAAGGCAGAGGAGCCAGATTTCGGTGCCACCATGTTGCGGCTCCCACCAGGTGACACCTGAGGCCCAGGGGCTGCAGAGAGATGTACACATTTGGGGCGGGGCAGCTGGGGAGGAAAGCAGCATGACCAAAGGCCCTGGAGACTGAACACAGTGCAGTTTCTTTTGTCATGCATCAAATAGGCTTGTAAAGAAAAAAAAAAAGCTGATGCCCTAAACAATAGCCTGCTGCAATTCCAAAAAAACAGCTCGTCTGCAGTTTTTACCACCCAGCCAAGCTCTGCCCCGGTGGGGTGGGAGCAGCTGAATGTTTTAGTCAGCCAAAAAGCAGCACCTCCTACAGACAGTGAGCAACTCCACAGCAAGAGAAACATTTGCATGTCTGAAAGGCAAATGGGCACCTCAACCTCCTCCTACAGCTCTAGTTACATCTCTAAGTCAGGCAGTGACACAGCTAGACAAGCTGCCAGGGTGAGATTTCCCCCTCTGTCAGCAGCTCAAAGCTAGAGGCGGGGAAGGGGAGATCAATACTCCAGCCTAATCCTAAGGGAAGTTTTAGTACTTCTCACCTGCTGCCGTGGGAGCTGGAGCTGCCTGTGAGGAGCCAGCACACCTGGGGCCACAGGGCCACCAACCAAGCACAGGAATGGGCTTTGCCTCACACAGCAAAGGCAGGCACTGGATCCCCCCTTCCATTTACAGACAACCAACTCCTACAGGGTGCACAAAGAAACTGAAAAAGCTGCAGCAAGAGCAGTGGCACAAGAATTTCTTACTCTTAAGTGGAGCAGCCACAGGACAAGGCCAGAGGTAGAGGGGAACTCTGTCCTTAGGCCCTTGGAGCTCACCTGAGCAGCACACCGGATACGTCCAGAGGTCCTGCCCAGCTTAAATCCTCCCCATTTGATTTTGTTCCCATTACTTAATTGAAAAAAGCCGTCACTGCTGTTGTAAGAGGAGCCAACCCAAGTCCAAGGAACACAATACTCTCTGGGCTGTATCATCACAGAAGTCTCAATCATCTCAAATCAACCAGCAGCTCTCAAGAAAAGCAGCTCCAAAACTGCAGAAGTGATCAAACCAGCAGCAACCACCATCTAAATAAGAATTACAGTACAGCCCCTCTTTTGTTTCTGAACTACAAAAGAGGAACCTCTGCCCTCACAGATTCTTCATTTGGGGCGAAGAAGAACTGAGGATATTCGGGCAGCTATTTCTGGCTTGCTAAGAAGGGGGCAGGGAAATAAAAAAAGGCAGCATGATCCCACAGCTGAACCACAGAATTAGAGTCAGGACACCTGAGGTCTATTCTTGGTTCTGTCACCAACATGGTAAGTCACTTGCCCTGAAAAATGGAAACAGCAGCAGAACTAGGAACAGAGAGAAGCTTATTGCATTAACACTGGGGAACACAGGTCCTCCTCTGGCACCAAGAGTGGGGCCTGGCTGACAACAAGGCTCACTGCTTCCTGAAGCAGGGAATTCACTCCTCTGTGTTTCTAGGAAAGGAAAACAGATGCCCAAGGTAAATATAAGAAAAGACAACTAAAATCAGCTTCAGAATTAGAGGTGTCCAGGTGCATTCACTAAGCTGGCTGCCACAACCACGACTGTCTTCAAAAAGATCAGAACACTCAAGTATAGCAGGTTTTAACATGTATCAGTCCCAGAGACACTTAAAAGCCAACATATTCAGGTCAAATTCTGCACAACAAGCTTCAGCTTTGCAAGCCTCAAGAACAAACACTTCTATATTTAAGTACCAAACTCCTCTCAATTATCTGCAGCAACATCCAGGGTGCAAACTCTGTGTGTTACCTGTGCTAACAAGGGTGACTCATCCTCACTCTCAGCTGCATCAGTCTGGGGGTGGCCAGTCCAGGACACCCCTTTTAGAAAGGGGGTTCTCTGGAAGGGGGTGAGGGGAGCAGGCTGTTGGCCCTACCCCTCTGGACAAGGCAGCAGTGAAGGAAGAACAACTGGAAAAAGGACAGGTTTTAGTCTCAAATGCAGTCTTATTTGGGAAATGGCACACAAGCTTCACTAAGGCCTTCAGCTGGCACAAAGCCACTGCCAGACTGGCACTCCCAGCCCCACCAGTGATGACTGCAGGCTCCCAGTTACCTTCCAGAGGTTTGCACACCTCGGCATCACAGCTCTGGGGGTTTGCCTCACCTTCTCTCTGCACTCCTGGGCGTAAAATCAGCCAGACAGACAAGGAGCTGGGCATTTCCCCGCATCCCTCTCAAAAGGGTGGCAGCAGCTGCTGTGCCCAGGAGCAGCCTCTGCGCTGGCAGCAGCACAGACAGCACCTGTGATTCAGCTGTTTTGCCAGTGCCTAAGGGACCAGACACAAGGAGATGTGTTTCCAGGGTGCAGCCCTGGCTGGAGATGCCCTGTCCAGTGCCCCAGCCCAAAACCCCAAGTGTTCAGCCCTACAGCAGCACCGGGCAGGGACCGTGCGGAGACAGCTCAAGGACCATGGCACCGTCTGAAGTGGATCATTTCAGAGTCAGCACAGTGGAGGTGCCCATTTAAGGGGTGTTGTTCTGGGAACACTGTGGCAGTCCAGGAATTAGCTTACTCAGCCCCCTTGGCCTACTGTTATTTGTGCCACCCTCCAGCAAATTTCCTACCCTGAGCAGGAGAGGTTGGGCTGGATAACCTCAAGAGGTCCCTTCCAACCTGAGTTACCCTAAAAAAATGCCAGCCTGCCAAGAGCGCTGCACAGGACTAAGAGCCCTCTTACAGCAGTCCCACATGCAGTCACTGCATAAAAAGTCAGCTGGAGGAACTTCAGCTGCACAAACAGGCCCAATGCTCTCTGATGTCCTGGCTCTGGTGACACCCCAATGACAGGTCACCTCACAATGCCACACCTGGTTATCACTGTGCCCAGGGACAACACAGCACCAGGGACAAAACTCAGGCCTAAGGCAGCAGGAGATGCTGTCCCACCAGAGCTGGGAAAGAGGAAGAAGAGGCATCACTCTTACGCTCTGTTACAGGCAGCCCCAGCATACTAGGAGAGCAGCTCCCAAAGCTGTTCCCCATTCCAGCTCCATGTGGAAGCACTCAGTCTACACACACCATGGAGTTTGCAGTGAAGGTATGAACCAAAAACACATCCAGGGCCCTCTTTGAGAGAGTTCCCATGTTCCCACCAACAGAGCTGCAGCAGACAGAGCCTTTCAGGTCAGCTCTGTCCAGCAAGGAACCATCCCATCTACTACTTAGACATGTAACAGTACAAGGGCTGGAAGAAAACCCACCTACCCCATTTCTCTTCTGCCTGAAACAATTTTGGGTATGAATCTTACCCCCAAGGCCAGAGTTTGCACAAAATAAACCACCCTGCTGCTACCTCCATATCAGTCACAAAAAGAGTAAGCTACCAGTAGCCTGGGGTGGTTCAGAGCCACCAAACAGCAGCTCCAGTGCTCTCCTCAGAAGGGAACACACCTGTTAAGGCTCAATTCCAGAGTGAGCAAGAGAAATGTTCGCCAGACCACCACTGGATACTCTGCACACCTGGCTGCTCCAGAGGCCACAAACACCCCTCCCTACAGAAGCCAAGGGGAAGGTTTGGGGTGGTGCCCCCCTGCTCCCCCAAACCACCGCTAGCACAGGACTGGAGCTGCCCTGACCCACTTCAGTTCTAGCTGGATACAAGCAGAGATGCTGTTTGGGTTCCTGTTCTAGTTACTCCTCTATTTCCATCTTCTGTTTTACAGCATCAGCGCAGATAAAAATAAATCTGTTTTAGGAGAAGCTGCTCAAATGGAAGCTTTAAGAGGTAGATTAAGAGCAACTTCCATTATAAACCAATTGCAGGCTCAAGTTTGATACTTCTTTTACTTATTTGATACATATTTTATTCTGTTAAGGATCAAATACTGCTGCCACATGAGCAGTGTGCAGCTATTAAGTGCTTCCCTGCTTCCCACTCCTCAGCACGGCCACTAAGGAACCAGCCCACAGAGCATGAGCTGCCCTTATGGAAACACACTCAAGGAACAAGTGCCCATTAAGCACCCACACCAAGTGCAGCCTCAGAAAAGCCCAACAAGAGCCAGGATGGCACAGGACAAGCTTTCAGGTACTCCTGGAGTACAAGCACCAAGCAGGAGCCAGGAGGGTCAAGGCAGCTCCCAGCTTTGTTCCCTTATGCCATCATCATCCATAAACTCCATACAGGAGGCACCCTCACCACATTTGTGCTTCCACTACTATTCCATGAACATCACCAAGATGCTGGTAAAGCCTGTCTTCCTTTCAAGGCAACAACAGGCACCAAGAATATGAAATTCAGGAACACCACCAAAACTCTGGATATCTGTTTACCTGAACCAGGCACAGGTCTGAGGTCAGCAAGAGGCAGCCTTGCCTCCTTGTCCCAGCAGCCACACCATCAACAGTATGAAAAGAACCTTTCACTGCATTTTCTAAGCAGACTTAGGCTTAGATCTGAGTGTGTCTTACTCAGATGAAGTGCTTGCTCCCTGCATCCAATGCTCCCCCTTCCACAAGAGAGCAGGAAAAAACATCCTTGGATACTCTAATGCCAACCTAGTGTTACCCAAATGCTGAGCTCTCCCATCAGAATGAGCCTCTGAAACATTCCTCTAGCACAAGGAGAAGGATTTTCACACAGCCAAGCAGAAATCTGCAGGAGCTGAGGGTACAACTAGGTCTTCTGAAGACACATGCCCAAAAGACAGAATGAAAACCAGCAGGGAGAGACCTGGACATGCACAAGGGAGAGCTCTATAGAGCAGGGTTAGTCTAGCAGCAAATTAAACAGAGGGAGAACCAGGGAATTCCCTCACCCAAATCCTCTGCCCCAAGCTCTGCATCCAAGCACTCAAACCAGCAGCTTGAGGAAGGCCAGCGACTGCCATGGTGTATTTACCCCCGGGCTGAGCAGCAACGCTCACCTGGGTGGGTTCAGGTACCTGCCACCACACACATAGCACTTGAGGACACTGGACACAGCCCAACCTGAAGAAGCAGCTTATGAATACCTCCTGCTGCTCTCATGAAGAAAGCAGGAGTCCATGACAACAACCATTCTGCCTGTGCAACAGGTCTTTTCTTTCATCCTTCAGAGGTGGGTTTTGCCTTGAAGACTTCAGAGTGATCCGTGCTCAGAGGCCTCTGCTATCTGCCAGGAGACACACAACAGACGGCAGCTCCAGCCTAGCAGATTTTAAGCAACCACAGATAAGCAAGCTTATAGCAAAAAATGAGTTGCTGTGCTCTGGGAAGCAGGAGAACCAAGGGCTGGGAAGATTCAGCAGCATTTCCCTACCAAAGGCAATTCCCTCAGCAAGAGTGACTGGAGCTGCAACCTTGCAGGCAGGAGAATGAGACAGCAGCAGCCACCCCGCAGAGGGCACGGATGAGGTTGGAGCTGCAGTCTCAAGAGCAGATCCAAAGAAAAGCTCTGATCTGTTGCTGCACCAGCAGCTTGAGGGGCACACAAGGTAGATACAGCAAGGTGCTCCAGACACCATCAGAAGAGCTCACCTGCTGGCTTCACCTAGAGAGACCGACATCCTCTCTGGAAGATCTGATCCTGCTGAAAACACTTAGGTTAGCATTGCAAACTTGAAGAGACTGGTTTTAGGATGATTTCCCAGTGGGAAAGTCTGCTGTCCCATATAGGGACAGCTCCCAATGTAGGGCAGGACAGACCAGCCAGACCAAGCAGCTGAAAATCAGCCAAAATCTGCACAGGGATCTGCTGTGCACTGCTGTTTCTCCAGGCAAAAATTGGATCGAGACCCCATTTGCTTGTGCCCCTTGAGGAACAGGGCAGTGAAGGTAAAGGATACCATCAAGGGCAGTGCCACCTCACTGCCTCTTAACCCCTCCCTGCTTTTACAGAGCAACGAACTAACTCTGAGATCTTAACACACATGTCTGCCTACTCTGAGGCTACTTTAAAGACAGGGAAACACTGCCTCAAGAAATACAGCCAGGAATGGCAGGACTGGAAGTGTTTAAGGCCAGTTTCCTGCAGAAGTCCCTCCCCAGGCCACAGAGCAGGTTTCTGAGACTTGCTGAAGTATTTCCAGCCTGACAGATCTAGTGGCAGCAGAGGGTTTGAGATGCTTTTCCTGCTATGAGACAGCAGTTCAATCCTACAGCCAGTAACTGCCGGCAGCTCGAGCCTGCAGCAGCCACTGCCTCCAGAGAGCCTGTCTCCAGACACCAGGGGATAGCACTGCCTCTGGCACACTACCCAGGGCTCACCACATGTCCTCAGTGTCTTACAGCACCAGGTGTAGCAAGAAAACTCAAAAATAACTCTGTTGGGGTGCAAGGGGCTCAACAGTCCTTTGGGAATGGGGTACATCGGCAGGATTGGGGCATACAAACCATCCCCGCTGCTCTCCAGTCTCTGGATCAGCAAGCACCTGATCCCACTGCATCAAGCTGCATGGTGACACCGCCCTACGAGCACAAGGTGACACTAGATGGGTTTGCAGCCAAAGGTCCTTCCCAGGCTGAGGAAGCTCCATGCTGGCAGAGAGAGGAGAGGAGGTCCCAGCTCATCAGTACTCAAGCACAGCACTGCAGGGGACCACATCAGCAATATTTATAGCCTGATTGTTAGCTTTTTTTTTTGCATTTCCACCCTTCCAGCCACCTCCCTGTGGGTCTGCACAGCTGAGTCACTGCTGGAACCTTCCAAACGCTTGGGTGCCAGCGGCACAACAGCTCTGCTTGGCAGCGCTGGCCCTCCCTGTCCCCAGACACAGCCCAGCACTGCTGCAGCCTCACCTGCTCACAGGACACCTCGATGGAGACCCCAGGCCTTGGGGCCAGGCCAGCAGCAGCCTCCCAGGCTTCAGCACCATCCTCACCACATCCTCCCTCTTCCCGTCACAGCATGGACAGGCCACCTGGAAGCACCGGCATCTGCCAGCTCCTCAGATCCACACAGCTTTCAGACACAGAACACTCCTCTGCCACCCAGAGTGTTCCACAGCCTTTCAAGAGATGCTCCTGAACTATAAGCTCTCCCCCTCCATGGAGCAACACTGCCAGTCCAGGGCCCTTAGGAAGAAGAAAGGGCCGAGGCTCTGCAGACATAGGAGGTGTGGGCAGCTACAAAAGCTGTGCCCAGGGACCAGCCTTTCACCTCTCCAGCCAGCACACACCATCCCCAGTACTCTCAGAGCAGGAGAGTAACAGCAGCCTAGACTATCAAATACTCCTGGCCCAGCTGCTGCACAGCTGGGAAGGGAAGGTGGGACAGAGGGAGAACATTGTCTCTGAACCATGACACACCCAGCCATAGGGCAACCGGACCCTCTGCAGAGCTGCTGAAGGCCAGAGCCGCCCCTGTGTAAGCAGCACAGATGCAGCTGGGCAGGTTTTACATCCCAGCCATGTACCAACGGGAATACCAGGAGTGAGGAAACAGGCCTCTCCAGACAGCACTGGGTGCCATCTTCCAGCAGCTGTTACCACAGGTTGTTGCAAACATGCAGTGGGGTGCAGATCAGAGCTCAGGGCCGTGCCTGAGGCTCAATCTTTCCCATGGCTCTTCCCAGGCCTCTGCGGCAGCAGGAGCTCCAGCACGATGCACTGCAGTCAGCGGGGGCACCTGACACCAGATATACCCTCTGAGAGCAGGGAGGTCACTGGAGCACCTTCAAATCATCTCCAAATGAACCTCCCTCCCAAAACCAGCAGCCCCTCCACCCTTGGTAGTGGACCCCCCCCAGCAGGGCCCTTGCCAGCCCCACTGCCCAGCCTGCAAGGCACAGAGCCCACCCTAGGCTCGTGCCAGCGCTGCTCGCCTGCCTGCCGGAGCGCTGCGGAGACATCTGCGCCTCTGCCAAGGCTGCCTGGCAGGAAGCTGGCCAAGGGAGCACTGGAGATGGCACAGTGGAGCAGGAGGGGCTGGGACATCCGCACCAAGCGGCCGCCACTGCGTGTGCCAACCTTGTTCTGCAGCGCTGAGCCCGTGGCTGGAGCTTCAGCAGCAGCAAAGCCACTCATGGGGGTGTGTCACCTGCTCTAAGTGCACTCTTCATCCATTAAAGACCCTGAAAGACGGAGACCAGCAGGGCCCCACCAGCTGCCAACAGCCAGAAGGGGCTCAGAGCACATCTCTACAGCACCAGGCCAGCCCACTGCACACTAAAACTTGTTTCTCCCTCTCCTTCAAGGCTTCAGCTGGCAATGAAAGGAGGACGAAGAGGAGTGTGTGGTATTCCCTGGTTCATTAGGGGAAGCCCACAGGACCATGTGGAGGTCTGCTCACTGGAGCAGAGCAAGGCTTAATAAAGCTACAGCTGCCTGCTGCAGGCAGAGTCCAAGTGCCTGTGCCAGGGCCCACAGGCAGGCCCCACACCAAGACCTGTGCAAATCAGATGTGCTGTGCTGATCAAGCTGTTCAAACTCTGCTACCCCACTAGTGGGGATTTTTTTGTTGTTGTTGTTTTAAAACTCATGCAGCAACATTTAAGGCTGTGTCCCAGAAGCTTCTCCTATCCCAAGGGCAGCATCCCCTGGATGGAGGTGGTCAACAGCACCCCCTTGCCCACCCCCTTCAAACATCTACACGGGCAAATCCCACTGCCCAGCCCCCCCCCCAGAAGCTCTCTATATTCCTGTCAGCACCAACTTCATGCCTGGGGCCTCTGTGTCACCCCAGTCTGCGCAGCAATGCACTCCCCTTTTAACAAAGCAGCAGCGTGCTGCTATAAAGGGATGAGTTTCTGTAGCAACCAGGCTGAACTTGTACAAACTCTGCCAAAGCACTAGATCTTTCCACGGACTGATACTTGAACGAATACACTACCGTTTGTGAAACTGTTTTTTTACAGTCCTGAAAGGCTGGGAAGTGAATTCTTCCCTGTTTTACACCTCTGCTCCAACACCAGGCCAAAGGAATGCACTAAGTTTGTGCATGCAGCACCCCCTTTTCTTGTGATTTAAGAGAGAAGGCTGATGTCTCTGGAAGAGTTAACTGACCCCCACATTGCTCCAGAGGAAGCACCCAGCACCCCAAGAACTTCTCATCCAATGCCAGCTGCAAAAACAGACTAAGAGGATTGAGGGGGAAGGGCACACCAGCCAGCAGCGTGTGGCTGCCAGCCCACACCCTGCCCATCACGCAGGTTTGTGCTGGACCAGAAGAGTTAAAACAAGGAGCCATTCCACTGCATCTCCTGCAGCCCACTGCCAGGCACAGCCCGCTATTTCTAGTTGAGCGTGGGAGTGGAGAAGGATCCCTCCAAGTCTCCCACCCAGCCAGCGAGCTGCCGGCTGAAGTTGTTGGGTGCTGGCTGTACCACACCCCACAGCAGCTGAGCAGTGCCAGAGCTGCCAGGACCTTTGCAGTTAGGCAAGGGGGGTCCCTGTGCAAGCACAGCTCCCTCACCTGCACAACTATCTGCCACCAGGGATTTCCTGGGGCTGCCGGAGCGAAGTTCAGCCTCACTCCTACCCGGAGTGTTCAGCCTCCTGACACCACACCCCCCACCCACTCCCTCCAAACACAGCAAGAAGGTTTCTCCTCTCGCAGCGAGGCTACTCCTCCACCAGCGTTATAGCTCCGAGCAAAACAACCCAGGGCACTTCTTGTCTGCAGTGAACTGACAGCAGAGCAGAGGGGGCTGTGGCATAGGCAGCCACAGCCTCCCCAACTCAGCTGCCACGTTACACAAGCACCATGGGTCGAGAACCCCCGTGAGCCCCCACCAGCGCCCTGTTACACAAGCACATCACTCCACATTAGCTTGAAAACAGCCAAAAACATACAAGGAATCCAACAACTGTTGCTGCATGTGTCAGCAGACTCACCGGACTGTGTGCTGGTTTGTGCTGCAGCGTCAGAGTCCTGGGTGCTCCAGGGTCTGTCCCACCCTGTCAGATTGAGGGACTGCAGGCCAAGGCACAGATCGTTGGTGTCTGGGAGGCCACGGGAAGACTCTTGCGTGGACGTGGGGAAAAGCATCCTGCTTGCCACTGCTTCTTCAGAGTCCTGGATGTCTGCTCAGATGGAGAACAAACAGAAGCTTGAGAGTTCAGGGCTGCTTTTTTTCTTTTTAAAGAAGGAGTTTTCCAAAGCGTTAAGCCCCGAGCCAGGTCTCGTGCCGCTCTGAAGCCACGGCTTCTGCAACCAGCAGTTGCACCCCAAAAGCGAGGGCTACCATATGTCCAGAATCCAGCCCCCCACCCCCCTCAGCCCCTCCACCTTCCTATCCCGTCTGCATTACTGACTGGGTCAGCATGTGACCAGGCTGCTGATGCTTACTGTGCTGACAGTGACGTCACTCAGCCATGCAAGAGAACTGCATCAGCTCTTACAAAATAAAGGTAAGAAGAAAGGATAAAGATTTCCCCCGACAGACAAGACAGCAGCAGCAGGAGAGAGGAGCAGCTCCAGTGAATCAGAGGAGGCAGGCAGCAAAAAGCGAGGCTCCCCAGCACAGCAGACACCAGACTCAAGGCAGCAATCCCCCCAGCAACGACGAGAGCAGCAGCAGCAGCGACAGAGCAGACAGTTAGTTTTAGTGCTACCCAGCTCTCCTGTCCCCGCCTCCCTCCACCCACAAAACCCAAAAACACTTTAGTCCTGGCTAGCCTCCAGCTGCTGGCTCCGATTCAGATCCGATGCAAAGCTTCACAATTCTGCTGGCATAATCTGTTTGGTTCAGCCTGGCCACTGTGCCTCACTGACTCGGCATTGTTTATCCCTGAGTAACAAGGATAACCTTCAACCCCCGCTACCCAGAGAGCAGCCCCTTATCTCGGGTCCAGCCAGAGCGGGCACATCCCGCTGGTACAGGAGGAAGAGGACTGGCTGGACCCATTTCACACCAGGAATTTTTCACGGCCTGTTTACCTTCTGCCCGCCTGGTCCTCCCTTCCCAGCCCTCCCCTCCCTTGCAGGGTGTTCACAAGCCTACTGGTACTGGAGACGCCAGATTCTTGCCTCGGTTTAAGCCCGTGCCAACAGCCTAAGGAAACACAGCAGGTTCATAGTCTGAGAATTCCAGTTTAACGCAGGGATCTGGGGGCTGATGAAACCACAAGATGCTCAGCTGTGCTACCCGAAATCTGAGTCAGAGGGCATTTATAAGCCAGCTCCAAGCAGCAGCAGCTGTCTCCTCCTCCTCCCCCTGCCCCCACAGCCTCCCACGGTGCCATCAGATGTACACCTCGCTTGCACACACCGCTCCTGGCTCTTCCGCGGGCGCTGCAGTCACTCCAGCCTGTCACGTTATCCCTCACGTGCAGCCCCGGCCATCCCAGACAGCCTGACAGTGTTCCTGGCCTCCTTTCCCACAGCCACATCCCGTGCCACTCGGATGCCCAGGAGCAAAGCTCAGGCATAGGTTGGTGGCGGTTGGGTAACCTACGTGTGACAGGCCGCTGATGCCACCAGAGGTGGGACCCACATTCATCCCATGGTGATCTCGGGAGTGCCAGCATTCCCAGATCCCAGCAAGGAGGCTGTGGCACCACAGGCAGGATCAGAGCAGCTACAACCATACCTGCTGGCAACATTCCACCTTCCCCCTCCCAGCTGCAGCCTCCTCCACAGCATTCCACCAGGATAGCACCCACCAGGGTGTTTCCTACTCCTAGTAGTACTAGTACAAGCTGTAGTGCCAATTCAGTCACATTGCTACCAAGCACCTGTAACAGCATCAGCTATTTCTCCAGCAGCATCATGCTGCATCTCCAGCAGGGCATTTCACCGCATCAGTTCCTCCTGGAGCTTTTGGATTGCTTGTTTTGGACGCAGGGAGGAGAGGACATGGCACAGTGCTCAGACAACTCAGTTCCCACAGCAACCACAACTTGCCCATATGAATATGCAACATCCCTGGGTTTATGAAAATGCACAAGTGCTGTGCTCTTGCCCAGATCTCCGACATCCCAGGCAGCAGGAGACTCCCAGCACTTTAAGGACCAGGATATTGCTAGGACTCAAAAGATTGATTCCCAACCTTTATTTTCTGGGACGCATGAACACAGCACTGACAGACAACACAACTTGAACCCAAACAGCTTTGAAGAAACAGACTACTGAAGAAATAAGGAATATAGGGAACAAATTTATCAGCAACAGGCAGCACTCACTCCACAGCATCCAGCCACATTCTCCCTCACTATCTGCATTTTTCAGGAAATAAGCTGTTTTGTTTAATCAAACCAAATCAGATTCAAGTTCAAAAGATCCATGATTCCCTCTGATGACTTCAATCCACAATAAAGACAAGCTCCCTGCAATCCAGTTACAGCTTTAACTGCTCAGGCACAGAGCAGAATTCACTCAGATAACCAGCAGTTTTTAATTAGACCTTTTCCCATTGGAAGCAAACAGCCAGCACAAGTCTGCTTCTCCTTTAACACTCCCAGCTAGGCTGAAAGATGGATACAGGTCATCCAGGAAAAACACCAACCTAAAAGAGAATTTAAGCAGATTTCTGGAATAGTTCTTATTAAAAGGCTAGAGTCTGGAAATTTGTTACAAAGTAATCAAGTGCTGTAGGCAGGCAGACAAAACTAATCACATACTAGAGCAGGAAAAATTCAATTTCCAACCAAAAAATAAAAAAGTCTAAAGAGTCATAACCTCAAATTATTCATAGCTATATACCTACCAAACACTAAATAACTTCACTTTGCAACCTGACATGGCCCAACCCAAATGCTTCGCTGCAGATTTTTCCAAGGCCCAACCACCAGCACAAGTCTTTCCAACCTGGATTTTTCCCTGGAGTTGCCACTGGAAGCCAACCATCCTGGCAGAGAGGGCCGTGCTGCCCTGGGCTCGTGCCCGAGTGTCTGGGAGAGACTGAGCTGCCACCTCCCAAGCCGGTTCGGTTTGATTTCAGCAGCATCACGAGATCAAAGTCCCCAGTGAAACGCTCCCTCACTGGTCTCAGAGCAGGCTGCTCTCCTGGCTGACGTGCTGCTGCCTGTCCAGGAGATCCCTGGAGCCAGGACACGCTGCAGCACAGGCCGGACAGCTTTCCACACCACCACCCCCATGGAAAGCTGCATTTTCCAGGCTTCAACTGTCAGCACTGGATTTAAGACATTCCAAAGGCTTCTTAGAGGAGAGGACCTCCAGAGCACAGCTCTCACCTGCGGGCAGGGACAGCTCCCAGCACCTGACCCCACCCCAGCCCACCGTCCCCACTCACATCAGCTGAGGCAGGTGAGTTTCCACACAGGAAGCTGGGCTGGGGAGCTCATCTGGTTAAAACCAAGCCACAGGGAGTTAGTTTCTAAGCCTGGCTCATTCCCCTGATCTGGTATGTGGCGTGGCTGCACCAACCAGGCATTTGAAACAGCAAAGTATTTAGGAAATTACAACCCAAGCCTGCATGAGAAGGACACACAAGGGCTGACAGTAGAAGCTGGGACCCACAGGCAGGTTGTGGCAAGTGGGTTAAGAAAGCAGGAAGAACAGGAGAGAGGTTAAGAGAACAGCACAATTCAGTCCCCATCCCACAGCAGCAGCATCCATGTGCCATTAGACACTCCTGAAAGGGGATGCTTCAACCAAGCACAAAGATGTTCAGATGTTTGAACCTTCCAAACCCAGCTCACTCACAAACCCAGCTCACAATTCAGCAAATGGAATTTATCTTAAAAGCTGTTCCCTACTTCCTCTGGACTTTCTCAGAACGGTTAAACAAGCATGAACCACACAAGCTAGATCCCACTCCTACCACCTCCACTGCCAGGAAGAGCTCTCCCTTTGCTCCCACAGGTTGGTTTCCAGCAGAGCTTGAATACAGAGAAAGCCCCTCAATGAACGAGGCCCCCTAGTGTTAAAGGCAGGGGAAGCATAAGCCCAGCTCAGCTGTAAGCTCTATTCACTGACAAGACCTGACTTACCTTGTGGACTAAAGTTCTGACTGAGGCTGAACTTCCAAACCAAAACCAGACAAGCATGAGGCAAGGGGAGCAGTTCTGCAGCCTTAGGATCACAAATGGGAAGTCAGCTGGCACCAGCAGCACTGCTTTTCCTTTCACACCTCTTTACATCTCCAGTTGTAAAAGCTGGGAATTGCATCCCTGAAAATTAAGCCTCTCAAGTGCATTTTGAACACAAGAAAAACAAATATCATGTATAAGCTTTTAGAGGATCAGCCATTTGTATTCCCAAAGTACAGTGGAGATCATCAGGGACCTAGAAAAGCACTTGTTAGTTATAAACCTACAAGTTATAAGAGGTTTTTCTGAAACACAACTAAGCATTTCCCCTCTTATCTAAAGATTTCCTCAAGTGGAGACACTTGCTGCTATGTGACCTGTTTCCCAGCCAGATGAAGGAGTCTGCCTTATTCCATAACCACAAACACTTCAACAGCTGGTAAACAGCTAATTCAGAAACCAAGGAAGAGACACTGCAACAATTTTGCTGCTCTACCTCCCTCTTCCAAGAGGAAGAGAGGCCATCAAGTAAGTACAGCACCGCAACCTGAGTGATAGAGCTCAGTACATCAGGAAACTGGTGGATCTTCAGAAACATCACCCAGTTTGTGACAGCTCCAGGCCATGCACCTGCTCTCTGCACAACACTGATCCGCTTCAAAAACCATTTACTACAGTTGCTTTCCCAGTACAGAAAAGCATCACAGCCACTCAAAGACTTTTACATGTCACACTTGAAATCCACAGGCCAGGACCACAGGCAGTAGGTGTGCTCCTCTCCTGGGGCACAGGTGTGGCATTCCACTATTCCAGATGTGTGCCTGGCATCCAGTGTTCCTTTGGGGCAGGCAGAATGGTTCTGAGCTGCCAGCTCCAGCTGACCTCCTGCTGACACTCTGCCCCAGGACCTTGGGAACCCCACACACTACAGGTAAGGAGAGCTACCTTTTCGGTCTCTGCATCCTACAGCATTTTGTTCCCCGATCCCAGACCATACACATCAGGTCAGCTGCATCCAGTGCTGTCTGGCACCTTCCTTCAAGACTGCAGGGCAGAGAAGAGCAGAGGAATTTACATTCCAATATTAGAGACACTTTTTGGACGGCTAGACAAGTGATAGATCATTAATTGACTGCAGTTAAGAGCAAACAGGAAGCCAATTTAGTCATCAGCTAGTCCGAGTTTGCATTTGTCCTTCAGTTTTCCTTAAAAAAAGCAGCCACTGAGAATCATTAGGATCTGATGGGCCACAACTAACAGCCTTTATGCTTGGCACCTGAAGCCACTCCCATCCACAGGAAATCATTTAAGCATCTCCCATTTCTTCACACAATGGACTGTCAAGTTATAGCAAAATAATGGCTGCTTTGTCTCTGTTAAATGAGCAGAGCTTAACAAAAGGGAAATCAATGCAGGTGGGACATTTGGCTGCACCTATAATTCTTTAAAGTTCTTTCTAAGACAGCACTGCCTTCAGTTGAAGCCAAAACCAGGCATGCAAAAGCTCAACTGGGAGCTTTATTCCTAGTTCTTAGGCTGGAAGTTGTGCCTACAGAACAGGATTATTTCAAAAGCTGGTTTAGTTTGTTTTTTTTTTTTTTAATCAATCTAGTAGCAGCACCTTCTACCCAAGAAGTCCCAGCTTTAAAGCCTGGCAAACAAACCATCTGCTATATCAGGAAACTGGTCTTGCTCAGATCCTTATTCAGATCAGTGAAGAACATGCATAGCAGCTTTAAAACCACACTCCCTTCAAAGCAGCTGCTCAAGGACAAGCAGCATTCCAGCAGATGTTGACTCCCACCTCTGTCAAGGCCACATTTTTTCTCCCACCTCCAACACCAGGCTAAAAGGCTGAAGTCTGCACTGAGGAGATTCTGCCTTTCTCTAGACACAACTGCAGCAGTCTGACAGGCAGGTGCTCTGAATCACCATGATACTGTCCCAAAAGCCACCAGACAGGTCCTACAGTGACAGCTCTCCCCACACTCCTCCAGTGTACCCCACAGTTTGGGAAAGCAGCCTGAGCCTGGTGCTTGGGAAGCTCTTGGAGCAGCCCCCTGCAAGCTCAGAGGTGATGGTCAGACTGAGCATGATGACACAGATGACTCTGAGACAATCCTTCACCAAGGATTATCATCTGCAAACTGATCTTTACAGAGACTCAACATTAGGTACAACAAGCTGAGCCTCCAGTGGCAGTCTCAACTCTGCCTGGATGGGGATAACGCTCCAGCTGCATGGATCCCGGAGTGCTGAATCAGCCTGCCCTCTCACATTGCTCAGACTGCTGCTGTACTGATCTCATTGTGCACCCAGGAAGGTGTCCCCACACGTGTCTCCCCAATAGCATTAGTGAAAGGTCATGAACTTCTGCCATCCCTTCTCCACCACGTGTAATCCTCTTAATGCTCAAAGGGCCTTCTTCAACACAAGTCCAAGTCAGGATAAATTTAGTTTGACCTGAAGATGACAACTGAAAAGCTTGAGGGACCACAAATAGATTAAAGTCCAAGCTTTTACACTGCTGAAATAAAATCTCTTCCCTAAATTCTCCCATTAAAAGAGTTTAAGTTGTAAGAAGAGTCCTTTCACCTGTTATACCTACTATATTTATGGTGGACCTCCAGCATCATTAAGCCTGGTATGATAATCTAGTCTAACTACAGTACACCAGTTTTTCCTGAACAAAGTAAAAGTGCCACAGGCTCAGGAATTCTTCAGAAACTACTTGACTTGGAGCAGTGACAAGACACTACAAAGGATCTCTGCTCTGTTGGTCACCTATCCAGAAGCCAGGCTCACAGGAGGCAGGATATCCTTGTTCAAAGTCCAACAGCCTGCTCCAGGCTAAACCATCTGCCCAGGGCAGTGGGCAGTTAGCTATATTATATTCTGAATTTTAGTGCTCAGCTCCACAGCTATGAGGTGTGAATTTCTGCACAAGCTAGGCCAGGTTCCAGGTGCCAACACATCTCCCCATTTATGGATCACAGATGTCCCAGGATTCACATCCTTGCTAACAGTGCCAACTTTTTTCATGAGGACTCTCACTAGCAATCCATTAAACAGTAAGAGCAGCACTTTTCAGCTCCTGAGACAGGACACAGCTTGCAGAGCTGCTGTGTTCAGGTCCTTGGTCCCAGCTCTAACACTGAGGAAACAAGGCTGGGACTGCAGGAGACCCACAGCTCTGTGCTGCTGATGCTCTGGCAGGTGCTGACTCATCCACCACCTTACACCTGGTAACTGCTGGCACAGGTTGTTCTTTTACCCGTCTTCTGTACAGCCCAGAGGCACCTTCACATTTCCACCAGCTGAAGTGGTGAGGGCACCCACAGCAGCCACTCCCCAAGGCCTGGCTCAGCAGCACCCCATGTCCTTCAGGAAGTGAGGAATTTTTTCCTCACACAATCATAACCATTTCTGCTGCTGCACCAGGGATACAATACAAGCTAAAAGTCTGCTGTCAGGGCAGCTACTGCTGAGCAGGGCCACCACCCTGGTCCCCAGGCTGCATGCTGTGCCAGCACTCACCAGGGAGGGACACTGGCCTCAGCTGCCACAGCAGGAACACAAAAAGCTGTTTGGGGCATCCCCAAAGTACAACTTTGGTTTCCCTGTAGCAAAAGTAACATTTGCAAGAGGCAGACTCCCTTTTTTACATGCAAGTCCCACTGCACTTGCCCTACAAGGCATCTTCAACAGGAGTTACTCACTGATCACCTGAAACACAAGCTGTTTAATATGGCTGAAGAGAAATTTGGGGTTTCCAGCCAAGGCACCACCTCTCAGCAGCTTCACACCAAGAGAGACTTTCCACTCCAGATATCCCTAAGAAACACCACAGGAACAGATAAAACAAGCAAATATTCACAAGCAGCAGGTCAGTAAGCACGTCCATTTCAGTGCCAGGCAAACACCCCCATTCCTCTAAAAAGAGTTCTCAAAGTCTAGAAAGCAGCACTGCAAATTAAAATTGATGTGCCAGTTCTAAGCCCAGACCTAAACCCAGAACTAACCCACAACTTCACAGGATGAATCTGCCACAGAAGGTTGAGACAATTCCCCTATCAACCAGGTTAACTTCGTCAAGTAAGCTGAAACTTAATTAGGAAATAGCCTGAAAATGTTTATTATGCTATGAAATATTCCCATTCCAAATGGAATAGGAAAGGCTACAGCTAAGATTTCTACAAGATAGTCAGAAACAACTCTTTCATGAACTCATTGTATGGAGATAAAAGAAAATACTTTGGTTTATTCCTCCCTTATGCTTGCAGATCAGCTACAGCACTGACTCCCACTGTGCCAGGGGACAAAAAAAAAGGTCAAACCAGCTCAATCCAATAGCAAATCTCTAAAAATGCATCACTAACCACACCACTAACATGAGTTAGTTAGCATTCACTAATCAGCTGCTCAGGAGTACCCAGCACATCCTCCAGTGCCACTTTACCAGGCACGCTTCAAGCACTGCTGGCCATAGATCCGGCCCTTGAAGCCAACGGATTCACTTCCTCTGGTATTTCTGCAGCGCCAGCATGGGATCACATGGCCAGATCTGCCCCTGGTCCACAGTGCTAAGCCCTTCAAATACCCAGGAGATTAAGCTGCACTGGAAGTCATCTGGTACCAGTCATTTCACTAGCCCAGAACAAAGTTACACCGCACAGGCATCAAACAGACCCACAGGGTGCCCAGACACCCATTTGGAGCTTTTCTCCACACATCCATCTGATTAAAACTTGGGTTTATCCATGAGCCGAAGCTAACCCTGTCTCCAAGTGACTGCATAGAAAGCTACTCTGCCCACAGCAGCCTGCAAGGTCACCAGCTGGGAAGGCCCTTTACTTCCCACTTTGTTTTGGGACATGTCCAAAGGGTCAGTTTGTTTCCAATAATGGCCAAAGTGTTTACTGACCCTACATTTCAAACGCTAGGGAGAGGCAACAGCAATCTCTTTCAAGTGCCCAAATCCTTGGCACAAGCACTGTTGCTTGTTGCTTTGGGAAGAGGAACATCAGGCACAGGTACATTTACTGGCAGACCTGGGCTGCTGCAAAGGGACAAAAGCACGTCCTTCACTCAGATAAAAATAAGACCAGAGCCAACACTCTTTGCTTTGGCACAGAACTTCTGTTTTGAGGCAGAACATGCCCACCCCCCTCAGCCTGGAGGAAACAAGACCTTGCAGCACTGATTTCATCACACCAGGCTTACTTTGCAGGAAGGTCTGCACCCACCTGTGGTGCTTTGGTGTGCTCTTAAATACAGGTTAACTGACCTGTGGCAAACACGGTTATGCAAAATTCTTTTGAACTTTCAACGTATGCAGCAGATCAGCCTCGTCAACCCTGTGAGCAGATGAATCCTGCCTCCAGGAGAGGCAGGCTAAAGAAGTCTGCTGGAATCATCCACACCAGGAGCTGGCAGGTCAGGCAGCAAGCGCTCACATCCTGCCCACACAGTAACCTGCACGGGGAGGCAAGCAAGCCTTCCCAAGCACCTCCACACTGCTGGGGAATACATGGGTTATTCATTTCAGGCACACAAGCAAAGCCTCTCCACACCAAAACAGCATTAACCCTGACTCCAAGCACCTCTGCCCACAAGCACATGCCAGCACCCACCCCACCAACAGTAACCACCGCTACCACATGTTCACCAGGACCCACCAAGCGCCTCCCCACTTCAGCCCCTTTCCATCCCAGCCACATCCCTCACCTGGCAGGGTGTCGCATCTGCTTTTTGAGACAGGTGTGGTGCAGACTCCACTGAAATCCAAAGAGTTGTCCAACATGGCATTTATTCGGCGGAATATATCTGCATTGCTGCAAGTGGAAAGTGCAGGGGCATTCGGGCTATCCCAGCAGCCTCTGATGCTCCTCCCAGGATCTTCCTTCTGGTAAAAAAGAACAAGTATTTGTGTCAAATAGGCAAGTTATGCAGCTTTCCACACATTGTGGAAAGCTGGAGTGCCTCCAATGCTCACATTAGCTTTCGCTCCAGATCTTAGCAACACTCAAGCCCAATTCTTGGCATTAAAGAAGCAGTTAAGCAAACGGGTCAGCAATTTGTCAGCAACGCACATGGAAGCAGACTGCCTGCCACACACAGGTACCAGGGATGGGCTCTAACAGCCACAGCACCCAAACCAACTGGGTTGTGAACACAGCTCCCTGATGCTGTTCTCCAGCACATCACACTACTAAAGCAGATCTGGTAACAGAGCCACATGTCTTTTCCCCAGAATCAGCCTCCTGACACATGGGAACAGGGGGATGCTCATGGTCAAGGCAGACACCACAAAGAACCACAGCAGCTTCTCCTATATGCACAGCAGAGGAGAGCAGGGCTCACCTCCCCACCCATATTAGAGTTCTCAACAACACCTTGGAATGATCTAAGTCAGCAGCAATCACCTCAGAAAACAGGTTTCCAAAAAAAAAAAAAGAAAAAAAACCAACCCAAAAACGTTGCTTCCCAGCTAATCAAACAGCCCCAAAGGAAAGGCAGAGGATCAAATCCTGATCTTCCCTTCAGGCAGCAGCTCCTACCCACAAAGGAGGTTATGCCAAACCAGCTCCGCTTCAGCACAACCCTCCACGGGCACAGATCCACCAGCATTAAAGTTTTGGGACGATCCTAAACAAGGATTCCCTCTTGCAAAGCTTGTGCATGGGAAGGGTCAAACCCCTCCTGCTCCCTGGTGCTGGTGCAGAGAACCAGGAAGAGCAGATGCTTCCCCGGCTCTGCTCAGAATGCGCAGACATCCAGGCTCCTCGGGAAGCAGCTGCACCACGTTCAAGCCTCTGTCAATCTAAAAGCCACTAAACATGACCTCTCCCAGCATTTTTGGGCCGAGGGCAGGTCTGCCCACCACCCAAAAGCCACTGCAGAACTCTAAGCAATCGGTACCGCTGGCAATTAAGACCCGCGTTAAAGAGAGGAGCAGGGAGGCACAACCCCACCAGTCCTGGCCTCCGGACCAGAATCCTGGCTATTAAGCAAATCACGTTAAAGAACTGAACCGCAGCAAGGCTGGCAAACGAGCCTCTGCTCCTCCAACACACGCCGAAGCTCTAAATTGGGCCATTTGTACTTGTCAAGGAGACATTTAATACAGGCACCACCTTTTGGATGTGTTCCTGCAAATTTCGGGCCTCACTTACCCCACAGTTCTGCTTCACTCGCAAGCAAGTCTGAAGCGCCAAGCTGGTTTTACCTCCAAACGACCCCTCGGTGATCTTTCAGGAGGCAGGTTTAAACAGACCTTCACGCGCAGGACGCAATTTTAGCCCGGCCCATGTCTGGGACTTCAGTTACCTTGTTATTAGCAGCAGTATTGCTCGATCTGACAATTTTCTTTACCCCCCCCCCCCACTATTTAGCTAAAAGGCAAACAAAACCCAGTCCTGGAAGCAGCAGGAATAAGCTACTGCATTGTCAACTCGCACGATGCCTCCTGGCAGGACCTGAACAATTGCTGGAGCACTACAAGCCATTTAGGACTATTAGCACCTTTTCAGCTCTGAGGTCTGGGATCTTTGGTTATTGAAACGGTCAGGCCACCTCGAGACGAGGTCCCGGGACTCTGCAGGAGCATTTCCAAGAGTAGAACAGGTACGGCTGAAAGCGAGCTGCAGGCTGAGGGAACTGGCAGAGCAAGCTTTAAGTCATCTTTATAAAAAGCAGCTGGAATACAGAAGCTCAATTTACAAAAGTATTGCCAGTCGTCTTTAATAAAAAGAAGTGCCGCAACAGGCTGCCTTGGCACAACTGTGGAACTCCACATTCTACTCCTGTTCCTGCTAAAGAACCACTTCCAGCGGGAGGCAAAGCAAAGCTTCGAGTCTGTGCTAGCGAGACAAAACAATCCCGAGCGGCGAGCCGAGCACCCCACCCATTCCTGCTCGTGTAGTCTCTGATGCTTCCCACAACTAGCAACACCAGTCCTGCTCCAAACAGGAACAGAAACCAGCAAGAGCACAGCCAAGGCTTTCCACAAGAATCCCTTCCACTACAGAGCTTTTAACCTTAGACTGTCAGGGATATCCTTAAGATAGTGCAAGCATCCTGGACACAAGGGAGCTGGCACCCACCCCCATGTAGGAAGGGGATCGTGGCTACCCTCCTCCCTCAACCCCTAAAATAAAGCTACTCCTTTGAGAAGAGCTCTGCAGGTCTTCAGAGCACGCAGGGCTCAAACCACCCCCAACAGCCTGGATAGGGCGGATGGAAAGAGTTTGCAACGCATAGCTGGAGAATCCACCCAAATACTTTCTTCTCGGAAATATACCAAATATTTCCAAAATACACCAGAAAAACCAAAGTCCAGCTCCAAGGCTGAGTCCTCAGAGCCGGCCTCGTTCTGGCATCTCCCCACCAAGACCAGCGCTCCTGAGCCCAGCTAAGATTTGCTTTCCCTACTCCACCTTGAAGGATTTGGCAACACTGCCTCTCCAGAGTTCCGTGGAAGTCCTTCCACGGCAGCTACAAACTACAGCTACAGCCCACGCCCCATCGATCCCTACTGCTCCCAGAGGAACCAATCCAGCAGCACTGGTGGGTCCTTCTGCAGGCCCCAGCAGTGACCAGGCACAACATGAGACATCCCGAGGCGTAACCAGGGACCCAACAGACATTCTCAGCCATTCCACCCATCTACAGCTCACAATCCCAATCCAGAGAAGCAATTTTACCAAGCCGATACAGATGACAGGTGCTTTAAAGCCACTACGAGTCAGACACCACTTCCTGACACCTGTTAAGACACCCACTGCCTGTTTAAGAGCTGCGACTTTCTAGGGAAGTTCCTGGATCACAAACGGAGGAGAGGGGGAATTCAGTTCCCTGCAGCAGGCGTGGCACCACAGAGCAACCGATGCTGAGGCTGCAGGTTAAATCACTGTGGCCGAGCAGGGCCACACACAAGACGAAGCTCAGGCAGGAGTGCAGTCCTCCGTACACCGGTGCACCAAAGAACTCATGTCCAAGCAGGAAAATTCATCCCCAGGGCACAACAAGGGCACTG
Organism: Lophotriccus pileatus; assembly: GCA_035583135.1. NCBI lineage: Eukaryota > Metazoa > Chordata > Aves > Passeriformes > Tyrannidae > Lophotriccus > Lophotriccus pileatus. The sequence continues at coordinate 17,826,124 of JAWWES010000018.1, forward strand.
TGGTCACAAGGAGGGCACTGTCAGGCTCCAGACACCTCTAGCAGTCCAAACAAGACACACGGAAGTGAGAAAACAAGCTCCAAAAACCGGGGAGGAGGAGTTTCCCCCTCCCTCAGAGTAACGCAGACCACCAGCAAGTCTTACCTACACGGCAGAGAGCTCCTGTTTGCTGGCTGTGCACCGTGAAGGTGGCAGGTTCCTGGAGTTCCCAGCCCACCAGCCCCAAGCCAACCCCACAGCTTACCTGCAGGAGGTCCCACTCCAGGCACCACCTGCAGCACTCGGCGTTGCTGGGACAGGATACACCTGTGCAGCAAAACCCACCAAAGCTGTCCAAGGCCAGTGGAAATGAAGGCACCTCCACAGCCCCAGACACACCTGCAGGAAACTTAGAGATAATGAAATCCCTGGGCTAGGCAGAACCTGCAGCATCACAACAGCGCTGGCACAGGATTAGGATATCCTAATCCTTAGGGAAGTCATTAAACACAGTCTGGCTGCCGGTATGGCCAAGATGTGCATTAGCTCCTGGGGATGCTGTGCAGCAGGCAAGGCTCATCCACCTCAGCTAAAAAAAATGCAGCCGTTACTTTTTATATTTTCCCTCGAAATCCCACCTGGGCACCACCATCCTGATGCCCAGAGGGTTTGCTGTAGCTATAGCTACAGCCAAGAGGGCTTTGAATCCCCAGACAAAAATCTGAGATGCTATTAAAATGGTGCCAGTCTCAACATAACCAAGTCAAGATGGCTCCATACTTCAACGAAAGGAAGCTCTAAAAACCCATTTTTAGTAGTTGTTTTGCTTTCCAAGCTGAAGTCAGTTACACTCCCGGCAAAACACAACACTGGTGTAACTGTTTCCACCAAACACGCCCCCACCCCGAGCTCATCCCAAACAGGGTTCAGCAAAGCTGCACCAGCGCTCCCACCATCAGCAAGGCTGACCTTAAGGAGCTGTGGCAGGGTTTACTGCATGAAGACAGCCTGGACACAGCTGACTAGAATCAAAACTGGAAGGGATTTTGATGATCTTAATTCACAAGGGAGCACTGACTTCAGGACAACACCAATTTTGCCAAAACTCCGTTTTTTAAAAGACAATTCCCTTTCAAGACAGCTACTTCTTGGTTTTGTTGTTGCTTCTCTTTGTTTGTTTGTTTCTTTTTTGGGTTTTTTTTTTATTCTTAGAGCAAAACATTTTGAAGCCATCACTCAAACAGCCTTGTACACAAGCAATACCCACAGCTGCATATTGCAGCATATTATCCAAGCCGAATAAGGTTTTAATTGGTTTAGGGAAACTTTCAGTCGAGACACACTGCAGCAAAGTGACAGGCTCCTGAAGCTCGTCACAAAGCCCAGCTGCCGGCCCTGTGCACCGCTGTACCTGCAGCCCCCGGGCAGAGCTACAGGTGCCAGCACACACCTTGTCAGCCCATCACACGGGCAGCCACAACGAGAGTTAATTGCTTTCAGCTGGGGAATAGCGAAGAGTAAAACAAAGAACTTGTTTTTCAGACTTGTCTCCAAGTTGGCTTTGCCCACACAGTACACGTAGGGACAGTGTCTCCTGGGTCACCAATAGCCAGACGCTACATGGAGCTGACAACACCTGCTTTGACAGTAAAGCAGCAGCTTTATTCACTTCACACGCTAAAAAAGGCGGTTCAGAAGCACAAAGAACTACCGCTTGCAAAAACAAATATCTCCTCCAGCCAAAACGCACCCCACCATCCAAACCAGAGTACCTCCAGCCCAGCCTCAGCCTACTAAAAACCCAGGATGAGGAGAACCGCAGGTACCACTCGCTCGCCGAACTGGGACCTGGCGTACTGCAGCGTTTCCCTGAAGGCAGGGGGGGCAGTTGATGGGTTCCCTGAGGCTGAGCTCCCTCGTAGCCCCGTTCCCCCGCGGGTACCTCGGCAGCATGGCACCCTCAAGGAGGTCCAAAAGAAAAGGGGAATGCACTCCAGCGCTTAGCACAGGGAACGGGGAACCCCCCTCTCTGCTCTCCTGTGAGATGGGGAACGCTGGCCCCTCTCCACCGAGGTAAGCGGGGGGTTCCCACCCGTTCTCCGCACAGGTTATACGGCGGGAAGCCCCCTCCGTACCACCGCGTGGAACCACGTGGCGGGGACGGCTTCACGAGGCTCCGGACGGCAGCACGTGGTCGCACTCACCGGCGGGAAAGCCATGGTAGCGCTGCGTAAGGGCAGGCGGCGGTCGGTCCGTCCAGCAGGATGCCGAGGGCACACCGGGGGCAGCGGGGCCGATTCCGCCCCTTCGGCTTTTATGGCCCGGGGCAGGGAGGGCGGGGGGGGCGGAGAGCGGGGGGGGGGGCGAGGGCGGGG
>JAWWES010000018.1:17829038-17931792 GCA_035583135.1 Lophotriccus pileatus
GAGGCGGCGCCTCGCGCGCGACGCCCGGAGGTCCGCGGGGTCCCTGCGGGGTCCCGTCAGCGCCCACCGCGCCCACACGCGGGATGTGGGGCTCGCTGTGCCCCCCACGAGCGGGTGGGACCCCCGAGGGTTTCAAATGGGGTCCGCCCAAGGGCATCGTCAGCACCCGGCGTCTTATCCGCGCACGGGCTGCGGACTCTGCTCCCCGTGAAGTCCCCCCCAGGGGTTAAAATGGGGCTCTTCAAGAGCTTAAATCAGCCTCCTAAGGAAAGTGGGGGTGTGGTGACACTGTGATGTCAGGCTGTCCCCAGGTCTTGCTGCCCCTTGGGGACACCTCAGCGTCCTCTGCTCTCCGCACATAGGCAGTGCCACTCGCTGATCCCATGAGGAAATGGGACCCCCAAGGGGTTAAATCAGCCCCCATAAAGGCAATAGGGTGGTGGTGTCGGCAACGTGGTGTCTGGCTGCAGCCCCTCTCCTAGGGACACCTCAGTGCTGGCAGTTCTCACCTGCAAGATGTGGTGCTCACTGTGCCCCCTGCCCCCCCCAATTCTCCCTTGGGAATGGGACCCCCAAGGGTAAAAACTTGAGGCTCCCCAAGGGCAGCCTCAGTGCCAGCAGCTCTCTGCACTTGCACTCTGATGCTCGGTAAGCCCAGGAGGGGATGGGACCCCCAAGGGATTAAATGAGCCCCTCCAAGGGGAATGGGGGGGTGGCAGCACTGCGGTGCCCAGCTGGAGCCCTCCCAGCCACACCCCAGCACTGGCAGCTCTTCATACACAGGGTGTGGTGCTCCCTGTGAGGGGAATGGAGCTCCCAAGGGGTTAAAATAGGTTACCTAAAGGGAATGGGGTGGTAGCAGTGCTGTGGTGCCTGGCTTTAGCCCTTCCAGAGCCCCTTCAGTGTTGGCAGCCCTTCACGTATGGCCTGTGGTGCTCACTGAGCTCCCCATGAGGCAGTGGGACTCTTGAGGGGTTAAATCAGCCCCTCTAAGTGGAGTGAGTGGTGGTGGCATTGTGAGTCCTGCTTCAGCCCCTTACCCTCAGCGCCAGCAGCTCTCCACATGCTGGCTTGTGGCATTCTCCCTGTCCCCCTGTGGGGGGATGAGACCCCTGAGAGCCTAAATCAGCCCTGCTAAGGGGAATGGAGTGGAGGTATCACTGGGGCTCACAGCTGCATCCTCCTCCCAAGGTGTGAGGCAGCGCTGAGGCTGCAGCTCCAGCCCATGCAGTTTTGGGAATGGGCTTTCCCTGTGGAATAAACACTTGACATGCAGTGGCTGGTGCTGCTGCCCCAGCCAGTGATTCCTCACCCATCTGAAAACATAAAGGTGGTTTTATCCCATCTTTACCCGGAAAAAGCAGAAAGCCCCTCACCCTTCCTGCAGCAGCAGAGGCAGTTCGGGATTCAGACCTTCCCACCGTGTCCTTTGTTCAATCCTTTGCCTCCAGTGCCAGGCCTGGCTCTGAGCTGGGCTGCAGCTTTGGATGGAGAGAGCCAGTGCTGTCTGAAATCCCACCCAGCCTGTGCTGGGAGGAGAAGTCTTAATACAGAGTCAAATTTCCTTTTTTTTTTTTTTTTCTTAATCCCAGTTTGGAGATGAAAAACCTCCTGGAGGAGGATTCAGAAATCCCTCCAGTGACACTGCAGAACAGACCCAGCCCTGATGTAGCAGGTATTTCTGCGGTCAAAGCATGAGCAACTCTGCCTTGAATAAATAACTGGAACCTTCCCAGGACTCCTCAGATCCCTGATTGGACTGAATGCCTCCTGCCCCAGGTGGTTCACCCCAATTCCAGGTTCTCAGGAGCCAGCAGCCACACACCCCTGAGAGACACTGCATGTTCCCAGTTGCCTAAGGGATGGCTGGTCCCCTGATGTCTCTGTGGCTGCCCAAAGCAGGCTGGCAGAGCCCAGCATGGGGGGAGTTTGGGGCTAATCCAGCCACTGTGCACACAGAGCAGAAGGGAAGGGAGCAGGTTGGAGAAGAGCTTTATTGGGAGATCCTGGACATAATAAATAAGGGTTACACTGGGAGATGGTGGTGAGGGGCTGGGGGCACGCTGTGTTCCTTGCAGGCTGGAACCGCTGCCGCCCTTCTGAGAAGGACATCTCCCTGCATCCCATGTGCCCTGTCCTGCTCCTTCCTTCCAGCAGCAAAGCCGGCCCAGGGGGCGCTGCCTGCCACCCCTTTTGGGATCGGGGCAGGGAATGTTTTGGGGAGTGGTGTGGAGCAGAGGCAGTGGGAGGGCAGGGCCGTGGGTGTGACGGGGCCCGGCTGTCACTGTGCCAGGGCCTGGCTGATGTCCTTCACCAGCATGGTGCCAATAACCATCTTCTCGCTGTTGATGGTCAGCTGGGCCGCGCCGCCCTCCCGCCGCTCCAGGGTGATGAGCACCAGGCTCCCGCTCGTCACCGTCTTGGCCGCAAACCTGCCGGATAGTGAACACGGAGCTTCAGGGTGAGCTGTCCCTGGTCACCCTCCTCTCCCCTGGCATGCTCCAGCGGGGACCAGGCAGGCACCTCCACCCACAGCCACTGTCACATGTGGGTTCATGCAGGCTCCTTGTCCTAAAGGAAACCCTGAGTGTCCCCACTGTGATTCAGGTGGGACTAGAGAGGTGACAGCACCTGCCTGATCCCGGTGTGGGGGTCCAGCTACCTGTACTCGTTGCTGGCACCGCAGGGCACACGGCCCACATTGGCAGCCGAGGTCACTTGCTGGACAATGGCGTGGTCGCTCCGGCATTTCTCCGGCAGTGTCAGCTTCTCTGTGATCTCACTCATGCCCATCAGCTTCCCTGGAGCAGGCAGCAGAGGTACTTGACCATCTCCAGCCACATTCTCTGCTGTGCCCTGCTTTGCCTTCCCCGAAACCAATCCCTCCAGCTGCCAGCGCACTGTATCCTGGTCCCCCAGCACATCCCAAGCTGGCTGCCCTGCTTGCTCTTGATTCAGGATTCGGTGGATTTGTGAAAATCCTTCTTTCACAACCCTGCCCAGGCTCATCCCCATGTTCCTGCCTGGTGGATGGGCTGCTTCGGTCACTGGCAGTGATGGAGCTGCATGACGCAGGTCACCAAGCACCCCCTGCTCAGCACAGCCCCCCATCCATGGGGCCAGGGTGGGGATGTGCTGCTCCAGGAGCATGGGAACACAGGGCCAGGACATCCTCATCACTCACCGGACACAGTGCTGGGAGCGCCAGGGGTGGCATGAGCCCTCCATGCCTTGTGGGGACCCAGCAGGGCCACCCCAGAGCCAGGCTGGTGACCCCAACCCGCAGGCTGGGGGTGCAGGAGGGGGTGAGGGGAACAGAGCTAGTCTAGGGGCCTGTGAGCAGCCACTTACCCTCACCCGGCCGTGCCAGGTGCTCTAGGGCCACGGCGAGGGCGGCACAGGGGACAAAATCGGGGGTGAGTGTCAGCAGTGGGTGCCCGCTCACCGCTCTGCCCCCGTCCCTGTCCCCCACTCACCCTGCTCCTTCTTGAACTCGTTCTCGCTCATGAAGACAGGGGCCATGAGCTCCCCCACGGGCGGTTGGATGGAGACGTAGAAGTGGCGTGTGTGGGTGCTGGGGAGACAGGTGGGTGAGGGGGGCACGTGCTCAAAATGTGCCCCCTCCCCATGTCCCACTTCCTATCCCTGTCCTGGACAGGGGTAATTGGGGGCAAACTGAGGCACAAAAAGGCTTGGGAATGGGGGGAACCCACCAGGCTGGACCTGGAGCTGCTGCTTCCTCCTTGTCCCTTGCAGGGAGCCCAGTGCATTTCCTACTGTCCCTCAACCACCCCGTGCCCATGTCAGTTTCCTTCCTCCTCTGGAAGGACCCTGGTGCCTGTCCTGCTGTCCCCCATCCCTTGGGATACCCCATGCCCTGTCCTGCTGGGATATTCCCTGGGATATGCTGTGGTCTGTCCTGCTGTTCCCTGTCCCTGCTGCTCCATATCCCTTGGAGGGACGTCAGTGCCCATCCCACTTTCCCCATCCCTGGAGCACCTGATGCCCTGCCCTGCTGTCCTCCATCCCTGGGGACACCCTTCCTGCCCTTCCTGGTGCCAGATGCTTACCACAGCTGGAAGTTTGCCGCCTGGGTGGAGTCACAGAAGTCAATGCCCATCACCACGCTGGCCGTGTCCCCCGGTGCCAGGCTCTCTGGAACCACAGGGGGGCCACTGCATCCCATGTCCCTCCACCCACCCAGCCCTGTCCCCATTCTCCTACAGCATCACAGCTGTGCCATGCCATGCCATGCCATACCGATCTCGGGGAACTCCTGGATCCGCATGCCAGAGAGCAGCTTGGGCTCGCTGACCCGCAGGTTCTTCACCTCAGCATCAGTGTTGTTGGAGATCTGGATCTGGACAGCCACCATGTGGGGGTCCCCCGGGAAGGGCCGGCGGCTGAAGCAGTACTCAACAGCGAGCCCCTCACCCGCCATGCGGTGTAGCAGCTCGTAGGTCTTCACCGTGCCAAATGCTGGGCTCAGCAGCTGCACCGAGGGACCAGCGTGGGCTGCCGAGCACACCCTGTGGCCCCTGGGGGTGACAGGGGTCCCAGGAAACCCCCTGGGTGACAGGGGCCCTGGGAGCCCTCTGTGGAGGGCGTGGGGGGCACTTACGGTGGGTGTTAAGGAGGTGTCAGTGAGCGTGAGGCCCTCCAGGTCCGTCACCAGGCTGGTGGAGACAATGCTGCTGGAGGGGATGGGCTGGGGAGGAGGGGGGGTGACTGCAGGGTGGGCATGGAGGAAAAAAGGGTTAACAAAACTCACAGCCCCATGGGGACAGCCCTGGTGGCAGCCACATGGGGACAACCATACAGGGAGAGCCCCAGTGGCACAACTCCATGGGGACAGCCCATGGATGTAGCACAGCGCCATGGGTGTAGACACAACCCCCTGGGCACAGCCACATAGGGCCAATCCCATGGGCACATCTGCATGTCCCACAGCCATCCTCTGCAGAAAAGGACCCCTCAGCCCACCCATCCCTGTCCCAGCTCTGCAGCTCCCAAAGGGTCCACGAGGCCCTGGTCCCACTGGGGTGGGTGCCTGTGCCTCAGTTTAGTCAACACCACCACCATGGCCATCCTGTGTGTCCTGGGAAGCCACTCACAGTCATCCAAGTCGAGTAGGGAGATCTCCTTGGGGCCGGCCTTGCTGCTGGGCGGCTGCAGGACAATAGAGATGGGGGGGTGAATGCAGGGGTCTGGGTCTCCCCGTGCTGCCCCCCAGCCCAGCCCAGCCCAGCCCTCACCGCCTTCCTCCGCTTGGTCTCTGCCTCGGATCCCGAGTCGGAGCCGGAGGAGCTGCTCTCGGTGGTGCTGGCCTCCTCTGATGAGGTCTCAGCACGGCCCTTCCTCCCCTGCAGGGCCTTTTTCTTCTTAGCCTTCTTTGCCCCTTCCTCCTCCTCCTCTTCCTCACTGAGGCTGTGGGGAAAGCCCAGCTCAGGGGGGCTGAGGTGGAAGTTTGGCTGGGGACACCTCCATTTCCCAGAGGGTACCTGCCCGCACTCCTCGGGGCTGCCTTCCGGGAGCCTTCCTTCTCCTTCCTCTTCAGCCTCTTCTCCTCCTCCTCCTCCTCCTCCTTGTCCTCTGACTGCTCCCCACTGTGTTCCTCCTCCTCTTCTTCCTCCTCTTCCTCACTGCCAGAGCTGGAGCTGCCAGAGCTGCTGCTGCTGCCACTCTCCTCACTGCCGGACTCAGGCTCTGCAAGGAGCACAGCTCAGCCCTGCTGCTGCATCCCACTACATCCCTGCATAGTTCCATGGCATCCCACCACATCCCATCATCCCACTGCATCCCGCCATCCTCCCACTGCATCCCCCATCCTCTCATTGCGTCCCATCCTCTGTGTCCCACTGCATCCACCACATCCTCCCATCCTCCTGCTGCATCTCAGTGTCCCACTGCATTCCTGCATCCTCCCACTGCATCCCCACGATCCACCCCTGCATCCCTTCACATCCCCTGCCACGTCCCCACTATGATGGGATGTCTGCACTGCAGTCTCCTGTGAGATGGCCTCCCAACATTGTGGCACCTGCCTGATGCCCCATAATGATGACACTTTTGTCCCATGGCCCCACCATGCTGGCACCTGCTTGATGGCCCTGCCACAGTGACCTCATGACCCTGGGTCCTCACCGCTGTCTGCTGACTCCGTGGCCCCCGACTCTCCCTCCGAGTCAGAGTAGAAAGGTTTCTCCACCTTCTCCTTCCTCTTCTCCCGGATGGTGCACTTGGTCCACTCAGGAACCTGTTGGCACAGGGTTGATGGAGCAGGGCCATCAGCCATGGGTGGGGGACCCAAAGCAGCCCTCATCCCCCCTGTCCCCAAGTGGGTGTGTGAACACTACACAGGGGATATGGGGCAGGTAAACAGCACCTGGGCTGTTTACCTTCCACCTTCTGGGACTCTCCCAAGACCTTGAGATGGTGCCCCCACCTTGGCCCCATGCAGCCAAGGTGTACCACGCACCTCTACATTCCTCACAGAGGGGTCGGGGGCCTCATCTGGCCAGTCAGGCAGCTCCTGGTAGCCCACAGCTTTGGCATTCAACAGGTGGGACAGGGAGCCCAGCTGGAAATGGTCCCGATCTATGACAAGGGGAGAGGTGGCAGCAACTCAGGGACAGCCATGCAGCACCGTGGTGACGGCTGGTCCTGTGTCCCCATGCCCTGTGACCAGGAATAGGTACCTTTGAAGGAAGACTCCAAGACAGGAGCGGGTTTTTGGGCCAGGAAGAGCTTCTTGGCATACTTGTTGAGGGCCCCGCTCTTCTCGGTGGGCACAATGAGCTGGCGGATGAAGCGAGCCCTGTCGCGGATGTCGTAATTCTGGTCGTACTTGGCCAAGTTGAGGACGTACTGGGTCAGCAGCTTGCTCTGTGCCAGAGGACGCGCTCAGGGTCAGCCTCTCCCTCCCAGCTGAGGAAACTGAGACGCACCGTGGGACCACACCCCCGGTACCTGCTTGGAGTTGGTCAGGTAGAGCTTGGCCGCCAGGTTGATGACCTGCAGCTTGACAATGTCCTCCTCGTTGGTGAAGGACTTGGCCATCTTGCGCAGCACATCGGGCGCGATCTTGGGCACGTGCTCGCAGTACTCGCCGATGAGCCACAAGATGCTGGCCCGCGCCATTGGCACCTGCAAAATGCCCCTGGACATGTGGCACTGCTGCCACCCCTCAGCTCCTGTGTGTCACCCAACGCCCTGACCCACCTGGATGTTGTCGGTTAGCTTGGCCATGTGCTTGATGATCTCACTGTGCTGGGCCGGCTGCATCTGCAGCAGCTTTTTGATGACCACCACGGATTCGGCCACCACCAGCTCTGTGGGCAGAGACCTGGCCTTAGCGAGGTCTTGCCCCAAGAGCAGTGGAGTTCCCTTTTCACCCCCACCATGTGCACTCACCGTCCCGGTTGGAGAGGAGCTGGACCAGGCCATTGAGGCAGGTGTCCCGCACCTTCCCAATGTTGGTGGCACAGCGCCCGATGGCTTGGATGGTGGCTGCCACAAAGTCCTTGTCCATGCTGCGGATGTAGGTCTGCAGAGGCACAGGAGACACACATGACATGTCACCCACATGCCAGTGCCAGGCATCCCCCCTTGCAGTGGCCATACACTGGGGCCCTTTGGAACCACCCATGGGGTTGGCATGGCCTCAGCTTACTCCTCCTGATGGGGCTCTCCTCTGTCCCCTTTATGGTGGTGTTTTGGCACCCAGAGCCATGCCAGGATGACACCCCGTGGCCTAAGTGAGGCCACAGCATACCTGGAATTCCCGCAGGATGGTGGAGATGTTGGTCTCATTGGCCAGGTTGGTGAGGACCTCCAGCTGCGGAAAGAGGAAGAGAGGGGCAGCATGGGGCCATGGTGATGGGGCATTGCTGTCCTCCTGTCCCCAGGGCTTGAGGACAGTGTACCCAAGGAAAGGGCTCCATGAAGCCCCAAAGCTTCACCCCTGGTGGGTTCTGCCCACCCCTAATGGGTTCTGCCAGGTGATTCCAGCTCACCTTGAGGATCTTGATCTGCGTGGGGTCTGTGGAACGTATGTAGAAGCTCTTCAGGTAGGGCTCAAACATCCCCTGCATGCAGAGCCGGCAGCATTAGTGCCATCCCTGTCCCCCACGCTGAGGCCATCTGCAGACTCTGCTGACCCTGCTGGGTAGGCCTCATTCTGCTCCTGAGTCAACAGGGACAACTTGTCCCACACCAAGTCCAAGACTCACCCGTCGTTTGATGGACATGGTGGCCACATTCTGCAGCACTACATACTGCACCTCACTGTGGGGACAGAGAGGGGACCATCATCAGTGGGGCAGGGCAGGACCCCCCGCCAAGTCCCTGTCAATAGGGGGCAGGACCCACCACAAGTGGTGCCACCATGATGCTGCCACCCCGTGTCTGGACTGGGCCTGCCCAAAAAGCTCTCCAACATGATGTCCCTCTGGGGATGGGCTTTTTGGGGATCTCTCCCAGGGTCTTGGAGCTCCCCATGGGTCCCACCGACTGGGGTGAGGGCAGAGACCACCACAACCCAGGCACCACAGACCTGTGACTCCGCAGGAGCCGTACCAGCGCCTTGGCGATGACTCCAACCTCTGCCTTGGGTGCCAGGTGGAAGTAGAGTTGTGCTACAGCCATCACCACCTGCAGGGACACACCCAAGCATCACCGGTGGACTGGAGGACACCCTGAGGGATGGCTCTGTCCCCCAGAGTACCATCTGGCAGCACCTGGAGGAAGCCTCACCCTGGGACGCCCATCCCTGGGTGTCCCTCAAGCACCCCAGTGTCTTGTCTCCTTGGACTGTATGGACATCACAAGCCCAGGCTGATGGACACCACCAGTGGGCTCAGAGGACAGACAGGGTTGGAGTGGGGGTCTCACCGCGGCGTTGCGGCTCTGCAGCAGGGGCTTGGTGTTGCGCAGGAGCAGGCGGTGGTCGGGGTCCATGACATAGGGCTTGCGCTTGGCCAACGAGGCCGCCTCTGCCTTGGCATCCTTGGCGTCCTCCTCCTCGGAGCCGTAGAAAGCCTTCTCGGCGTTCTCCTCCAGCAAGGACTCCTGCTGGGAGGTGGGACACCTTGCATCCCCCAAAAGTGCCCCCCCTTCACCTCACTGCCCTGGGGACTCCCAGGACACCTCGAGGCTCCCAGGGCACACTGGGAGCCTGAACTCACGTTCTGGTTGGGGCTGAGGAACTGCGTGCGCGCGTAGCGGGTCAGCATGTTGATGATGACCACCTGCCCCCACTCCTCCACGTCGATGAGCAGGTTGCAGAGCTTGCGGTAGTTCTTGTGGATGAGGTCGATGCGCTCTGGGCACACCTCCTCAAATGCCATCACCACACTGCCGGCCACCAGCTGCCAAGGGAAAGCCCAGGGTGACTCACTGGGGTAGTGGCATCTTCATCGTGATGCTGGTTTGGTGAGAATGGTGGCATTTTCATCATGAGGCTGTTTGGTGAGGATGGTGGCACCTCCATGAGGATGCCAGTTTGGTGGGGACAGCGGCTTCCTTGTAGGGATGTCAGCTCAGTGGAGATAGTAGATTCCCCCTGAGAATGTTGGCCCATTGGGAACAGCAGCATTCCCCACCAGGATGCCAGTTCTGCAGGGGTGTCTGCACCTTCACGAGGATACCAATTTGATGGGGACATCTGCATCCCTGTGAGAATGCTGGATCAGTGGGGACAATGGCATCCCCAGGAGGATGCCAGCCCTGCGGGGATGGCTGCATCCCCACAAGGACATCAGTTTAGTGGGGACATCTCCATTCTCGCAAGGACATTAGGCTGGTGATGTCCCCAGTTTTAGGGGCAGGGGAGACACAGTGCCCTGCTCACCGTGGTCTTGTCTGCCAGCAGCTTCTCAATCACTTCAATGAGCTGGTCCTTCTGGTCTGAGTCAAGGCTGCAAGGGAGAAGCAGGGCAGGTATGGCTGGACCAAACTCCTCCCCATCCCTGCCTGTCCTTGCCTGCACCAAGCAACTGACACCCTTCTTGGTACCCCCAGAATTTAGCAGCTGACGCCCTGTTACCTGTACAGCTTGGGGATGGCATGGGCAGCCGTCTTGCGCACGTACGGGGACATGTCAGAGGCGGCCTCCTTGATGGCCAACATCATGATGGGCACGATGATGGGCACGCGGATGCTGGACAGGACCCGCAGGGCGCTGGCACGGATCAGCTGGTTGGGGTCCTATAGGGACATGTGGGGGGCTGCAGTGGGGGCTCTCTGCTCCCCCAGACTGCCCCCTGGGTCCCCAGACCAGCCTACCTTGAGTCCTCGCTGGAAGGTGGAGATGGAGAGCAGGGCCAGATCTTGCTGTTCCTCCGCATAGCGCACCAGGTAGACATACACCAGCTTCTTCACCTGTGGGGTGAAGATGACACCTCAGAGCCCCTCAAAACTCAGCCCATCCCCAAAACTCTCGTGCAGGGAAGGCGCCAGACCCTGGGGACACCAATGGATGCCACCAGGGCCACCCAGGACCTTCCTCACCTCGATGTTCTTGCAGGCAACATTTTTGACCACAGCTGGGAAGAGGTCAGAGGCATTTTTACCTCGGGCGATCATCTAGGGGATAAAGGAGCAGTGTGACACTGCGTGGCCAGCACGGCACAGCTCGGCATCAGCAGTGGTCCCTGACGGTGACAACAACACCCACCGCCACAATCCTCTTCATGGCCTCCAGCTTGAGTGAATCCTTGTTGCTGTCGAGCATCTCCTTGAGGTCATCATGCCTGTACCACATCAGGGGGAAAAAATTCCCATTTTTTCTCCATTTTTAACCATTTTTTGTCTTGTTTTTCTGCTCCCAGCCCACCACCAGGCTGGCAATCCAACCCTTTGCTATGCAATATTTATGGGGACAGGAGTTGGGTTACAGCCAGCTGAAAAAGGAGCCGGAGGGACCGGCATGGTGCTGGCACCCAGTGCTGTCCCCATCCCAGGCACTGGGACAAGGACCCCATCCCATCCTGTCTGTGGCTGTTACCCTACGATGTCCCCAAATCGCAGGTGCCCATCACCAGCTCCATCCCAATTAGGTTGGGTGTCCCTTGTCCCCTCATGGACAAGGTGGCATGGATTGCCAGCGCACCCTGACGCAAAGCCGTTCTCCAGTCCCAACCCTGGATCAGTGAAATGCCACCAGCCTTTTGTACGACTGGTTGTCACCACTGTCCTCTTCTATAAGGGATATCTGTCCTCCCCAAACTGGGGGCACCTGCAAGGCTGGATCCACCTGCATCAGGTGGGGGTGGCGCCCATGGGACTGCTCATGCAGAGCCACTGTCACTGTAGGGCTGGGGGGGCTCCTTGGGGGAGTCTTACCGTGGTGGTGGCCCGGTGCCAGTGGCCACTGCGGGCTCGGTGCCGGCGAGTGGCCGCAGCTCATCAGCTCGCAGGGCGCTGTAGCAGGCTGGTTGTCCAGCCTCAGTGGCCAGCACCGGGCTTGTCACCTCCTCAGCCACGTCACCACCCTCCGGTGGTTTTGGCCGGCTGGCCGGTCCCACCGGCAGCTGCTGCAGCAGCTTCTGCACTGGCGGCAGGGACAGCATGGCTTCGGCCGGCAGTGGTGGCTCTGGGGACGGTGGCAGGGCTGTGGCCCTGCTCCTGCGCCTGGCACAGCCGGCTGAAACCTGATGCTAGGGTTGGGGTTGGATTGCAGCCTTGATCGCAACGCCCTTCCTGGTGGATGAGGCCACTTTGGGATGTCACGTCCCAAGGGACATCTGACCTGCAGCTGGGTCTTGGGGACATTGCAGGGAGCTCCTTCCATGGGTGCTGAGTGGCTCAGTCCTGGGCAGGGATCCCACACCATGGGGGGACACCCACCTGGGTGGTGGGGTGGCATGATGGGACACCTGTGGATGTCCTGCCTCGGTGGTACAGCGATACCTGGTGCATTTGTCTTGCCCAATGTGCCATGGATGGCTCACAAGGATAGGGACAGACCTCCAGCGAAGGGCAGCAGGTTATGGGGACACTGCCAGAGTGGGGGACACTGCCAGGATGTCAGGGATCAGGGAGCACTGCCAGCGGGGTCAGATATGGGGGGACCTGGCCAGATGGGCGAACACTGCCAAAATGGGGCACACTGATGGCAGATCACTGAGGGGAACGGGACAGAGTGCAGGACACAGCCAGGGTGGCAGGGCTGGGGGACACTGCCAGAGGGGGTATGTGGACACTGCCAGCCCTGGGGGCAGAGGATCACTGCTGGGACACACAGCCAGGGCAGGGGACATTGCCAGGGGTGAGAGAGGCGGGGATGTGGCCAAACTGAGGGACATTGCCAGGGGTTCAGGGTTGGGGGACACTGTCATACTGGGGGACACAGTCAGGCCATTGGGGAGGGGGGAACACTGACAGAGGTTCAGGGAAAGGGGGACCCAACAACATGGGGACACTGCCAGCATGTCACAGATGACAGACACATCCAGAATGGGGGACACTTTTAGAGGGCCAGGACTGGGGCGACACTGTCATGCCTGGGGACACTGCCAGGGAACCAGGGAGAAGGAACACATCCAGAGGGGGGGACTCTGTGGGGAGGGGTACATGGAGGGGAGACATTTCTAGACTGGGGACACTGGGGTCAGGGTCATGTGGGGGACATGTTCAGAGTGGGGGACACTTCCAGAGGGGCAGTACTGGAGGCATACTGTCATACTGGGGAACACTTCCAGAGGGGCAGAGATGGGGGGACACAGCCAGATTGGGTAGAGAGGGCAGCACTGCCAGACAGGAGTGCCCTGCTAGGGCATCAGGAAGGGATGAGGAACACTGCCAGAGCGGGGGACACTGCCAGGGTAGGGGGGGACAAAGACACTCCTACATTCCTGCAGCTCCAGGACACCCCCCGCCTTCCTCTGCATCCCTGCCCGCCCCCCGACAGCCTGCCCCACGCAGAGGACCTCGGCTGGGGGGGGCTGTCACCCCACGAGAGCCACAGCAGATCCCGTGGTGGGAACACCATGCCCGGGTGCGGGGGATGTAGGAGGGTGCAGTGAGGGTCCTCGCACACCCCCCCCCCAACCACGCCATATCCAAAACTCCGCGGTTTTCCCACAAAACCCTCCCCTGGCCTTTGCAACCTGCAGCGACCTTTGCAACCTGCAGCGCCGGCGGCGTGGCCGCGTCCCGTCCCCATCCCTGTCCGCATCCCTGATCCCCATCCCCGCCCCATCCCGGGGCCCGCTCCGGCCCTGGCTCGGGTACCACATCCCCGCCGAGCACGGCGACCAAGGCCTGCGGTGGCGGCCACCGCGCCAGGCTCGTGCCTCGTCCCCTGTCCCCGCATTGTCCCCACCTCTTGTAGTCGGAGGAGAAGATGCCGCCGCTGGCGGGGTCGTGGCCGTACTCGGGCTCGCCCAGACTGGAGGAGCCGCCCTTCTCCTCGCCGTAGGCCGGGCTGGCGGCCATGGCGGCGGGAGGGATGCGGGATGCGGGATGCGGGGGGGGACGCCGGCACTGATGTCAGCGCGGGGGGACGGGCCAGCCCCGACCTGCGCCCCGGGGCAGCGCCCGGCGGGACCGACCCCTCCGAATTGGGATGGGAGGGGGGCTTTGCACCCCCTAAAAAGTCCACCGCCCCGCAATCCCACCTCCCGCGCAGGTTCGGGTTCCGGGCGGCGGGAATATAGGTGGGATTTCAGGAGAAGGAATGGGGACGTGGCTATAGAGTGACTAGCATAGAGTTCACACCTCATCCCAGATTCGAATCATTAAAATACATACTTATAATAAGATACAAAATGTATAATTATGGTAATATACATGATTATGTACAATTATAATTAGACGTATTTCATTAGATTACATTATAGTAAATGATATTGCATATTAGGACGCTATAATATATATTGTCACATCATATTACTTTATATTTCATACACAATACATAACATATATGCACCAGACATAACATATATTTTTATATATTACATATTACATTCATTATGTGATATTATATGTATTCTATATTCTGTCATACGATATTATCCATAAGCCATAATCCATTCTACAACCTAGAAATGGTGTAATGTATGCCATATATTATATAATATATTTGTTATGCTATGTTGCAGATTAACTATATTATAATATATATTATATAAAATATAATATATAGTATGTTATTCAATATATTTATATTATTCAATATTTTATATTATATATTCTGTTGTTACATTATATATTCTAAATTATATGCTATGTAGTATATATAATGTATGATATTTGAATGATATATATATTAGGTATTGTATTCATTTATATTATTCTTATAGATATTGTTGAAGATATAGATTATATAACATATTATCAATAGCATGACAGGCATTATTATATACTAGATATATTATTCTATATTAACTCTATTATACATTAATACATATGTTAGATGTTATTATAAATATGCCTATAGATGTTACTATATTTATTTACTTTTTCATATAATACATTAATGTAAATTAGAGCTATTCTAGATATTATTACAGTTGGGATTTTGTTTAGGTTTTCTTTTTAATTTTTCACAGGGTTTTTTTTTTTTTTGCTACTGGTAGATATTCCCATTATTATTTTTCTGGGCAGCTGACAGCCCCAGCGGCTGGTGTGGGTCAAGGAGTGCTCCCACCCTATCCCACAGGAGTGAGGCAGTGAGGGAAAACGGGAGCACCAACTGTGACTGACCTCCAGCCAGACCAGGTCCAGCCATTTGGCCCTTTTTCAACCCAGCAGCTCACAGAATATTAATTTTTGTGCTCAAAATCAAATACCAGCAGTGAAAGAGGAGATGCTTGTTTCAGGAGGCCACAGGGAGCCAAGGTGCCACTCCCTTCAAGATGTGCTAAAGTAGGACATCACTTGACAGTGACTTCTGAGAAAAGGGAAAAAAAAACACATCGAGCAAGGCTGACACAGGGTTTCCATGCAATCATTTATTGCCACACAAGAGGGATGCCAAAGCCTGGTTCCCTGGGAAGGATGCTCCACTCCCACATGTTCCCCGGGAACACCACCACCTCCATCACTGCAGTGCTGGGGACACCTGGGAGAGAAGGTGGGCAGAGGTGACACTTGGCTGGAGCAGGTGCCAAGGTCTCCAAGGGCAGTGGCTCCTGCTCTGGTGGTGGCACCCACCATGGCACCGGCGAGCTGGCCCAGCCCCAGCAAGGCAAGGGCAAAGTGGATGCAGTTGCAGGTGATGGCATTGTACTCCACCACCTGCTCCATGGCCTCCCGGATCCGCTGCTGCAGGGCAGCCACATCCATCCCTCCCTTCCTCCGGAGCACCTTGGCCGGACCCCGCGTTCGCAGGAGGTGGCTCTTGCCGTGCTTGGCCACAATCCCCAATGGTGAAGTCCCCGAGCTGCCTGGGGGACAAAGGGGACTGTATACCCCACGTGCCTTCCACGTGGGTGTCCCCACACCGTGACACCTCCTGGGGCTCACCTTCCAGGTGGATGATCTCCCCGTCACCACAGTAGACGCCAGCGTGGGCACTCCACCAGCAGGGGCCTGCTGAGGCCAGTGGGAAGAGGAAGAGGTCCCCGGGCTGGGGCTCGGCCACTCCGTTGGGGACCACGTCAAAATGCTGTCCCAGCAGCCCCTCGCAGAGGAAGAACCCTGCTGTGGTCACCGCCCCGCCCACCACCTGAGGACCCGGCCGTGTGTCAGGGCCACTGCTGCCCTGGGGACACCAGCAGCATCACCGACCCTCTGGCTCATCCTGCATCCCTGGGTCTCCATGGATAGGAAACCCTCCAGGAAGGGGCCACCTCCTCTAGGTGCTGAGCACCAAGGGAAAGGTGCCAAGGGAAAGGCAGGGCGTGCAGGATTCAGCCCTGTTGTGCCAGGGGTGAGATGGGCAGTGCAGTGCACAACGGGGATGCCAGCACTTACCTGCCTGGAGCTGCTCACCTGCAGGGACAAACACTGGGCATCAGCCCCAGTGACACGGGGGAGAGGGGATCCAGGGCACCAGTGCCATGGCTCAGCCCCTGCCTGGGCTGCTGCCAGCCCTGTGCCTGAGTCCCTGTTGGGGGTCCCTATGACAGCAACCAGTCTCACCCAGGAGCCCAGCCAATGCCAGGGCTGGAGGAACAGCCAGTCTGGGGCTTGCAGGGTCTGCAGGAAGGAGCTCACCTGTGGGGAGAGGGGGCAGAGCGAGACGGGGACCCAGACCCTCCTGACACCCATCCGTGCCAGCACTCACCCCTGCCAGCACCCTCTGTAGTCCAGAGCAGCTTCCCAGGCCTGCTGTGGCCCCTCCCACCCCCCAGACTCAGCCCCAGGCAGGTCCCAGCCATGGGGTCCAGGGGTTCTGGGTGCTACAGTGGAGGGGTGGGACCACCTCGGTGCAGGTGTCCTCGGTGCCAGCTCCCCCTTTACCTGGCTGAGGAGGTTCATCTGCAAGGAGAAAAGGTGATGTCCTGAGAGCTGGGGACAAGGGCTGTGCCCGGCCCCCCCTCGGGGACCTCTCTCCCCAAACAGTTGTCGTCACCCTGCCGAAACCCACAGCCTTGAGCACTGTGCCAGTCCTGCCACTGGTGCCGTGCCCTGCTTCCTCACCGTGGAGACACCTCCGAGGTCCCCTCACTTTGCTGTGGTCCCGAAGCTGCTGCTGCTCCAAGGGTGGCTGTGGGACAGGATCTCAGCCTGTCACAGTGAACACCGTGGTGGCTCTTGGCACTGGCACATGGCTCCACCGGTGCCCAGGAATGTGCCCGGACCGGCCGCACTGTGGCACCGTGCCCGTCATGCGGGGCCAGTCCCAGGGGGCAAACCCAACCTGGTGTGACATTTCATCCACAAACCTTTTGGGTGACCCCAAAGGAGTCACAAAACAGCCCTGTGGCCACAATACTCTGACAGCCAGTGGCCACCGGGCTGGTGACAAATCACCTCTTAGTGCCAAAACCCTCTGGCCCTGGGTGGCCACCAACCTGTCCCCAGCCCTGTGTCCCCAGGGGCGGTGCATGACCGGGGTCAGCTCTGGAGTCACATTAAACTTTAATCCTTGTGCCGGGGGGTCAGTGAAGGCTTTGGCACGGCTCAGGTGGGTGACTGTCACCCTCTGTCATCAGGCAACCTCCAAAGAATCATTTATCACGGAGCCTCCAATAAACAGGAGCTAATTACAGCTGAAACCCGAGCCTGGCCTGGACCTGACTCAGGGCAGGCAGCCATGTTAACCCTTCCCAGCCACCTCCAATCCCACAGCCATCCTCCTGGATCTTTGTGTCATCTTCTGGTTGTCCTTGTCCCCTCCTGCACACCATCATTCTTTCCTGGTCCCTGTTGTCCCACCCTGATGTACCCTCTGGTTCTCATCACACCCTTCTGGTCCCCAATATTCCCTCCTGGTCTCCATCATCATCTTCTGGTCCTCACCATTTCTCTGGGTTCTCTTGGCCCCTGTTTGTCACTACTGTCCTGCTCTGGTCCGTGTCATCCCGTCCCGGTCCCTATCCTCCCCTTTTCATCCCCATCTTCCCCTCCCAGTCTCCATCATCCCATGCCAGTCCTCACTATCTCCTCATGATCCCTATCCACTCCTATTGTGTCCCACTGCCCCCTCCTGATTCCCATCACATCCTCTTGGTCCCCATCATTCTCACATGGTCCCTACTGTCCTGTCCTGGTCTCCATCATCCCCTCCTGGTCACTGCTGTCCCCTCCTGCTCTCCACCATTCGTCATCATCTCTGGGTCATCATTAAAACATTCAGGTCCTCACTGTCCTCTCCTGTTCCTCATCATCCTCTCCCAGTCCCTATCACCTCCTCCTGGTTCCCATGGTGCTCTCCTGATCTTTGTTGTCCTCTCCTGGTCCCCGCCATCTCCTCTTGCTCTCCTTCAACCTCTGCTGGTTTTGAATCATCCCATCCTCACTCCCATCATCTCTTCCTGGTTCCAAATCATTCTGCCCTGATCTCCACCATCTCCTCCTCATTTTCACCACCCCCTCCTCTTCTTCGTTGTCACCTCTTTGTCCCCGTCATCTCCCCCTCATGCCCATCAGTTTGTCCTGATCTCCATCATCCCCTCCTGGTTGCCACTATCTCCCCTTGGTCCCCATCATCCCCTTCTGGTTCCCCACCAGCCTGTGCCATCACCAGCAGGAGCGGGACTGCCAGGACAGCGGTGCCTCCCTCAACACCCAATGTCCCCAACCGAGCTGTCCCCTGGCCAGGGTGTATCTGTCAGTTTCCTGTGGCCAGTAGGATTAGGGTGGCTGGAGCCTTGGGGCTGCTCCCAACCGCAGGTCTCAAGCCTGTCGCCATCATCTTTGGGTAATTAGTAAATTAGTAATTAAATGCACTCTGCCTGCTGGGGAGAAGGGGGGCAGATCCCAAGGTTTTAGGCTGAGTAATCCTGTGGCATCTGCCCCAGCGTCTGTCACCGAGCCGAGTCACGACCCCGCCACGGGCTTTAACGTTTGCTCCTTCACCCCCACCCGCCGCCCACAGCCCCTCGGCTGCAGCGTCAGGATCGCTCCCAAAAACAGGCTGGGCTGAGCCCCCATGGGTGCCCAGCTGGGTGCTTATGGGGTGCTCATGCCCAGGAAGGGTATTTCTCCTTGGGAATCCCACCTGGGGGACAGGGCCCAGCTGGGTGTAATGGAGAAACAGGGGAAGAAACCATATTTTTGTAATTATTGGCTTTCCTGGGGGTGCTGATGATTGGCTGGCAGCAGATGGTTGGCCTGGCTAATCCCCCTCCCAAATCCCTGCTCCGGAGCTGGCTTTTACCCGACGGCGAGGAGGGGACGGGCAAATTAGCCGACTCAGCATGTATCGCCATGCTGGTCACTGCCCAGCGGCCCCTGTCACCAGGTCCCCGTGTCACCCATGGGCAGGCTGGCACCCCGGGAAGCGGGTCCTCCTGGCATCCCCAGATCAGGCACCGAGAGATGTTTCACCCACGGGCCAGGGGTCTGGAGGCCCCGGAGGGCCAGGCAGGGCAGGTGACAGCTTGCTCCCTCCGCATTAGCCCAGCGTCATAATTCTGCCGCAGGAGGAGGGCGGCCGCGCCGCAGATGGCGGCGGTCAGAGATCTGGGTCAGGGCGGGCGCTGCAGGGTGGGACAGGGCACCCCGGGGGGATGGGGGTCCCAGGGGTGCAGGGGGGCTGGAGGCTGGGGGCATGGAGCTGTGGTGAAGGCAGGGACAGAGCCATGGAGGCAGCAAGGATGGAGCTGTGGTGAAGGGAAGGATGGAACCACATGAAAGCAGGGATAGAGTTGTGGTGAAGGCAAGGATTGAGCTGTGGTGAAGGCAGGGATTGAGCTGTGGTGGTGGCAGAGAGGTCAAGCCATGATGCAGGCAGGAATGGAGTTTTGGTGCAGGCAGGGATGGAGTCGTGTGGGCAGGAAGGTCAGGGGAGCCATGTACAGGCAGGAAAGGTGACGGAATGATGCTGCACATGGGAACAATGCTTCAGGCAAGGTTGATGGAGTTGCGATGCAGTGAAAAATGCTGCAGGCAGGGGGGATGCAGGAATGCTGCAGGCAGGGGGGAAGGAGGCACACAGCAGTCAGGGATGCCTGAGGGGTGACCCCCAGTCCCTGGATCCACAGGTGTCACTGCCACCAGCCCTCAGCAGGAACTTGTTGCCAGTGCCTGTCTCCTGGGACACCTCCACCTCTGAGCTGCCCAGGGGAGGGACACGGGAGGCTGGAACACCCGTCCTCAGCCTGGCCCATCGCTGGGGACAGCCCAGGCCGGGTGACAGTGGCCACCCGCCACCCCCCTGAGCTGGGCGGGGGGGGGTTTAGCGGCTAAAGCCCTCAAATCCCAAATTGTGCTGCCCTGTCACCGTGA
Organism: Lophotriccus pileatus; assembly: GCA_035583135.1. NCBI lineage: Eukaryota > Metazoa > Chordata > Aves > Passeriformes > Tyrannidae > Lophotriccus > Lophotriccus pileatus. The sequence goes on from JAWWES010000018.1 coordinate 17,848,878, forward strand.
GGGTTTAGCGGTGGTTGCGTAACCCCGGGGGCCACCTGGCCCCCACCCGCTGCGGTGTCAGCAGCCTGAACACGCCCGGCACCCCTCCCGCCCCCGGGAGGGGAAGCTGAGGCACAGGGAGACCCCCACCGAGCATCCCCCCTCCCTTCGCCATCAGGGCTGGTAATTAATTACTTGGGGGCAGGGAAATTACCCCCTTAATTACCACTTTTCGTTATTCCCCTCTAACCGCCTTAGTGATGGGCTTATGCGCTTACAGGACCCCGTGGGTCCCAAGGGGGGGGACACACGTATGGGGGGTCCTCACCCCGATCCCCGTCTCCCACCTCTGCCGCAATCTCAGCCTCGCAGTGCTGGGGGGGTGGACACGCGGTGACAGGGTAGCACCCCCACGGTGGCCCGCGGCGGCGCGCGGGGAGGATGGCTTGGGTGTCGCGGGGTTTAGGGTTACAGGGCTGGGGCTCAGCACCTTTTTAATTCTTCATCGCGTGGCTGATTGATCCCCCCCCGCCCCGCGCAGACACTAAAGATTAAGAGGGTGACAAAGAGGCGGCTGCTTACACAGCGCCCGCCTAAGCCGCCTTGAAGAGAGGAAGGCAAGAGCCCGGCTGCCCGCAGAGCTGCCCGAGCACCCATCGCTTCGCCAGACTCACGGCGCTGGATCCAGAGGGACAAGACAGGGAGAGGTCGGGAACGCCGGGTCGGGAATGGCTGCGTCCCCGGCGGGGTCAGTGGTGAGCGCCGGGCTGGACGAGAGCCCCACGGGTAAGAGGTAGAACGTTCTGCTGGAGCGGGGGTGACACGGCGGGACTGCGGGCACCGGGGAGGAGCTTTGAGATGGCTGGGCCCCTGCTATTGTCGTTCTGGGAGTCCTCTTCATGGTTCTCCTCTGGGATAATTGGGGTCCCCATTGTGGTCTAGCTCAAGATGCCACGTGTCCCCAGCACAGCCAACTGGATGCTTTCGGTCCCCATCGTGGTCCATCTCCAAGATACCAGGGGGTCCCTATCATGGTTCATCTCCAAGACACTCAGTGTCCCCATCATGGTTTTATCTGGGATGTTTGGGTTCTCCATCATCATCCTTCTCCAGAATGGCTGGGGTTCTCATTATGATGCTTCTCCTGGGTGCCCAAGGTTCCCATCAGGATCCTTTGGAATGCCTGGGGTCCTCGGCTATCACACTTCTCCAAGATGCTGAGGGTCCCCATCATGGTTCTTCTCTAGGCTTGGATGCCTACAGTTCCCAGCCTTCTCCATGATGTCCATGGTCCTCATTGTGTTCCTTCTCCAGGAGCCCTGGGGTCCCCAGTTATGCCCCTTCTCCAGGGTGCCTGCAGTCCCTACCCACAACCCTCTCCTGGATCCCCTTGGACACCAGCCCTTCTCCAGGGTCTCCACTGTCTCCTGCTGTGACCCTTCTCTGAGATGCTCCACACACCCAGAGGTGTCCCTTCAGCAGGACACCTCCCATCCCTGATTGCAACCCTTCTCTGGGATGGTCAGAGTCCCCTCACTGGCATGCTTGGAGTCCCCATCCCTAGGGACACCCTTTCATTCCTTTTTGTTTTTTTAAAAGTCACAAGAGCACGTCCTACATCAACCTGGGTACTGGGTGTGGAAAGATGCGGAGCCCCATCCAGAGTCCCCATCTATGTCCCTGGGCTGGACCAGTGGTGATGGGAGCCACCCCATTGCCGGGATGCTGGGAGGCAGCAGGGACTGCTGGGAGGGACAAGGGACATCGGGACGTCTGGAGTCACTCCGAGTGTGCCGGCTTTGCTCCCGCAGGGCTGAGCCCGGCCCCGGGCAAGGCGCTGAGCCCGGTGCTGCTGTGCAAGGTCTGCGGGGACACCAGCAGTGGGAAGCACTACGGCATCTACGCCTGCAACGGCTGCAGCGGCTTCTTCAAGCGCAGCGTCCGCAGGAAGCTCATCTACAGGTGGGAATATCGGGGCGTGTCACAACAGGACAGGAAATGGGGGCATGGGCAGCCAGCGGAGCAGGAACCAGGGGGACATAAACCCAGTGGGACAGAGACCCTGGGGATTGGCACCATGGGGGAAAAGGATGCGCAGCAGGGCAGGGACCCCAAGGAGGGGCACCCAAAGGGGCAGGGATGCAGAGGATGGACAGTGGGGCACGAATGGTGCGGGCAGGCACCCAGCAGGGTATGGGAACCCAGCAGAGCAAGGTCCCCAGGGGATGGGCAACAAGTGGGATGGGGACGAGGTGGACATGAACCCACTAGGATAGGGAGTCAGGGGATGGGGCACCCAGCAGGGAAGGGACAAAGGGAGGTGGACACCCAGTGGGACAGGGACTTTGGAGACAGGAACCCAGTGGGGTCAGGTCCCACAGTATGAACACCCAGCAGGGCAGGGACCCCAGGACGTGGGCAGTGGATGGAGCAGGAGCCCAGGGGGACTTGAACCTGAGCGGGTCAGGAACCAGGGGACAGGAAACCAGTGGCAGAGACACCAGTTGAGGGGGGGTGTCTGGGGCATCCTCATGGGGCCAGGACACTCATCAAAGTGGGTATGCACTGGGACAGGGCACCCACTGGGGACAGGACACCTGTTGGGAACAGGGTACCCATCGTGGTGGGGCACTCGTTGGAGTGGTGCCCCACCCATGGTGGGTGGGACAAGACACCCAACAGGGACAAAGCACCCCCAGGACATGGCACCCATGGAGGCAGGACCCTCTGTGGGGACAGGGGCCACTCCAGGGGCTGCAGCCAGCTGCCACCTCTCCTCATAGGTGCCAGGCGGGGACGGGGCTGTGCCCGGTGGACAAGGCACACCGCAACCAGTGCCAGGCCTGCCGGCTCAAGAAGTGCCTGCAGGCTGGCATGAACAAGGACGGTGAGATGGGGGACACACACACATGGTGACGGATGGCAGGGGGTGGCAGCGAGTGGCCAGTGCTGATGTCACCTTGTCCCTGCAGCTGTGCAGAATGAGCGCCAGCCCCGCAGCACGGCGCAGGTCCGGCTGGACAGCATCGAGCTGGACGCTGAGCTGCCCCCAGAGCACGTGGCCACCACACGTGAGGTGCCACCACCTCCCTGTCCTGCGCCTCGTGGTCCCAGTGCCACCGCTGCTGTCACCCCAGGTCCCCGGGCACCCACACCACCCACCAACCATCGCTTCATGGCCAGCCTGATGACAGCTGAGACCTGCGCCAAGCTGGAGCCCGAGGACGGTGGGTGGCTGCCAGTGGGGAGGGGGCATGTGGGGATGTTGTCTCCATGGTGTGGTGACCACCAGCATCCCCTTCCATCCCTGTAGCTGATGAGACAGTGGATGTGACCGGCAGTGAGCCAGAGAGGGCATCGGGCGAGTACCAGGTGGCACCATACCCAGCAGCCAGCCCCGAGAACATCTACGAGACCTCTGCGCGGCTCCTCTTCATGGCTGTGAAGTGGGCCAAGAACCTGCCCGTCTTCTCCAACTTGCCTTTCCGTGACCAGGTGGGGTCGGGGGATCCTAATGCAGAACTGGGGATCCATCCTTGGGGCAACAGGGACCCCGAAATATGTAGGCAGCCAGTGAGGTGTGGATGGCTGGAGCATCTCCACAACATTCTTGGGGCACCCTCACCAACGATGCTCTTCAGCCCAAACGGTGGTGGCTGGAGGTGCTGCAGGCCTTGGGGGTTACAGTGGTTTTGGGGCTCTCCCTGCTCTTGCCAGGTGATCCTGCTGGAGGAAGCATGGAGTGAGCTGTTCCTGCTCTGTGCCATCCAGTGGTCCATGCCCCTGGAGAGCTGCCCGCTGCTGGCTGTCCCTGAGCCGGCCCCTGGGAAGCTGCTGCCAGCTGCCCTGGATGTCCGGGCACTGCAGGAAACCCTCGGCCGCTTCAAGGCACTGGCCGTCGACCCCACTGAGTTTGCCTGCATGAAGGCTGTGGTGCTCTTCAAACCAGGTGAGGGCACCCACCAGCACCTGCTGCTGGCCGTCCCCCTGCCCCCACCCCACCCCATCACCCCCCTGTCCCCGCAGAGACCCGAGGCCTGAAGGACCCCGAGCAGGTGGAGAACCTGCAGGACCAGTCGCAGGTGATGCTGGGCCAGCACAACCGTTCCCACTATCCCGGGCAACCCGTCAGGTACCGCTGTCCCCAGGTCCCCACGGGTGACACCAGGGGAGGAACACCCACCCATGGCCACCGCTCTGTCCCCAGGTTCGGGAAGCTGCTGCTGCTCCTCCCGGCGCTGCGCTTCATCTCCTCGGAGCGCGTGGAGCTGCTCTTCTTTCGCCGGACCATTGGCAACACCCCCATGGAGAAGCTGCTGTGTGACATGTTCAAGAACTGACCCTCCCACCTCGCTGTCACCTGGCTTGTTTGTCCCCTTGCACTGGCACCCTCTCACCCTCACCCTGGATCTCCTCGCCCTGGGCTGTGGAGGGCCTGAGGTCCCATCTCCAGGGAGGTGGCCAGGACTGTGGGATGTCCCCGGCAGGTGGGAGGTGGGACCAGCTTCACTGGGGACAGCGGGTGGCAGGGAAAGGTCCCCGAGTGCCCAATGCACTGGGAGCACCTCACAGGGGTGGGTGCTCGATGGTCCCAAATGCAGGAGGAACCCAGGCAAGGCACCCCCGGCACCACAGGGACCCACTGCCACCCGAGGGGGTGACTGGCCTGGGGGACACTCGCCCAGGAGTGACACCAACCTAGGGGTGACGGAGGATCAAGAGTGGTGCCAACATGGAGGTGACACAAGACCAAGGGTGCCACTGGCCGGGGATGTGGCCTAGAGGTGACACTGACCACAGGGGTGACGGACATCCTGGGCGTGACCCCAGTCCTGGGGAGGCCCCGGCCCAGAGGTGACAGCGGTCAGGGCTGACGCCATCCTGGGGTCCAGGGCCCTCCTGCCACCACTTCACTGCTCGCCATGTCCCGGGGGGCTCCCACTTATGTCCCCCGCTTTTTCTACTTGGAATAAAGAGGATCTTTGCAGCCACAATCCCATGACACTGATCTGGGGTCTCCCTGGACAGGGGGGCACCGGGGGGAGCACCAGCTGAATTGAAACCACCTGAACAGAAATCAATAAAAATCAATAATCTGAATATAAACACCTTGCAAATAAATTATCTGAGTAGGAATGAACTAAATATATATAACATGGATATAAATAATCTGATTTAAATGACGGGAATTGGGTAGTCAGAATATAAATTAGATTAATAGAAGTAATGTGAAGAGAAATAAAATAAATAATCTGAAATAATCTGAATAGAAATAAATTTAAAATAAACTATCTGAATATAAATAAATATAAATAACCTGATTGGATAAAATCAGAATTAAATACAAATAATTAATAATTAATAATAATTAATCAGAGTTAACATAAATAAACTGAATGGAAATGAAATAAACTAATCTGAATAGGAATTAATTGAAAATAAACTATTGGAATATAAATGAGATAAATCTAAATAATCTGATTGAAAATAATCTGAATTAAATAATGTCAATAGAAATAAAGTGAAATAATCTGAAATAATCTGAATGCAATCAATTGGAAAGAAATTATCTGAATGTAAATTAAATATAAATAATATGATTAAATTAATAGGAATAGAAATAATCTGTATAGAAATAAATAATGTGAATATCAAACAAGAGAAATAGAAATCCTCTGACAATAAATAATCTGAATGTGAATAATCAGCATTAAATAATAATCCCATGGGAATGGGATTATCCCCAGGCCCAGCCCCTCATTCCAGCTCTTCCATCCTGGCGAGGTCAGAGGATCAGGAAAATCCGCAAACTGCCCTTTATACACCCCCTGGGCTGATGGAAGGAGGAACCCCCAACCCCCTGGAATTTTGGGACAGTGTCCACGTCCCACCGGGAAGTCTCTGCCTTTAGAGAATGACACTTTTATTTCTCTGGTTTTGTCCTTTTTTTTTTACACGATTCCGAGCGCGGGCGACGCGGGATCATAAATCCTCTGACAATACAGACTTTGTTTAATTTACAGAATTATAAATTACTTAGAAAACATCCCATGAAAAATAACAATAATTCCCCCTCGCAGCCCCTTCTCCTTTCCAGTGTCAGCACATTCCCCTCTGGAAAAGCCCTTCGGGCCCCAAATCCATCCAAAGGAACGGTGGGAGATCCCAGGAATGGACACCTGGAGCATTCCATTATCCCTCCAGTCCTGCTCAGCTCCTGCCAGGATTTTATGTGTGTGTGTATATATATATATATATATGTATATATTTCTTTTATTTCTATCTTTCTTTCTCTATATATAACTACAAATACATTATATATATAAAGAAATACATTTTCTATATATTCTATATATATCCCATACACTTCTCTATATAAAGAAATATATTTTCTCTCTATATTCTCTCTATATTCCATACATTTATATATATAAAGAAAGAGAGAGAAAATGTATAGTCTTTATATATATACACATTTCCTTTATATATTTCTTTATAGAGAAATACACTTTCCAGCTAAAGAAATATATAAATACATATGAAGAAACACATATAAACATATGTTGAACATACAGTATGTTTAAATTACATAACATATATTAAATATGTTTCTACATATAGAAGAAATACATTCAAATATATATAAAGTAATAAATATTCTTTATATATCACACTTTTCTTTTATATATACTTCTTTATATATAGAAATATATAAAATATATCCATAAGGAACTGCATACTTAATTTCCTTTATATACTTCTTTATATATATAAACATATAAACATATATACATAAAGAAATATATATCCTTTATATATGGTATATATATCATATATTTCTTTATATATAAATACGGATTATATATAAAAGAAATAGAAAATACAAAGTATTTAATCTTCATATATCTTCCTTTGTGTATTTTTTAATTGTAGAGAGAATAATTCCTCTTTTATATGGGTATTTTCTTTATATATAGAATATATATATAGTTATAGATGTTCTTTATATATATAATGTGTTCTTTCTAATATAATTTCCTTATATATAAATTATATATAATGGAAGTATATGTATAGCCCAAAAGAAATATATATACATACATATATATATATATATATATTTACCCAAGGCAGATCTGCATTCCCTGCTCTCATCCCACGGGGATGAGAAACCTGAGGATGAGCTGGAGCCTCCCAGGGATCCCTCAGAAGGCAATTCCTGGGTTTTTAGCTCCAGAGGCTCCCAAATGGCTGTTTGGCCCTGAGCACTTGGATTCTCCAGCTCATTCCAGCTCTCGGTGAGTTTGGGACGGCTCCCCAGGAACCTTCACTGTTGTGGGCACATCCGCCTTCCCAGCGCATCCCAGTTGGGCCCCAAATCCCCTTTTTTCCCCCTCTAGGGCTGGGAAAATCTCCTTTTCCCCCTTGGATGGGGAATGATTGAGTTGGTGTTGCTGCACCCCCGGGATGTGGCGCCAAGGCGGACGCTGCTGCCATGGCCCCGGTGCCCATTCCTTCCCCCAGTGGAAAACAAAGAAAGGTAAAATTGAAACAGAAGTGGAATTTCAAATATCAAATAAAAAATAACCCCAATAAATAAACCAGCCCTGGAAAGAAACGGCCCTTTGGGCAGGGGGAGAGGGAACAAGGGCTCAGCTGAGCCCAGAGATGCTGGGAAGAGACCAAATACACTGGAAAGCTCCCAGTTTTTGCTCTCTTCCCAATTTTTATGGTGTTTTGGGAAAGATGTGATGCCCAGCCCACCTGGAAGGACGGATCCAGCCTTAATTAATCTAATTAGCACCCCAGGGCTCCTCATTTTGCCTTTCCAGAGGTCTTCCAGCACCCAGAGCTTCTCCAGGCGCCACCGAGGGTGACAATGACGACACACAGGAGGGATTAAGAGCCGAGTCGTTAGTGTCATTAATTAGTCCTATGATGGGCTAATTACACCTCCAGGGATTTCTTGCTGACAACAAAACTCACTGTTTTATTGAGTGATAGTTGGTGACACCAGCGGTGACACCAAGGACGGCTCAGCCCATTGCTTCCCTCCTCCCCGGCCCCAAAATAATAATAATAATAATTAAAAAAAAAAAAAGAAAAAAAGAAAAAAAAAGTTCTGTCTGGGGAAAAATATTTAAAAAAAAATAAAAAATATATATATTTACACTCAACTCCAGGAACCGGCATATAAACAAATATCGCTTCAAGTAGTCCTCAAATATTATTAATATTATTATTATTATTAACTTTTTAATACTGATGGTGCAAAAAAAAAAAAAAAAAAAAGGAGAGGAAAGGTCGTAAGGTCACGTTAAAAAATGAAAACCCAAAGGAAAACGGTGATTTTTGGCAGATTTTAACGCTTTTCCATGCGCTCGGCGTTGGCGTGGATGAGGTGGTGAAAGCACGGAGGGCTTGGCTGCAGCGGAGCCAGCGCTGGCTCAGGATGATCCCGTGGGATGTTTAGGCTTGGTTTTCTCCTTCCCATGGGATTTTTAGGCCTGGCTTTCTCCTACCCATGGGATTTTTAGGCCACCGATGGGTGGCTACCGATGGGTGACCCGGCACGAGGGTTTGGCAGCGCGATGCTCCGAGCCGTGGGTGCTCTGAGGGGAAGGGTGCAGGAGCCAGACGGTGCCCCTCCCTCCCCATCCACCTCCCACCCCCAAAGGTCTCAACTCCCCAAACCTTTAAGGCCACCGTTAAACCACACCCCCCTCCGGCCTTTTTACTTAAGAATTCATCCTCCTGGCTTAACGAGGAAGCTGTGGGAGCGCTGCTGATGAGGAGGAAGCCCCGGCACACGATGTGGCACTGGGTGAAGCATCTCAGACCATGAACTCGTTGCTCCCCAGGAGCACGAGGGGTTGGGCAGTGGCACAATCGGCCTCGGGATTCCTCTTGCGTCCCCCTGTCGTCCCCCCGTCTGGGGGCTCTTTGGTTTTGGGGGGGGAAGTTTTCACGCTCTTCAGTTTCTGTTTGCCTTTCTCCGGGTTGAACGTCCCACGGGTGGTGAACTGAGGCCGGTCCTCGGGGTAACGGAGGGGTCCTGCCGAGCCCTCAGGGCTCGCCCGGGTCTCAGGGGGCTCTCCATGTCCCCCTGCTCGGTAGAAAGGCGATTTGGAGTACATCTGGAAGCGCTTCCGGGGCAGGTGAGGCAAGCAGGAGGTGGACGACTGGGAGGAGGAGGAGGAGATGGAGGCGTCGGCCGGGTCTGTGGGGTCCAGCCGCATCCTGGGGTGCCTTCGCAGCCGGCTTGGCCCCTCGGCCTTGGCGGGGCGCAGGGAGTTAAGTGCTACACTTCTCTCTGGAGGGGCAGAAGGACCATGGGAGGATTAACACCCTGAGACCACCCAGCGTCTCAGTGCTGCACCCTGGGGACACATGCCATGAAGCCAGGACAATGTTCCCAGCATCTCACTGGAGGCATCATCACCAGCACTGGAGGAGTGGTCACCTCCCCATCAAACCTTAGCTGTCACCACCCAACTCCTCAGGGCCACGTATACATATAACCCTCCTGTCTGCATCCATTTAAACTGTGGCTTTAAATAAACTAAAAATCCCCAAATAACCTTTCCCAAAGTGATAGCAAAATCTGAGAAACCTGAATGGGTGGAAGATGACCCTGTCCATGGCAGGGAGGTAAAACAAGATGACCTGTGATGGTCCCTTCCAACCCAAACCGTTCCCTGATAAACCCAAGGACACCTGGATTTACCCGAGCGATCGGAGATGGCTCCTTCGGAGTCAAAGTTCAGGTTTTCGGAGCTGTCGGCGGTGCCGATGGAGGCTTCAGACTCGAGGGTTTCGTCGTCGGAGGCGCGGGGCTCCAGTGCCAGCATCTCGAACGTCAGCTCCTCCCTGCCAAAACCAACCCAGTCCCACTGACCCAACAGAACCAAAAAGGTGGGGAGGAGAAGAAAGGCATGCAGGCCAGGAGATCACAGAGGGGTGGAGCCCTCCAGCCACGATGCCAAGCAACATCCACAAGCTGGGCATGTGGCTTGAACCCTGGGCCAGACTCACTTTTCCTTCTGCAGGTTCTCGATCTGCTCGGTCAGCACCTTCTCCTCTTGCTGCATGGCCACTTGCTGCTGCTCTGTCACCTCCATCTCCATGGCCTCCTCGCTGCTCATGGTCTCCTCGGGGACGTCCGTCACCGAGGGCAAGCGCCCGGTGACGGGAGATGCTGGGCTGGGGTAGGCACCGCGCCGCACACGTCCTTTGCCCTGAAGAGAGACACCAGTGTCACCACCACCGGCCAAGGTGATCCGGCAAACACTCGGGTGCCAACCACACTGCTCTCTCAAGGAGCGAAGAAGACAGCCCTGGCCATAGGTCCTCAGTGCGCCGCCGGCGGACACACCTCAGACCCTCCTAAACCTCTCTTCAGCCTGGGAGAGGTACCAGGACTCAACACGTTGGAGGCGTTGAGGATGAAGGTGGTGAGGATGGTGGTGGTGAGGATGACACTGACAGATCAAGTGCAACTTGGACTTCTGAGCAAGCCCAGCCGGTGGCAGGGTGGGTTCCCACACAGCCCACAGACCATGTGAGAGAAAGATTGATGGTGGTTGTGTTGGCTTTGGGTGGGAGGCTTTGATTTCAGGGCACTGACTCCCACTTTATCCTTAGATCAAGTCTCATATCCTTCCCTCATCCACCCTTGCTATTTCCTGAGCATCATCAGGGTTTCCACTGACCCCTTCAGCAAACAGAAACTCAGAATCATGTTGTCCATGCTCTGATCTCATGTACAGGAGATCCAGAAACCAGGACCACCTCTAGTCGTCTGTTATAAGGCAATAAATCCAGATTTTTGGGCCCATGGTTAAATGGGGATATTTAATGAAGATTTGAAGAACCATCTGATTTTTCTAATATTAAAATAAGGACTCAGATGGGACTGGAACATATGGAAGGGTATTATATATGCAGCTGTTTGAATCTTCTGAGAACTAGCTCTACAGATCTGCTCCAAAGAGCAGAAGGAAAAGGTGGATTTTTGGAGATGAGGAACACAACAGACACTACACAGCTTTTAGCTTAACTGTTATGACCAGACATCTCATCTTCTAAATTCCAGATCCTGAAGTGAGCAGGACCTTGGAGGTGTCCATGACTTCCTGCCCTCCTTTGGCAACCATCACCCAGGATGAACCTGCACCTCCTCGAGGTTGAAGAGCTCGTTGCAATACAACTGAATTTGTGGCATCCCCGGCTCCTCCTGATAACCCACGTGCTCAGAACAGGTTTTCAGGATAAAGGAGCCTCCCTTTTTTCCTTTCCATCTTACCCCTTTCATCTTTTGACAACACATCTCAGAGATCCTTCTCTGTCAGCAAAGCCTCTCTTGTGCCCTGGTGTTCCTCTGACGACACCTTTCACGTGGGCTTCTGAGCTGAGGCGCAGCTCCCTGAATCCTATTAGCCCAAACTCCTGAGATCCCAAAGATCCCACTGGCTCATGGACTTAAGCCCCTGTGAAATGCCGTGTTCAGCATTAGGGCAGCAGAGCTCGAATTTTGCTCTTCTCTGTCTCCTGACCCTCGTGGATGATGAAGGGTGGGGGGGAAGCATCATGGGCTGAGCCTGGTAGGGAGGAAAGCAGCTCCATGAGCATTCCTAAAATCCTGCAGGCACTTTTCTCACCCATCGTGGTCTCACTGGGAAGTCAAACTGGCATAGAGTTGGGGAATAGAGGGGTTGCTGGACCGCTCCCAATTCAAACCTGGGTTTCCTGATGTTGTGTTCAAGGTGGTGGTGCTCCTCCTCCAAGGAGGTGGAGGAGACCTTTGGATGCCTCGTGCTCTCTGAGACATCTGAGCTGGGGGTTTTATCCCCCATCTCCAGAAACAGCAGCACTGTGAAAGCAACGTGATGCTGAAATGCATCCTGAGCGAGGAGAAATCAGGGTAGGAAGGGAAGGGATGAATCAAGCAAAGTAAAAAAGAGAGAAGCACAGGATGGAAAAAGAAAATCAAATAGAAAATAAAGTAAGGAGGAAGGGAAGAGGGGTGGGAAGTGTTTTTCCGAGGAGCTGCGTGTAAGGATGGCCAAGCATGGCTGTCCCCAGCTCCTGCACACAGGGCACCTGCAGGAGAAACGGAGGCCCTGAGGAGCAGCACCCGCCCGGGGCCCAGGCGGCAACGTCACGGACAATGGCCAGTGGGACAGAGCTGGAATGAGCGGCGTGACACACACGGAGGGACGCGGGCGCGCTGCAGTCATACATACCGGGATTGAACTGCGGGTTATGCTCATAAATCTAACTGCAATTAGTACGGGCTTCTGCATTCGAGAGGAGATGAAAAGGAAAGCAGAAGGTTAGAGTGCACATGCCGTCACCCCTTCCAAAAACCCGCTTTGCTCCTTTTTTAGGTTTTTTTTCTTTTGTCCACTGGGGGTGAGCGGAGTGGGGCGGCTCTGCAGCACCAGCTCCACAGCCTTGGGCAGACCTTGCTTGGATTCCATCCCCAAACAGCAGAAGCATTGTGTCCCTGAGCATCACAGTGAGCAGGCCCAAGCGGAGGGGCTGCTCGGTGCTCAGCCCAAGCGTGGGGCGCCAGTGCTGCGCTGAGTCCGTCCCTCTCCCACAGCCCAACTAGCCAAGCTCAGCGTGCATCCACAGGCCCCCCAGGAAGCATGGAAGCTCAATGAGATGGGTTCAAGGCTCCCAAAAAGGCAGTGCAGGAGCAGGGGCAGCCTTTGGGAAGCTCCTTTTGTGTTCAGATAATGCGACTAAGCACGAAAAATGATGGTCCAAGTCTCCACATCGAGCCAGTGGATGAAAGGCTTGACTCAACTCAGGACCAAACAAGCTCAAATGAAGGTGGAAACGTTGATCAGGAACATCTGAGCTGGAGCAACCCCGTCTCCATGGACCGTTCCCACCTCCTCGTGCTTTGGTATGACTCCCTGCAAAGGTAAGGAGCTACCACGGGGCTGAAGGTCCCTGTCCTGGGGGAGATGGTGTGGGAGGTTGCGAGGGGTTTGGGAGGCTGGGATAAGCAGGAGAAGATAAGGTAGAGTGGCTTCAGGGGCAAGAAGAAGGACAGGAGGGGACAGGGAGGGCTTTGGCATCTCACCATGGATCTGCGGATCAAGGAGAGGCGGCTCTTGGCCTTGTTCTCTGCGAACTCCAGGCTGTTGATGTCCTTGAGACGAGCCTTGTATTTGTTCATCTGCTCGATGACGATCAATTCTACACAACTAAGGGGGGAAAACACCCAAAAGAAGACAAAATGGGAGGAGGAAGCAATGTGATCTGAACTGTCTTGTCTTGTCCTTCAACAGGATTTCTTTGTAGCTTCTCCCTTAAGACTTTGGCTCCAGCACATCCTCTCATTTTATTACAAGGAAAGGATTATATTGAAGATCTGCCCTGATGGAAAAGCAGAGGGGGAAAGCTCCAGTCGGAAGCCAGAGGGCAGTGGAAATTCCCCTATAAAGACTGATAACGGGCTACAGATGGATTGAGGAACATAGACTACAGAAATTAAAAATCACCAGGGATATCACCAGAGAAATTTTCCCCCTTGGAACAGGGACCAAGGAAATACACACCTGGAGAAGACAGCTTGCTTGCATGCAGTGATGCTGCAGCAGTGATGCTGTTCAGCTGAGCCAACTTTAATGCTGTCAGGAGGGTGTTTAGAGAAAAAAATGATCCTTTCCTCATAAAATGAAGGGATGTGCTGGAGCTAAAGCCTAAGGGAGAAGCTACAATGAAATCCTGTTGAAGGCCAAGTGCTCCTGCCAGCTGGGTCTCCAAGCACATTCTGGTCTTTAACAATCTTAATACTTCCTGCAGATAAAACCACCTCTTTTGGAAGCCCAGCCCTTTACCGGAGGCTTTCCATTATTATAATTTACTCCAGTATCTATTTTTAAATCTATTTAGTATGAGCCAAACTGAATTTGGGCAAGTGCTTTGCTTATTCTCTGTAAAACCTTCGTAATTATGGCAAATGTCAAAAATAAATAACTTTATTAATATTAATATTGCTGTAGAACAAAGAACTCACCCCCTCTGGTAAAAAAAACAAAATTAAGTCAGAACGAAGACCTGCTTGCCAAGAAATTAACTATAAAAGATCAGCACAAGCTCTACCTTTTCCTGTTGAGATATGCTGGGCAGGAGAGCAGAAACTGACCTACTCTTGGGGATCTTTCATCACTTAAAAATCCCTGTTTAACAACAGCTTGGGGATTGAGAGGACATGAAATGTTGTTGTGAAGATGCATTTTCTACGTGTTTCTCATTTCCGTGCCAAAGCTGTCCCTTTTTGAGCCATTTGCCCGCCCTAAGGGCTACCAGGCAGTGAGTGGTGGATCGTCCAGCACGGCGCTCTTACGTGGTGGTTTTGCTGATGTCCTGGACGCTCTGCAGGGGGTCCGTCGTGTCAGGGCAGCGCAGGATACAGGGAGCAAAGACAATGGCCAAGGCATTGGCTGACATGCGGTTGGTCTCTTCCTGGAGGGCAATCCTAAAAAAAGAAAATGGGAATAAGAGAGAAGTCAGAGATGAAGGCACCTCCACTGCACCTCTTCCACACGGTCATGGATGAACAGAGACGACATTTCTACGGCGCAGTCTTGCTTTGCTCTGCTTGATGGAGAAAGTCAAACCTCAAGATGTCTCAGGTGTTTCCAAGGCAGGCAAACAACCACCATTCTCCACCCAAAAACTTGTGGTGAGAGGCCTACAGTGGTGGGAGGCACCAGGGACCTGTAGGAACCATGAGCTCATCAATACGCAACCATCACTTGGAGAAACAGCTCTGAGGCCACCTCCTGGGAGACATGGTGTACCTGAAAGCTCCTCTCTGTCTCCTGTCCACCTGCTTTCGGCCTCATCTATTTCCTCTCCTCGCCTAAAGCTGCCCAGGCCCAACGTACCTCACCAGGTGGAAGATGAGACGCTCCAAGGTGCTGAGGTGGGTGCGGGAGAGCTGGTCGATGACTGAGTACACGCCCCGCACTGTTTCCTTCCTCTCCTGGAGGCCTGTGGAGAAAGCATCACACTTAGGGGCAGCCTCTACTTCCTGCTCTTATTTAAAATGATACTTCTTAACACTTATTTAATTTTACTACTCAAAAGAGAGAACTTTCGGGGCTGAAATGTGATGTGAAAGCCACCAAAGTTGAGATCAAAACTGAGACCAAAAAAACAAAAATCAGACTCTGAAACCAGGTGAACACAATTTGTTAAAACCAGCTGGTTTGGGTCCAGTGAGTAAATAAAAAGTTGGGCACTAAAAGTGGCCCCCCCGCCAAGGGCAGGGGATGGTGAAGGCAGTTCCTCACCCATCGCCCGCAGAAACTCCTCATAGAGCTCGAAGGTCATGAGGGGGTTGGGCAGGTCTCGGAGCCACTGCTTGAACACGCTGGCAATGACGTGGATGTTGTAGTCGTCTAAATTCACATTATCGATGTCTGGGTTTGGCAGCAGATGGAGGGAAAAGTCAAAAACCAAGAGACAATGATTAATATGAACCATTAGTGAATCCAAGAGGGTTGGACAAGGCGACCTTTAAAGGGCCCTTCCTACCCAAATGATTCCATGATAAGCTACTCCACAACAGGAGATGCACACATACCACCCCAAAACCACACTGTGTTTAACAGCAAGAAATCCAGCACCTCATTTCAGCTTCATGTGGTAAAACTGAAAAGAAATGCATTTTCCAGGGCAAATAATGTTAGGTAGGACCAGGATTTCTTTCCTGGCTGGCATTGATAGCTATGGTGTAAGTAAGGTAGAATTTTCCCTCAACTAGAAAGACATTTTTCATAGATTGCACTGGAGAAAGAAAGAGTTGGTGACTTGAGTTTTGGTTGGTGACGTGAAAGCATCCCTTGCACAGCCTGCAGTCCTTCCTTCCATCCAACCTTGCTGCTGCAGAGACTTTCCTCCCCGGGAGGTTCCTCCCGCTCCTTTTACCTGTATCGAGGCCTTGCCGCAGCTCCTTGATCTTGTTGGTGGAGCCTGACTTCCTGTAGATGCCCTCTGTGTACAGCCCGTGCATCTCGATGTAGTTGATGAGCTTCTCCACCAGCAGCGGCACTGCCCGCTCCTCGCTGGTCAGGCGGGAGAGCTCCACCCCGAACTGCCGGGGAGAGAGCTCGGGGTCGTACTGCACGGGGAGAAGGACAAAAAGGGGTTAAATCCTTCTAGGATTGGTGCAGTGCTTAGATCCAGCTACTGTCCAGACTCCTTCAGCTGATTCAGGCAACCTGTGCGTGGGAGGACAGGACAGAACACAGGTCTTGCAGTGCTAAATTGGTCTCTGGACATGCATCTGAAGTAAAAAAATTTGGGTTTTCTTTCTTTAATCAGCCCACTGTGATTATATCCTCAGGCTGGCAGAGTCAACACAGCTGGGCATGGTCCTCCTCCACCTGCTGCCCCTCTGGCACCATCTCCAGGGATAATTTCACCCCCCAAAAGATGGTGAACAAGGCAGAACAGGTAAATCTGAATCTTGGCTTCTTAGATCAACTCACAGCACTGACAATTACAAAATATCTGTGAACAAACAAGATGCCAAGATAGGAGCCAAAAGAACCCATCTCCATTTGTCAGGAAGGACTCTTTCTGCTGGCTGCAAATGTTCACCAGAGAGTCGATACCTGGCAAATTCAAATGTGAATAAAGTCCTTCTGCATGGGAGATTCTGGGTGGGAAAAGTCAAAAGACCCAATAAAATACTGACACAAATTCTCAGCCCCAGCAAAGGGAAGGTGAGGTGCAAGTCAGTCATTGGTAAAATGGTGGTGCCCATGACCCAGATCCCAGCTCCCCTGACAGTCACTCCTGAACCCTTATTTTTCCCACTTGATACCATCCTGTCATCCATCCTGTCAACCTCATAAGAAGATGTGTGGAGGTCTCCATCACTGAAAACAACCCTAAAAACATGAATCCACCAAGCACAGAGAAGCTGGAACCTTCCTAGAGAAGAGCTTCCAGCTGCCCAAGTTGGAGACATAGTGAACTCTGTGGGTGCAGCACAAAAACTTCCTTGTGCTGAGAAACATCAAGAAATGAGAAGGCTTCAAGAACCTCTGGGCTCCTCTGAAAAAAAAAAATCTCATAGAACTTCCCAGATTTTGGAGCAGAAACTCATCAGAGGCGTTCCCAGCCCTTGCAGAAATACTCCAGGAAGGGAAACAGTGTGGCAAAAATACTCTATGCATTCAAACTACAAATATATTCATATATATATATCTTCAATGCATATATTCAGATTATTTCTTGGGAAATATGTACTCCTGCAGCTTTCTGGGGGCTGTGTATTATGAGGTTGTTCTCCTCCAAGAAGCCTCCCAGGGAACTGACAAAGCTTTGTACACATTATTCTCCTGCCTCTATTATCCTCCTTTTGGGCACAAAATAAGTGATTGAAAAGAAAACCCACCAAATCCTGATGATTCATCATTAACCAGGACAACCTGCTGCGTTCATTCCCCGTTCTCCATACCCTTGAATGTGGGAAACAGTATTTAATTTCCCTCTAAGGGGTACAGGGAGTGAACATCCTCCACTTCCCTTCCTGGCTCAGGCCAGTTTGGGGACCGCACCATGACTTGAGCAGGCACCAGCAGGGTGAAAAACAACCTGTATTTCCAAGAATAACCCTCCATTTCCAAATCCTTAAAAGCTATAAAATGAGGCAAATTCCTGTTATTCAGTGTGGTTCCAAAGCAGGGAACGACACTGCAACATCTCCTGCATGACTGGGCAGATCTACAGTGACTCATCACTGCGTAATTCCCAAAATACATCCTAACACTGCTTGGAGAGACCTCTGGGGATCTCTGGTCTGAGCTCCTGCTCAAAGGATTATTGCCACCATTAGATCCAAGTTCTGTGGCTCCAATGATTTTTATACGAACTTGGGGTCACCATCTGGAAGGTATTTAGTGAAAGAAAAGAGACTTTTACCTTTTTGGAGCACTTGGTCGTGGTTTTAAGACAGCACTTCTTGTGACAAGCATATTTACACACTGCAAGGGAAAAAAGGGGTATTTAATCATCCCAAAAGTCACAGCGCTGGAGAAATACGAATTCACACTGATGAAGTAGCTCCTCTCAGGACTAGTAGGTCAAAAGCATGTTGAATTTGCAGTTTCCAGGGGCCAAGTCTATATTAGATCCACTCAAACTAAACTAATGGAGCCTTAAAATGAAAGGTCCCATATTTAAGTCCCTGAAACATTAAACGCCTCTCTGACAGATCCACTTGGAAGATAATCCAGAGTGACTCTGAGGTATTAGATATGGATGCCCCCAAAGAGGTTGGAAACAGCACCTGATCTGTGTTCTTCCTGCACTGGGCCTGAATCACCCTAAGGTTGATGCTGCCAACCCAGTCACAGAAAGGTTAGAAAAACCAAAACAATGGATCAACCTTTCCCATTGTCCCTCCTCCATTTTCCTGATCTCCCCAAAAATTCATGTGCCTGGAGGTAAAACAGGAGAAGCAAATGGGTTTGCCATGGTCAGAATCCCCACAGGCATCCTGAGGACCCATTTCCATAGCTTGCTCTTCTGTCCCTCTGACTGTGACACTTAAGTAAGGCTTGACCTTACGGGGTGACCACATGACCTGATGGGGTAAGATGTGTAACACAAAGCACAAAATTAACTGTGCCATGAAGGACTGCTGGGATGGACTCATTAGTTGACTTCAGAAACCCCTAAGAACTGTCCCAAAAGCTCTTCAGATGGGAAAACCCCCCCCCCAAATCAATTGAGAGTGGGGTTGCAAATCCCAAAACTCAGCCCTGTGTTACAAGCACATGAGAAGGAGCCAAGAGGGGGTGCTTACATTTACAAACAGAAGCCCTGTCCATGATCCAGATCAAGGAGGAACAATATTCACAGTATGTGGGGATGCTGTACTGGGTTGCCTTGAAAATGTGACCATTATGCTCTTCCACCTGCAAGGACAAAGATTGGGTGGTGAGAAAAGGAGCTGGACGCTCAAAAACTGCTGCAAAGCGGGGAGCTGGACACAGTCAGCTCTCCAATTTTGAGCTGGTATTTGCTTTTATTTGCTATTTTTGATTCCTTTTCAGCCCAGTACCCCACAGACAACCCAAACCAACATCCAGCCTGTGTGGGAACCGAACCCGCATGGAAGCAGCAGGTTAGACAGTGTTTGACTGAGGGTGGCTGGTCAACTTCTTCATGTTAAGACAGTCTATGAATCCACGGCCCTTTTTTCTGGCTCTGCCCCTGCACCCTTCCCAGTGCTATCATATCCTTTAGGAGAACAGGAGCTGCAATGTCCTCCATTCTCGATATTAGAGATGCAAAACACACTATAAATTTATGCAGAAACACAGAACAACATTTTGTTTCGCTCTCAGCTCTTCCATAATAATCCTTGACATGACATATATGTCTTGGCTGATGTGGGACGTGTTTTCAGAGAACAACCCACATCCATCCTTGATTCAGCAAACCAAATCCACCTCATCCATCTTTCCGGCACATCCTTTCACGGCTGATATTCAGATCTCACCACAGGATGTACCAGGAGAAGGTCTTGGTCATTCTGGCCCTAAGGATATTAATTTTTTAATGCAATATTTTTTAAGCCACAGAGGGGTCAACTCACCACATCCGCTTCCTTTTTCCTTCTCTTTTTCCGTTCTGTTTTTGGCACCTGGTACAAGAAAGAGATTGAAGTGTATTAGGGGCAATTCCTCCAGGGAAAGAGGACAGAGGGCTCATATCCAACGGTGCTTGGAGCCCCATCCTCCAGTGCACCTGCAGCCCCAGGAAAGCCACTCTATAAAACCCTCACACGGATCACCGCATTTTTGGAATTTTCCTGGACAACTGTCCCCATCTTCAGCTCAGAGCCAAGCGTAGCTGCTGTTCCAGCTCTGAATCCAGCAGCAGTGACTTAAAGCTCTCCTGTAAGATACCCAAGGAGAACACGACGCCCAGACTGCTTTGAAGAAAACCTGCTGGGGAGGAGCCTGGAGAGGACTCAGAGCAGAAGGGCCAGAGGATGGGATATTTGTACAATAAACACCATCTCCCAAGCCCAGCCTGAGATCCTGTGGGTGTCCTCACAGATGACACAGAGCAGAAGGTGAGGAGATCAGGTCTGTGAAACGATGCAAGCTCTGACCACTCTGAAAACTGCACCTAAACCTGAGGTCAGCCATTGCCCACGTCCCCTTCTCCCGCAACCCAACCCAAGTGACATGTGTGGTCACTTGGGAAGTGGTCAGAAGACCAGGGAAGCTTTATCTCCTTCACTGTACCTCAGAGGTTAAAATAAACACCCTAAATGAAAGAAGCACCAGAATTTCCATTTCCAACCATCCACTGCTGGTTGGAACTTTGCCCTGGAGACAACATCTCCACGTTGGCATTGCCAAGGCCCAGCTCAGCCCAGATGTGAGCTGGGGTTTGCTTAACCCAGTGACACATAACCAATGAATCACTTAACGCCAGCTTAGCTTAAGGCAGAGAAGAAAACAGGGGTTCCCATGTGCCTACAGAGAGCACAGCCCCATGGAAAGAGTTCCCAAATCCTCAAAGGACTTCAGAAAAGCGCTGAGTACCTTCCCTGCGGTGTAATCCAGGGGTTTGTACTCCATCATATATTCATCCAGGAAGACTTTGAAGGTATTGACCCAGACTTTAACTGGAGACTCACTCCAGTCCCTCTGCTCAAGCCTCATGGTCTTCTCCAGAATCTGCTCAAATAAGGCGTAGAGGTCCTTGTAGCGGATGCTTTTCCCATCATCCATCTTTTAAGGAAACAGAAGCAAAAAAAAAAAAAAAAAAGTGATTTTTATACAACGCAGATTTTTATGGAGCCTTTTCTGCTCCAAACAATTATTTCAGCCTCACTGACTTCCAGCTGCTTGGGGAAAGCCCAAGGATGATTAAGAGAATGAAAAAAGGATCAGACATCTCCACCACTCACAAAGGGAACACAGAGTTTCCAGGCACTTTGGGTGGCAAATTGGAGCTTATTGACTTTCTGTCCTTTCCCCTTTGACTGGGAGAAAAGCTGTAACAAGGATCAGGAATCTACACTCAGTGTACCCTGAGAGCTGGCTAAGGAGGGAGAGTTACACAGGACTGAATACAGAGGAAGCACATCCATCCTTTAGGTTAAGCAGACCAGGAATGGAAGGCTTGGCAACAATCTGTACCACTGGGAGGACCAAGAGCACCCCGTTTCTCCTGTAAGTTCTCACTTGCCATCCAGTCACTCACCGCCAGCGCTGAGGAGTAAAAGCTGAAGATGTTTTGTCGGAACTCCTTCAGTGCTTTCTTGAACACGACATCCACCAGCGTGTCCTTCTTGCTGTCCTCGTTGTCCAGTTCATTCATCTGGGAAAACAAAGGGGTTTGTGCACCCACATCCCTTTTGATGCAGCAGAACTCCGTGTGAGGTGAAGCAGCACCAAAGAGCAGCTGCTCCACCACGGGCAGACAATGTTAAACATGACTACAAGGTGGTTTCTCCTGCGTGCAAACCAAAAACTTCTCCCAAGCACCCTCAGATGAATTATTAGCACTTTTACAGCTGCCCCTTGGAAAATATGGACTTTGTCACCTCTGCCTGTCTTGGAGCTCTCTGCTGGTGTGGGACAGGAGTTACCTTTTTCAGGAGGAACTCATCCATGCTCTTCAGGTCGCTGGCACTGGTTATGATCTGCAGGGAGTCGTTCTGCCACTGCACAGGCTCCAGGGCCACGTTGCTGATCTTGACGCTGCGCTTGCGTTTCACTTTGGGAGAGGGTTCCTTGTTCTCCTTAAACTCCCGACGGTAGATCCCAGACAGCTCCGGACTCCGTGGGGGAGTCAGGTGGTGAGGACCCAACTCTATAGGTGATAAATGAAAATAGGAAAAGAAAGAGACTGAGGAACAGATGAAAAATAATTGTGCCCCTAAACCAGAGAGACAGACATTGAAATAAACCTGTGGAGGAGAAGAGCCCTGGGTGGTACTCACAGGAAGATTAAATGTCACTTCTCCTTTGGTTATTTCCTCCCTCCAGAGAGGCAACATCTGTCCATGTCCAGATGGTGGGCAGCAGGATTAGTGACATGGAATTCCTCGAGATCTGTTATGGATCCCACCCTCTAACCTACTTGCCATCCATGAATTGAGACGTGAAGCAGCATGGCCATTTCCCCATTTCCCAACCCAGTTTCCCTGCTCCTTACAACCCTGACACCGTGTCCTGCCCCCACTTACCTTCTCCAAGCTGCAAGCCAGGAAACACCTCCCTGCCAGAGGCATCCTGCTCGGCATACAGCTCCAGCAGCTCTGACTGGGTAGCGAGCTTCTCCCGGGGGGTCTTCTTTTCCCCCTGCTTTCCCTTCACCCAGAACCTCATCTTGGCTCGCTGGGGCCTGCAAATAAGTCACGGAAAGAGGAACTGCCTTAACCAGGAAAAGGTCCTTCAATCTGAAACAACCCAAAGCTCCTGGCCCTTCCTGGTTTTTGAGGAGGAGTTAAACCCACACAGGTTTAACTCCTACCAGGGGAAGCTGGCTACTCGTCCTTAGCAAAGGCAAGAAACTTCAGTGTCATGTGTGCATCTGGGGGGTTTTGGGATGTGACATTTGGCCCGTGCCACCGAAACTTCATTGTGATGTGAGCCTGACACCTCTTTTAATTGGGCACATCCATGGTGGTGGGGAAAGGTGGGATGAGTAACTGGAGCTGGCTTTGGCGGGTGGAGCTCCAGAGGAGCCTGGATGGTTTGACAAGATCATGGTGAACAGGAAGGACACGGGACAGACTTGTCTGCTATCTCCAGCCACATTTCCTACCTCCCATCCGGAGTCAGGCTCTTCTGGGCGGCCGCCAGCTTCCCGATCTCCCCCTGGGACATGGTTTTGTGCAGTTTGGTCTGGCCTTCCCCAGAGGCGAATCGCTGCACCGTCTGTAATGATTCCAAGCATGAAGCCTTTAAAAACAAGACAGTTCTTGGGATGATTTTTTTTCCTAGCAAAAACTAGATATTTCACCTGTTGCATCTTTATCTCTATTTGCCCACAGGTGAAAACCTACATTCCTGGTGAGCCAGCTGCCGCTAAAGAAATAGTTCGATGACCCCTAAAAAAACAGGTGTTGCCCTTGTTCCAACTCTACATCGAGGTCCAATCTTCTTTCTCCATGAGCAATCAGTGATGAAAATCAGTTTGCACCAAGCCATGTGTCGTTATTGCTCAGCCTGTGCAACTGCTCCATCATGTTGATCTGGACATCCCAGCTCTCCATCCCAGAAGGGTCATGTTAAGCCATAATGAAGTGATTTGTGGTGTTCCCAGCCCCAAAGGAACCTTCAACCACCTGGATTTGTCCCAGCAGAGCTTCCAACTCTTGTTGAGTACTTTACAGAAAAGAAGACCAAAGTCTTTGTGCCAAGGACAGTAAAAATTAACCCTTTAAATCATGAAATTTTTCATATTTAATTAGAAAATATCTTCACTTTTGTCACCATTTAAAATACCCATTTTTTAAGGGTAGAATGAATTTGCAATAATTCAACCTAACAGGATCCCATGAAGTAGCCCAGAAAAAGTCTTGCCATATTTAAAAAAATACATCCATTTTTGTTCTATTTTTCAATTACAGCTGTGATTTTGGAGTTGAACTCCTGAAGGAGGGACTTGCAGCACGAGGAAAGGAGGGGATCAGGTTGTATGGATGGATTTGGGAGATGATGGTCAAATATCTCCTGTAGTTTCCCCATCACCTCAATGTCTCAGCTGAACTCACGTTGCTTTTTAAAGCATTTTTCCTCTACTAAAAATATTTTAAATAGAATTCTATAAAAAATGGGCTGCAACAGAGTCACATTTACCATATTTACTCCTCTTAAATGTTTTATTCCCCCCCTCACTGACTAACCTTTCTGCAAGCCAGGAGATGGCAGCACATAAGGGAAAATAATCACTGGGAAAGTCAGAAACTGCCTAAACCATTAAAGGGTTTTTTGTTCCTGTCATTCCTACATTTAGGTGATGATCACACATAAATTGTGGATGGACACTGGGAAAAACACCACCTCAAACCCCATAAATGATCTTCATCCAGCACAAACTTACTACTTGTTTTACAAATTATCTATTAAAATATTTACCCCCACAATATAGTTTTGGTCTTGAGTAGTTTCAAGATTTTGAATTTCCAGCTTTAGAAAATTAGGACTGAAATGCATTTTTGGTATGAGATCCTTCTGGTTGAGGGACTTTGTCAAGGGGAAAGTCTTGCCTGGATGGGAAACCTTCTCAGATGTCAAGATGAGCCTCTGCACAAGAAAATTCCCAGCTGGGGAACACCACAAAGCATCGGGGGCACAAATGGCAATAACTGGGGGTCTGGAGTTGTCTCCTGGATGAACAGGGAACCACATACTTTCCCTCTAAAAGAGCAACCTGTGTTTTGCCCATCCCTGAGGTAACTGTGGCTGAGTGACCCATCCCTCTGGATGGCTTAGGACAAGAGATCTTCTTTCCTTGATAGCTCTTCAGCCATGTGTGGGATCAGGTGGTGACAGATACTTGGACTGATGTTTGTCAGTTGAAGGCTTCAGTGCGGAGGGTGGAGCAAAGTGACCGGTTTGTTATCCAGGCCCCTCTCTGAGAGCCTCTGCCAAAGGAGGATGTTTTCAGAGGGTATTTCTGGTGTGATTCCTCTGGCCAAGGCTTTCCATTTATCTGCTGCAGGAAAGCTCTCCAGGCTTAGGTGCCAAACACAAGAGGTGTTAAATATATGCTGACCACAGCCAGGAACCGCTCCTTCCACTCAGATGTGTCTCACCACCAGGCAGGTTAATGATCAGCTATTCACCAGCCAAAAAACTTGAGCAACTTATGAATTTGGGTCATCGGGAAGCTCCTCAGCCTTAAAGGCACCTTGGAATCAATTAGACCTGCAGCAGCCACCTCATGTAGTTGTGCACTGTGGCTTTCAGCTGTGGCTGCAGGTGCTCTTGGTGTCTGCTGCTCTGGGATACCCCAGACATGGGTCAGGGGCATCAGTTTCCGGTGGAACTCTATTCACCAGCTGGGACACACAATCACTGACTTTGTGGCCAAGAAAAAAATGGGCAAAACAGGCAGTTCAGGCCAGTGCAGCTGGTGAGCCATCACATGCTCAGCTTCACGAGGTTACACGCGATCTCTCTTTCATCCTCCAGCAGCTCTCGGCCGCTGAGCAGGACATTAAAGAGGCTTTTTTGGAAAGTCATAGCTAGGGGCAGGAGCTGTCTGAAGGAGCTATTGACTCGCACAGGAATGGGCCCGCACATGGCAGCCTGACTTGTCTTCATGTGACCATCACAAGACACAATGGATGTGTCTGCACAGACATCGACCTCCTTGAGTTTGTACCCAACCCAACATGCCCCAGTGTTTCTGTGTCACAGGCTGCCCCACTATCTGCAACACCCCACTGGGCTCTGCTGACCAACACAGATAAACAGTCCCTAAATTTTGCTACTTGTGATGATCCAGATCCAGAAAAGCCACAAGGCTAAGGGCTGGTCCCAAACCTGCAATACAGAAGACAGATGGAAACACTGGACACGTTGTCAGGACACACAGACGGAGGGGAGCGCGGAGCACACGACTTCATGGGCAGCGTTGGCTACAAAGCAGAACTGAACCACACGAGGGGGGAAAGTGCTGCCCACCAGTTAGAGCCAGAGATGGAGAGCAGTGAAGAAGAGGGACACAGGAGAGACAAGAGAGAGTTGGCACCTACTGCTACTTGCATGCGGTGAGAGCTGTTAAACCAGGTGAGCAGAGTCCCAAGGAGCACTTCCCAAGAGTGCAAACGAGCCAGGATGCTCCCAAGGATGGAGCTTGCCGAGTGCCAGCCCAGCACCTTCTGCATCCCAGTGGGAATGACTTCTACAGCTAAAATTCCCCTTTGTACATGGGTAGCTCCAGGAGCACAGCACAGTACTCTGGGGACAGCACTGTCCCTTGCCAGGCTACGGCACCTGGGAACATGGTTTGGTGCTGGGTTAATGTTTGGACTCAATGGTCTCAGAGGTCTTTTCCAACCTAAATGATTCTGTGATCCTATGTAAAAAAATATGTATTTTACTACATAAAATGCTCCCTTTCCCAATCCATGAGCAGGGAGACGTACAAAGATGCAGCCAAGCAATCTCAGTTCATAGACCTGCATCTTTCAATCATGTTTTGAGTACTCCTGTCTCAAAACTCCGGCAAATGTGTCAAGAAAATCAATGGAATTTGAAAATCTCTGCTCTCTTCCAGCAAGGAAATTATCCTGGGAAAACTTATTCTTTATAATAAAAACTCCTGAAAGAAAAGTCATGAAAAGCCCTCCTTGGCCACCTGCCTTTCTTGGAAAAGGAGATTTTAGGATTGCATGGGATGTTTGCCGGAGTAGCTGAAGCAGAGGAACAAGGCAGCTCTGCCCAACGCTCCACCCGAGCTCTCATAGCAGGAGATGATTCCTGGTGTTTATCCACACTTCTATGGGAACATCTCCAGCACCTCAGGAAAAAAAAAACCTGAATGGGTTGCAGGCTGTTGGCCTCCTCTACTTCTGAAACCTCTCAATTTGTAATTTTCCAAAAGCAGCTTATACGGGTGGGAGATTAAACCTGAGATGCAAATGCTCCACAGCACAGGCTCATGAAGGACCTGCCAAGGGATAACCATCACTGTGCTTGAAAAAAACACTCAGGTTGTTTGGTTTTGTTTTAAACCCCCTGTTTCATCCTCACTCTATTTTTACTGCCCAAGTTCCTTGGTTTTGCTTTCTCTAAGACACTGTGTGTCAGCATCGCTCCAATAACTGAGGACTGAATAATCATCGGATAAAATATCCAAAGTAAAAAGGAGGTGCAGGATTTATGTAACTGTCTTTGTTGTCTGCTGCTTTTCAGGCAATATTTACTTTCATTTGTTCTATAGATGTGTATAGATCATTTTTAGATCAAAAGCTTCCAAGGGGAACTTTGCTGTTGAGGTTAAAGCCCCCAGAAACAGGCAGCTGTGCAATACAAGTTGTAATGCTCCAGAAAACCTATGGAAACTGTGATGGATATTGAATCAAGCCAGAAAACGTCCCCAGGGCCAAGTAATTCAGCTTGGATAGAGCTCTGAGCACCCTGGTCTAGTGGAAGGTGTCCTTGCCCAGAGTAAGGGGTTGGAATGAGATGAGCTTTAAAGTCCCTTCCAACCCATGCTATTCTTTGATTCCACGATTTTGCCTCTGTTTCTGCTGTGTTTACCCATCTACAGCATCCTTGGGAGTGAGAAAAGAAGCGGTGGAGGGATCAGTGCAGCTAAGGTTAGCAAAGAGAGGCTCCCGCAGCTCCACTTGCTCCCTGGGTTTCATCTTCCCCACCACGTTGGAAAAATTACCATTTCGGAGTCACTGTACCAGGCCTGCCCCAGCCGGGCCGCAGGCACCGCCTCGGGGTCAGGAGGTTGCTCAGAGGAGAGAAGGAACTCAAAACTGCCATCGTAATCATCTTCCTCCGTGTCCCCCTCCCCATCAGCAAAAGTACCTCTAGTCAAGAAATCGGAGCGCGTCCGCGCCATGCGGGCTTTCTTTTTATGGCTCGGTCTGGGAACCTGCTTGACCAAAGGATAAAAACAAAACAAAACAAAACGAGAAGAAGGGTTTTAAAACAAAAAGGAGATTCTACCCACGTTGCCTTAAGACATCTCTGAGTGACACTGTGCCCTGCGGAGGGGATGTGATATTATGTCCAGGGGAGAAAAGCGAAGGACCGGGAAAAACAAAAACCAGGACAGGACAGTGGAAATGGACAATCATGGGTGATACTCAAACGGGTGTTAAACCAAACCAAGACAAGACGGCCTTGGACAGTGTTTGCCATCAGCACGACACGATCCTTTCATCCAGAGCTGCTACAAATTAATCTTCCAGGGCTTTTTATTTTAAGAGAAGGTGTGAAAGTTGCTGTGCCGTCGTATCCCCCTTCCCTGCCTGTACTTCGGAGTTGTGCTTCAGAGTTCACTTCTTTGAAGCTTTTGAGGGAACACTGGCAGAATAAGTTATTTTTCCCCCTTTTCAATGAAAAGAGAAAATAAACAAGTCCCAACTCACCTCTCCTCTGCCAGACCCCGGCATCTTAAACGGCTTCCGTGCTGGCTCCCCCTTGGAAAGGGTTTGATGGTTTGCTTCTCTGCTGAGACACAACAGAACAGGGATGTTCCATCTCCTCCCAAAAGCCCCGGCCCAAGCAGTCAAGACCAAATTGCAAGTCTGAGGTCATGGGGTTTTGGAATTGCTTGGAATTCTTCAAGATTGGATTTAATACCACAGTACGAGAATATACAACTTTCTGCCTGTCACCTTTATCCATCAAGGTGGTTACGGGTGACACCTTCGCAGTTTGGGATTCTCAAATGTGATGGTTCTGTCGCAGAATAAAAAAGTAAAATGCAGGAACTTTTTTTCCTGTTGCTTGTTCTGCGCGTGAACCCGGAAAAGAAATTTTAAACAGGAATCTTCTCCCAGAGCAACGGCACAGAAACCATAAGACCACTACGCCTGGAGGCACCTTGATTTCCCCCCAGTTATTCACTGGGAGCTTTGGCCTGGGAAAGGGTGCAACAGGATTTGGGAGGGGAGGGGAAGTTTTATCTTTTTTGAGCTAAATGGCCAAAACCACCCCAAAATTAGGCAAGGCACCTTAAGCAACACAACAGAGTGGGAGCAAATGTTGTCCCAAGGTTTTGCTCTGGCCTCCAGATCCCACGCTGGAGCAGCCCACTGTTAAGCAACGCGATGGAGCTGAGCGACTGTTAAGCCCATTACACGTGTAATTAACTACATATGTGAGCCACGCGCTCCCAAAAGCGCGTTTGCATCCCAAACTCTCCGGAGAGTTGCTGGTTTATAATCTGCAATGGTCAGAGTGTCCAAATGGCTTTGCTGGATGTGTTGGTTATATGGTAAAGGAGGAAAACCCTGAAACTTTTTGCCTCATTGAGTCATTTCTACTCTGACCACTCAAAAATCCTAATAACTTTTTCATCATCTCTCACCCTTCCTCCAGGGCAAAGAGAAGAGTACTGGGCCTCTTTATTGACTCTCTTGTCCTGCTGATGTCCATAATTATCTTCCTCGGCTTACATAATGCCATAAGAGACTGAGAAATTGTGTTTCCAAACAGAAATTGTTTTTCCCTTTCCTCTGACCTTTGCCTGCCCGTTGCTAGAAGATCAAGAACCACCAAATATCCTGAGTTGGAAGGGACCCACTCCAGGATCCACAGGGATCATGGAGTCCAACCCGTAAGTGAATGGTCCCTACAGAGACCAACCCCCCAACCTTGGCATTATTAGCACTGTGCTCTAACCAACTGAGCTAAACTCAAACCTGTCTTTGTTTCACTAGAGGTTTTGTACAATCTCCAGAAACAAAGTTCTGGACCATTTGTAGAAAAAAGTCCCTGACAGAAGAAAAAGCCTATGGAGAAAGTCCAGGAGAAAGCCCACTCTCTTTTTACTCACTGGAGGCCGAAGGGATTGTCTTTTGGTGTGAAGAACATGGGGCTTGACCTTGTCTCCTCAGTGGCCTGGTTGGGCAGCCGAGGTTGCCGGAGGCGCTCTGTCCTTGAGAAGTGGCTGCCTGGGTGGTCCCTGGGGTCCAGAGCTGGTTTGGAATGGCTTCGGGGTTCCAGGCCTTCTCTGCGCTCTATGAACATGCTGACAGGCCGGTCTTTGGGGGCACTGTGGGCTGGAGAGCTCCCCCTGGTCCCAACGGTGAGGCCTTTGATGTCCACTGAAGAGGTTGGAGTCACGCCAGGGGTGGGGCTGTGCTCCCCTCTGCTCTGGGAGTGCAGGATGAGGACAGACTGCGGCCGGCTGTCCAATTTTTTGGTTGGTTTGAGGGAGGGGTCCTTGATTCTGCTCTGCTCAGTTCTCTGTAAAGCCTCCACCCTCCCTTGCTGCTCGAAGGCTTTGCGTTGTCTCTCCAGAATTTCCTTCTGCTGACGGATCTGCTCCATCATCTCCCTCTCGTTTTGCAGCTGAAGCTGCTTCTGCCGTTCCTCCTTCTCCACGTTGAGCTTTTCTAGTCTCTTGATGACAGAGTCTGGAGAAAGGGCCTGTGTTGCTGTCCCTGTCCCACGTTCTTCTCTCTTGGTAGAGGGCTTCTCCTCTTCCTTCTCTCCCAAGGCTCTGCCTTGGCCTGGCTCAGAGTCCTTCCTGGCCTCAGAGAATGTAACTGTCCTCTCCTCTCTTTCCACTGCTTTATTCCTCAGGTTATTTTCCATCAGCTTCACCTTCACATTGTCTTGTGGCGGAACATAGAAAGTAGGGAGGTTGCTGGAAAGGAGGGATTCTCTTGGGTGTGCCTTTAGCACATTCTGGGAGTCACCAGCCCCATGCTCTTTCACGGGGAGGTTATCAGGCAGCTCCAGGTCTGAAGGTATCTGTCTGCAGCCAGGCAAATTGCTGTTCCCATCTGCTGCACAGAAAGCCTTCTCCTGCAGGAGAGCCTGGGGACTGCTGGGCTGGGAGTCCATGGAAAATGACTGCACCTCGTCTAAGACTAAGGAAACAAGTTTATTATTTGGGGTATCTTCACAGCTTAACAGCTCAAAGCTCCCTTGAGAGCTCTCGCTCTCAGGGGTTCCCTGAGGAGAATGAAGTGCCTCAGACACAAGCTCGGTGGACCAGCGCCGCTCTTCCGAGGGTGACAGCCCGCCCGTGGAGCGGACCTTGAGCAGCTCCAAGCTAAACTTGGCCTGTTCCAGCTCACGCATCCGCCGGCTTTCTCTCTTTGCACGAACCACTTTTTTCTGGTTGAGATCCTCCAGCGACTTGGGTCTCTCTCTCACAACGACCTCCTCTTCGGTGTCCATCCCGCTCTGGCTACTGGCTCTCTCATGCCTTTTGTACAGGGAAGTATCCAGTGGGTCCATGTGGTTCACCTGATTATTCTCCATCATTGATTTATGTTGCTCTATAGCTCTCACTCGTTCCTCAAACGAGCTGTCCTCCCACTTGGACGGGTCAGAGCCCTTAATTTCCAACACATCATCTGCCTCCAGTCCATCCTCTTCTCTCCCTGACAGGCCATTCTCCAGCTGCAGCTCTTTTAAGTGCTGCTCTTTCAAAGCTCTAAACCTGCAAGAAAGCAGAAAAACAAGATATTGAGCCCCTGTGCCCACTCACTCCAAGGCACTGCACCACTGGCACCTCATCACCATCTCCATCACCGCCCCACCACCATCGGCACCGCAAACAACGCTCCTCACACATGTGGTGTGAGGCAATGTGAGGGCACCTTTGCATTTCACCCTTCTCTTCTTCTGCCATCTCTGTACCCAAGGACTGCCCCAACGTACCTGGAAGCTCCCCTCGTGCCCACAGCAGCAGGTCCAGCCTCCATCCCTGGTCTAGCTCCTTTGTAAGCTGTTGGAGCCACAGAAGTTTAACCCACTGCACCCCCTTGCCTTCTCCATCTTTGCCATCCTGCCTGGGCTGCCTCTGGAACAACCAGCAGGCACTTGTGCTCGGTGCCAAGAGCTCTTTGCAGCTCCCAAATCTTCCACGCTACGTCAAGGTGCTCCACAACTTGCAGGCAGCACCTTCAGAGAGCAAATTGTGACCTGTCCCATGGCCAGGGAGCCAAGGCATGGCTGGAAACCCCGTCCCCTCCAGTATCCCTTGTCCTTGTGAGCCAGCGCAGCAACCAGATCGGTGAGGCAATCTGAGTTAAAAATAGGCTACTTAAACTGGTGCTGCTGCCAAGGGAAAAAAAAACTCCTCACGAGTATTTATGGCCTTGGCTTTGCACTGCCTACGTGCTCCAACCTGAAATAGGCTCTGCTTATTCCAAGAGCTGGATGTGCAGCTAAATAAACTCCTTTGTTAGAAAGCGTGGAGCGAAGGGCCAGTGCAGGTCGGGAGAGGGTCACAGGTGCCACGAGGGGACACCGGCTCTGCAAGTCACCGTAGTGCCCTGATTGGCATCAACCCCCTCCCTCCCCAGTGAGCAGCACCACAAAATATATTCCTGCTTAATCGAGGCGTTACCTTTGCCGCGCCAAATATCCCCGGCAGGCTGCCTGCAAGCAGACGGCTTTGGTCCTGCTGGCTGCGTACGCCCGCTGGGCGAGGTGGCCCCGCCAGGCTGCCTGGATGCTGGTGGCCGCGGCGTGCCGGCGCCGGCGGTGCTCCCGCCAGCAGCTCTGGATGAGATGGGCCGCAAAGTGCATCTGCAAGAACCGCCGCCGCTCCACGAAGCCACGCCAGTGGGTCTGGAGAACGACAGCGGCTTTGTCGAGGAGCAGAGGGTCCGGGGATGGTTCGCCTTGTTTTCGGCTCTGGTAACTCCGCCAAAATCTCTGCAAACACAGTGGGTGGTTCCTTGTTAACAGGTGTTCACAGAATCCCAGAATATACTGAGTTGGAAGGGATCCACAAGGATCATCCAGTCCAACTCCTGGCCCTGCAGAGGACCATCCCCAAGAGTCACACCAGGTGCCCCAGAGGATCATCCAAACCCTCCTTGAGCTCTGTCAGCCTTGGGGCTGTGACCACTGCCTGTTCAGTGCCCAATCACCCTCTGGGGGAAGAACCTTTCCCTGATATCCAACCTAAACCTGCCCTGACACAACTTCAGGCCATTCCCTAAGTCCTGTTGCTGGTCACCACTGAGAAGAAATCAGCATCTGCCCCTCCTCTTCCTCTCACAAGGAAGTTGTGACTGCGGTGAGGTTTCCTCTCAGTCTCCTCTTCTCCAACTGAACACAAGCGCCCTCAGTGTCCTCACACAGCTTCCCCTCAAGGCCCTTCACCATCTTCAATGCTCTCCTTTGGACACTCTCCAATAGCTCAGTATCTTTCTTATATTGTGGTGCCCAAAACTGCCCTAATATTCCAGGTGAGGCCGCCCTAGGTCAGAGCAGAGCGGGACAATCCCCTTTCTCGCCTGGCCAGCGATGCTGGGCCTGATGACCACAGGACAAGCTGGCCCTCCTGGCTGCCAGGGCACTGCTGACTCATATTCAGTGTTGTGTGGGGACCTGCCTTCATGTAACCCTTCCAGCTGTGTCTCCCCCATTCCCAACTTATTGTGGCACTAGGAGTCAAATCCTGATGGGAAGCTCCTTCCTTGGAGAGGGGACCTGGTTTTACCCATTGGCTCCATCTGTAGGATTTGGGGGTTTTAACTTGCCATGTAAGCTGGCACCATGACCCACCTGTATGGTGATGGCAGCGCTCCGTAGGCTCAGGAACTGCCTCCTGCAGATGAGGCTGCGGAACCAGCGCTGCAGGAGCGTGATCCGCCGCAGCACCTCCTGGTGCAGCAGGTCCTGCAGCAGCTGCCGCTCCCGCTCCTTCATGAAAACCTGGCCAAAATAAACCCAAAAAAACCACACTGGCACAGAAAGCTTCCCAGCCCATGAGCCAAGTGATTTAATCCTCCTGGCTTCTGTGTCCTGGATGCCCCAGGAAAAGTTTGGAGCTGATTTTTGTGAAGCTGCTTCCAACAGGTTTCTGTAGTTTCATCGACAGCATGTGACTGTCCAAGCTCTGAATCACTGAGTCTTTGTTTTCCCATCAGGGGAGGAAAAATCATAGAATCGCAGAATATGCTGAGTTGGAAGGGACCCACATGGATCATCCAGTCCAACCCTCAGCCCTGCACAGGACCATCCCCAAGAGTCACACCAGGTGCCCCAGAGGATCATCCAAATGCTCCTTGAGCTCTGTCAGCCTTGGGGCTGTCACCACTGCCCTGGGGAGCCTGTTCAGTGCCTAGCCATCCTCCAGGGGAAGAACCTTTTCCTGATATGCAAAACCTGACACAACTTCAGGCCATTCGCTCAGGTCCTGTCACTGGTCCCCACAGAGAGGGCATAAGAACCATTGGATCGAGCTGTGTCTACACACAGACAGAGCTTTTGGAGGCTGCCTCGTTACAACCAGCAACACCAAACAATATTATTCCTTATTATTTTATGTTAATAATATCCAAAGTTTCATTTAAGCCATTGGCTTCTGGCAAACAGAAGAAAAATATCTGCAGTAACAGAACCATATATAAAGATGGTAATTTATCATAGAGAAATGCAGGCAAATGTTATATCTGCATCTCTTAAAGGCTGAACTGAGGGTGAAACATTTACCGTTGTTCTTCCAACTTGGTAATTGTCTGGATCGAGTTTTATCTTCCGGAAGAAATCATGGATATTGTGCTTAGATGGGCTGACTCCTTGCGGCAGGAGGACATGGAAATGGTTCACAAAATCCTGAGAAGGAAAAAAAGAAACACCAAGATTTGGTTAGGTGGGTCCTGCTGCATCCCTTTCTCCCATAAATAACAGATCTGCTCCACTGGCCACATGAAATGGGATCTCTGGAGTGAGCAAAAGGACAGAGAACATTTTATAGACTGGAGAACATCAGTTTCATCAATCATTTGTTGTTTGACAGGAAACACATCAAAGCAGGGACCCAGCCATGCTCAAGTGGTTTGCAGTGTGGGAGGAGAAAAAATGCTCCAAATCCTCAGCAAGGGAAGGGGGTTACCAGCATCTGCAAAGCACCTCTGAGATGCTCCATCAGTTATTACTGTGATGACTCAAAGAACAGAGGTGATACAAGAGGAGAGCTCCTTCCAAGTAAGACTGGGATCCCTGCTCCCGGCAAAAAATATTGAGCATTTTTCCTTTCCTAAGCAGCTGCTGTGCAGGACACGACACCCGCCCCAGAGCAGCTGCCAGCAGGAAACAAATCGGCACCAGCCAAGCATGAAAGGACTGACATGTGCACAAAACCTGGCAAACACATGGAAAAGAAGAAAACAGGAAAAGCTGGATAACTCCTGAGCAGTTCAGAGGATGCCGATCCTCCTCCTGATGGGATGCAGCCAACACCGACATGACAGGGCAAACGCTCTCCCAGGGACTCCAAATACAGAAGAGCACGTGCAAATTAGACACTTCTTTTGCAAAAATGGAGCCCACTTTGCAAAATATACTGGTTCTGTTCAAAACTCAGGATGCAGGAGGGATCAGAGCTCTCACTGAGGTCTGGAGCAGCTCGTGCGGACCAGAACTGCCCCACGTGGACATCAGACTGTTACACACACTGCCCTGCTGAGCTATCAATTAATACATAAAAAATGATCGTGCAACACTCAGAACAACTCTGCTAATGATGCTAAAGATGGTGAAAGACAAAAGCCCTTTGACTCAACCTGGAAGGAGTATTTGCAGCTGTATCCTGACTGGCGAATGCGGACGGTCTCCAGCATCCCCGTGTACCGCAGCTGCTGGAGCACCAGGCTGTCGTTGAACCGCAGGGGCAGCTGGAGGGGGAAAACCAGGCCAAGGATGAGCAAATATTTCCTTTCCCTGAAGCTTTGAAGTGTGTGGAGGGGTAAATGGATTCAGCAGATGTAGCACATCTGCATGACATGCACGTTGGGAGGGAGGGAACGTGGGTCCCCAGGAACTGCACTAATCCCACTGGGATTGAATCCTGTTTGCTTCTGAGACTTTCAAACACTAATTGGATAAATAAAGCCATAAAGAAATTTTTTTGGATCCCCTGAATTGAATAAGACCCCTCAAGGGCACAGCTAATGGGTAAGATTTTGACCAACTACAAAATCTCCAAGGCATAAAGCTTTAAATGCCTGGGTAAAACTCTGAAGGATTAATCCTCAAACCATCCCTACTGTAACCTGCATTTTAAACTGAGGGTCCTTAATCCGTGAGACAAATAGCTGAAGTCAAATTCAAGAAATATGATGCCTTGTGGACTCAGTTTGATCAATGAATCTTATTTTAAAAGGACCTGCTTTTACCCATAGAAACTTTATTTTAAGGAAGCTTTATGGCTCAGACTGAGCACAAGTGGATTTGAAGCTCTGTCAATCTCTATTATGGGTGTCAGGAGCTTAAAAGCAGTCAAATACATTTATTAAAGCCAATATATTTTTCATGTAAACTAAAATCATATATTTTCATACATGTTTTTATAATTAAAATATAAAGCTGGTGCAGTTAATCAAGAACAACACCCGGGTGAGAACATCTATTGCTCATGTCTTCTAAATCCAGCTCCATTTGAGGCTTTCTTTTCTTCATAACCCCTGTAAAAATTGGTTCCCAAGCTGATTTTTATCAGCTTTCCCAGGACAGGATTTACCTTTTCAGCGTTGGATCGAATGCACTTGACAAAATACGGCTCTGCTTGGCCAAGGGTCTCCATCAGCTTGTTGAGTGACGCCTGCGATGGAGAGGAGACAGGGAAAGGGAGAGAAGATCCCCATGAGTAATGAAAATCCAAATGCTCCAATCATAAACCAACAACAATTGGAATAAATGATAAGCAAACCAGGCAGATGGGAAATTATTGTCCCCAAAAGGACTGTTTTAGCCCAAACAACTAGGCTGGTTTTGTCTTTGCTTCCAACAAAGCAGCAGGAAATAAATATAATTCTGGGATGGATTCTGAGATTCCTAGTTCCACTGGAGCCCAAATTCCCATCCCAAAAGCCTCTTCCAGCCATGAAAGTGAGCTCCCAGACAAGAATTTACACCTGGCACCAACCAATCACTGACGCTTTTTAAACACAGATCAAACTTTCCTTTATCAAAAGTGAATCCAGCATTACCTCTGGTCTAACACTGAATTCTCTTAATGACAGTTTTGCAAAGGAAAGATGGGGAATTCGCAATACTTTTTGAAGCCTGGAACCCCAAACACTTTACAGGTTGTTTCTAGAGAAGAGCTTCCATGCTGGCATGTTCCTAGCTGAAGGATCACTGAGGATCAAGGCTTTTCCAGGTTCCCTTTTTCTATTTTCCCTAATTTCTTTATCAGCACTAAAAGTTTTATCCCATAAAAATGAATTCATATTGGCACCACTCCATGCCCAGCTACTCCTGTGGGATGTTATCCCTCCACCTCACAAATCTTGGAATTTTTGGGGGATGAAACACAAGCTCTTTGGACAAAACCACATTGAAAACTGGAGCGTCTTGAGTCTGGACACATTTGTGTATCTCTCATTGCCGAGCTCATCACTGACATGGCATTGGGAATGTGATCCAGAGTTGATCACTCCTGATTTCAACAGGGCTTACATTCAGTGGTGTAAGGGATATTCAGTTGTATATCACAAGCCACATTAGAAATTTTTCAGATGAGTTAATAAACTGGCGTGATATTAGAAAGCAGCATTTTGCCTCCAAATCTGCTCTCAGGAAACCTTTTTCCTCCCTTCTGCTCATTTCAAAGACATCTTTATAGGAAGCCTTTCA
Source organism: Lophotriccus pileatus (assembly GCA_035583135.1). Lineage (NCBI taxonomy): Eukaryota > Metazoa > Chordata > Aves > Passeriformes > Tyrannidae > Lophotriccus > Lophotriccus pileatus. The sequence goes on from JAWWES010000018.1 coordinate 17,886,176, forward strand.
TGTTTAGAAAAATTTATCTGCATTCAGGATTTGGGAAGGAGCGAGGGCTACATTCCAGGCATGTGTAGTGCAGCTGCTTTATGTGTATTCACCTCATGCAAATATCCCTGTTGTTCCTGCTCCGGGGAGCAGCGGGAGTGCCAGAGCTCTGCTGGCACACTCCTGGTTTTCTTAAAATCTGAAATTATTCTTTTTTTTACCAAAAAATAGTCTATTGGGAGCTATCAGTGAGCAACGATGCTGCTGCATCACACTGTGCCCTCACGGGCTGGTGAGAGGGAATCACAGAATCCCAGAACATGCTGAGTTGGAAGGGACTCACAAGGATTACCCAGTCTAACTCCCGGCCCTTCACACATCCCCAAGAGTCACATCAGGTGCCCCAATGCTCCTTGAGCTCTGTAGCCTTGGTGCTGTGCCCACTGTCCTGGAGAGCCTGTTCAATGCCCAACCACCCTCTGGGGGAGGAACCTTTTCCTGATATCCAACCTAAACCTGCCCTGACACAACTCCAGGCCATTCCCTGGGGTCCTGTCACTGATCCCCACAGAGCAGAGATCAATGCCTGCCCCTCCTCTTCCTCTTACAAGGAAGTTGTAACTGCAATGAGGTCTCCCCTCAGGCTCCTCTTGTCCAGGCTGAACAGACCAAGTGCCCTCAGCTGCCCCTCCAGACCCTTCCCCATCCTCGTTGCCTCCTTTGGATGCTCTCTGGGGGCTATAACCCCTCTGCTGAAGAGCCCCGTGAAAGCCCAGCAAGCGGAGTGCTCCCAGAGGAGGGAGATTGGGAATTGCGGGAAGGGCCCCGCAGGAGGGGGTGTTTCCATTCCCTCAGCAGCCAGAGCCACCCCGTGCACGGCAGATGGTCCAGGCACCCTCTGCCATCTGGCGCCAGCTCTGGTCATCAGGAATCTGCAAAGGACACACGAGGTCACGGATTAACCCCATACCCTGTCCCTTTGTCCCTGTGCCTGCAAAACTTTCCAGCCACCCACTCTTTCACCACCTGTATTGGGTCTTTCAAGGAGTGAGGAATCGTTTCATCCCTGTCTCAGGGACACCACAGCATAATGGGGAGGCTCTACATTTTTAGGTCCCAGTAGAACAGTTTTCTACCAGGAAAGCCATCCCTGCTCCCAGAGCACCCTCCATGGCAGTTATTTCCCCTCTAGATTACCCTAAGCACAGGGATAGTCAAAATCCACGGAGATGGAGCAGCTGTGAGCCCGCTGTGGAGGCATTAGGCACAAAGCAGAGTTTATCCGCAAAAAACCAGCCCCCACCTCCTGAGAGGAACCATTTGTGTTTCCTGTCCGTGACCCAATTCCATGCACCACAATTTGATTACTCTGCTCTTGATTGGAAAAGCCATCTCGCTGCTTTCTCCCTCCAAATGCTTCTCTCTAACAAGTGTTCAATGAAATCAGTGGTCTTTGATGTGGATGCGCTGGAAAAACACATCTGAAAATATCAGTTGTGCCCCCCAAGGATTTTCAAAGTTTGGTTGGAAGGGTGAACAGTTTTGGGGAAGGCATTTCACTCCAAGACATCACTGTTTCATACTCATTCCATGAGTATGAATTAAACTCTGCAGAAGTGGATTTTGAGCAGACTAGACAAAGCTTAATATATAAATATAAAAACATACCCATAAATAAAAAAAGTATACATATATATAAATATATAAATACATAAATCAGACATGTCAAATGTAAGGGGGTCACTTTTACCCAAATGGGAAATGCCTCCAAGTCTACTTGAAGTATATAAATATACAAATATATAAATGCACAAATATATAAATATATATACAGATGTACATTCTGCAAATTATATATATATGTATATATATGTGTGTGTGTCTGTGTGTGCATATATTTTCAATTACCTAATCTTATACACACCTACACAAGGATACTTTCTAAAAATGACTCATATCTCCAAGCAAACCCCAAACCAATCAAAATTAGAAGTCAAACCCAGCCCAGACTTGCTTAGAAGTCATTTTTTCCCTGAAAAGTTGCTTTCTATTATCACCACCTGCTTGTGCACGTGTCTTGAAGCAGTTTCCAAGCCCTGCTGCACATACAAAATAATCACAGAATCATTTAAATTGGAAAAGACCTTTAAGAGCACTGAATCCGACTGTGAGCCCAGCAATACCAAGCCCTTGGGGGATGATTTTCTCTGCAGCGATTCCCAGGGATGGGTGGCTGGCACACAGCAAATGCTGGATGGGTCCCTCCTCTGAATTCCCTGCCTGCCTGGAGGCAGAGAGTCACTCAGCATGATTTTGACCTTTCTGCCCCTATTAAAATTCTCATTCCGGCTGAGAATAGATTATGATGGATGCAAGGGAAAAAACCATGTTTTGGGATTTTGCAGTTTCTGGATTTGGTGAAGAAAGTGCCAGAATGCAACAGCTTGGAATGTGAGGTACCAGAGGATGGGGATATACCAACATCTCCACTCTGCAGCTCATCCTGACATTAGACTGGTTAGAGCCTGGTGCTAATAATGCCAAGGCTGTGGTTCAATCCCTGCAGGGGCAATTCACTGCAGAGTTAGACTTGAAGATCCTTTTGTGTCCCTTCCAACTCAAAATACTCTGTGATCCTTGTGTCCCATGGTGTTCCACCTTATCATCCCCCACCATACCCATCACAACTCTTATTTCTCTCCATTTACACCCTTTAAATAGCTCCAGGGTGTCTCTCAGCTTCCTAAAGCCATGTCCTCAGGGGAATTCATGGTCTAAATGGTGGGCAGGGTGGGGCAGGACTGTGCCTGCCAGTGTCCTCTTGGGCACCCTGGGGATCCCAAGCAGGTATTTGTTTTAATCCAGCTCTGTATCAAAGGTTTACCTGGAACTGGGCACTGATGCTGGGTGGTTTTTTCTTCTTATGGAGATGGAGGAGAGATTTGGTGATGCGGTCATGCAGCGTCAGGTTCGTGAGGTGCTTGAGGGACTTCACATCCAGCAGGTGCTGTGAAGAAAGAGACTCCATAGAAAATCTAGATGTTATTACCCTACTGTCCTATATCCCTCCTTAGCCAGGGTGTCCAGAGAAGCTGTAGACACCCCATCCCTGAAAGTGTCCAAGGCCAGGCTGGATGGGGCTTGGAGCAACCTGGTCTGATTGGAAGGTTTTCCTTGGCCGTGTCAGGGGAGTTGGAACAAGATGAGCTTTAAGGTTTCTTCCAACCCAAATCATTCCATGATTCTATGATTCCCTTAATCCATTAATGGCATCGTTGCCTTTTCAGGTCCAACATGGACACAGAGAGGACTAAAAGCAATGTTTGCTCCTCCTGGTCTCCCATCCTGACCACTGATGCAGCACTGCCAAGGACCAGTGTTACTGTTCTGAGTACAACAGATCTCTTGGCATCTCTTAAAATACAATCAATGCAGCCACGATGGAGGGAAAGTGAATATAAGCCCAGTCTGTTGTCTGTCAGGTACCAGCCCTCCTGCATCACCTACTCTCATTTCAGTGTAGAGATTTAATTATTCAATTGCACCAGCACATATGTGCTCCTTCCCAGGAGGAGGAAAAGAGGCGCCAGAGCAGCTCCGAGGATGGAAGTGCTCATACCTCTCATTTCCAGCACAAGTCAGGGCTGAAATCATTTGGGTTTATTTAAATTAAAGAACCCTGAACAGAGCTGAGTAGAGAAAGAACTTGGTGTAGACACAGTGGTCTTCATAACCCATCAGCATCTCATCACTGTATCCCCAACCTTAACCCAGGGACCAGCAAGGGCGAAATGCTGCTTCTCACTCACCTTTGGGAGGTTTGGTTTGGCTTTGATGTTCTTATTCCGCCTGGGGAGACAATAAACAACTCAGATTGATCCACGTGTGTGGAACAGAGGAGTTTATGAACAAGCCCTTCCAGATCCCCTCCAGCAGCTGCTGCCTCCAACCTGCACTGAAACTGGGCTGCTCTGCCTGCTGTGGGTGGGTTTGTAACTTCAGAGGTACAGGTTTGAGAAGGAGATATCCAATTAATGGGAACAGTTCCAAAGGGAATGATGGGATGTCAGTAATTTGGGTAGATCAAGGGAGTGGCACTGTGAAAGGACTGACCACCCTCCTGTTTCTCATCTCCCACATTAACTCCAGCCACACTGGGATGTTCTCTGCACCTTCATGTGAGGCTGTAGCGAGAATCAGTATCTCCCCACCTAATTTATAACGGGAACTTTGATATCACGTTAAAAACCGTGAGGGCATCACATTGCTGGTCTGACCAGCAGGTTTGTTCCTTCTCTCTTCCCTGGGTCTGGCATTACAAACGACTGATAGGAGTTAAATCAGATGTGTCAAACATCCTGAGTCACTTTGACCCAACTGGGAAACACCTCCAAGTCTGACTGAAACCCTGCTAGTTTGATATCCTGGCTATTCACACGCTCTAACCACCCGTGCTGCTCACTGTGCCCCAGGAATAAAGCCCAGATCCCTCCTGTACTGACATGAGGATGCCGTGGGCCCTCTCCAGTAGTTTGCTGTTGGTGGCGTTGACGAAGATCCCATCTTTGTCCAGGAAGGCGCCAGGGCTGGCGAGCCTGCTGTGCCTCATCCCCATCCGGCCATTCCAGCCGACCGCGTAGGCATCCCTGCAACACCCAACACCGTTGGGAAGAGAGAAGAACCCACAGTTGTGTGATACAAGAAAAAAAGAGATCCTAAAGTAATCCACAGGGAAAAAATGAGCCGGGGCTTTATTCTTTCCACCATTCACTCATTCCCATGGGATGAGCCCATGGCGCCAGATCCCATGACTGGGCTGCTTAAGCACCTTTCAAAGATCAAATATTCATAAAAGCATCAAATTACCAGCAGGAAAATGAGAGCTTCCAGCTCTCCCAGACAGAAACCTTGAGTCTGCAGATACCTTTGGTGGGCTGAAGGATACAAGGCCATGACCTCTGGTCATGTGGCCTCTGGACTATGATTGCTGGTGGTGACTCTATCTCCTCAAATTCCCACAATGATTCCATTAGGGAAGGAAAAAGCAAATGTAATTTGCAATGAACTAATTATTTGCCAGTAAGAAGGATGTCAGCCCCAGCTGGACTAAGGAGTTGGCCCAGAATCCCTCACTGGGACCTGATCACAGATCAACCTCTCAGTTTGATCGTCCCTGCTGTGGAGCAGAACTGCTGTGGTCTCCAGAAATGCTCACCTGGCTGCAGGAAGGCTGAAGGGAACAGTGAGAGGAACCAAAATCCTCTCCTGGAGGGACAAAAACAGATACTTGACCAAAATACACATTAGAGCAAAGATTTCCAGAGTTGAGGAGCCTTACTATGGTGTCTGGGTTTACATGAAGCCTCTCATGGGCAGCACCCAACAGCCAGACTTTGGGTGGTTTGTTGTTTTTTTTATCCGTCTTGCAGAAACCATCACATGAAAAAAAGTGATTTAAGGGAGGATGTGGGGCGTGCAATCACCCCCAGAGCTGTCTCAGCCAGAAGGAAAAGGAATAGGAGGAAACTCCAAGCAGCAGCAGGTCATGAGGATGCTGAAGGACACTGTAGTTTAAATGGGGCCTCTGGCACCGGCCACTTCTGAGGTCTGTCAACAAGGCAGCCCTTTGCCTTAAAGCCTTGATTTGGAGGAAGGGCAGATCTCAAGTGTCACATGGAAATTAAAAAACAAAGGATGAAAAGCTGCTCCTTCAGCCAGCTCAGAGCCTGGAGCCAGAGCCTCGGAGCAAAGTCGGAGCAAAGTCGCCTTCCCGCCTTGCCGCAGCGCTTCCCAAATTCCTTCCTGGCCTCATTAAATCAGCATTTTGACATGTACCACCATTAAAAGAAGGGATGAATCACAGCAAAGTAAAACCCCTGGTTGAGCGCTCCAGGACCTTCTTTTTAAAGCAGGTTCAATTCAAGGACGGTTAGTGAGAAGCTTGAATATCCAGGTGATCCCTCCTGTCCACAGCAAGGTTCCCATCCATCAAAAAACTCCTACTTGCAGGTGGGAAAAAGACCCACCAGTTGATGGGCACCACTAAACCTCAACAGCCACTTTTGGGATCTACAACCTCTCATTAATTCTGGCCGACCTCAGTGCCCTCTTCAGCTGGAGAGCAGGTGTGGATATACAGACTCTGAACAAGACTAGAGAATGGAAAACCCTAGGAATTCCAACGTGGTTTTGAAAAAGTCAAGAAATAAGGTGACAGCTCTGTTTATTATGGACAATTTAGGATGGATACACAAATATGCAAACTTTGGGTGCTTGGGAGGTCAATCAACTCACCCGGCCCAACCAGCTGCTTCCAGGCAGACTGAGCAGCACCTGCTCAGACATCCCTGCACATTAAAGTGTCATCAGTGAACCCAAACCAGCGGGATCCCAGCCAGCCCAGGTACTTTGGGTTACCCATGGCATGGCTCTCATTACTCCACAGCCAGTGAAGGCATTTCAGTGCATGCAACTCCACTGAAGGCTGGTTCCCCCCCCCCCCCCCCCACCCCGCATGTGCAAACCACCCATCCACTTTCTTCTGAGATCAGAGGAGAGCTCTTGGCTCCCTAAACCCTCCACAATGACTTCCTGTGTGATGTCATGCCTCAAAATTGCTTTTAGAAACAAGCCCCGGGCTATCCTGTGGGTTGGATGTACAAGCAGCCTTATCAGCGACCGCATGATCATGAGATGGCTTTGAAAGCAAATTCCTGTTTAATTTAGTGCCGTAAATCCCTTGCCGGCCTATCTGCTGGAAAGCTGGTAAAGCAAATATCTCTTCTAGACTTGCACCCCTGTATTTACCTCTCCTTGCTCAATGAGAGTAATTTCACTGAAATATCAGCATTTATCAAGTGTGATGTGACTCCTCAGAGCAAATTCACCCATTACCTGCCTACTCTGAAAGCGCGGGATGGAGAGTAGAGATCCTGTGAGAGACCCAGTTTGTGCTTCCAGAGGGAAGGAGCACAGGTGACATTTGGGGACCCATCATTGCCAGTGCCCAAGGGAAGCAAAGATCCCGGACTGTGCTCCTGAGGCACGAGACCAGGAAGAATACAGGAGTTAGGGCAGCTTTAAAGCGCATTTTCTGCAAATATACCAGTAAAAGTATCAAACTGAGGCTGTTGGCAGGACACAGCTGCTAAGGAGGATGAAGAGACACAGTAGTTGCTGCCCTCAGTTCTGGCTGTTTAAGGCAATTTGTCTGTTCTGTTAAGCCACATCAACAGAGTAGATCACAGACTGAACCCCACAGCAAATAAACACATCTCCTCGTTGCCTGGGTCGGGAGGACTTTCCCTGCCTTTACAACAGCCCCTTGCTGAGGTAACTGAAATGTTTTGGGCTATAAAAACATCGGCAGCCCAAGCTCCTGAACTAACGTGCCTCCAAAACTGGAGCTGGGCAGGCAAAGAAAGCCCTGTCCCACTTCCCAGAGGTTTCCTCATGCACCCAAGGCTTGCCAGAGAAACTGCAGGACTCCTCTTATCTACACGTGGGCACCTCCACAGGGAAAAAGTTTCACCTTACATTATGTTGAGGGAAACTTGCACAACCAGAGCTGTCAGAAAGAGTGAATGTCATCTGGAGACACCAACCTGCCCTGCCTCGAACGTCACCACAGACCCAAGAGATCTGAGCCCAGCAGCTGCAGAAGCAGGAGAAGGACAAGGAGGGGTGGGAAAGATGGATGTGAGGACAACCAGGGTTGCACCACCTTCCCAGCACAGGGCGGGATTGTGTGCACCACCTGGATTTCTGCTAAAACTCAATAAATGGCACAGATTTATGAATTTACTCCATCAATCCCATAAAAATTCCATCCTGACCACTGCAAGTAAGTTGACTTGTAATGATGTGAGAACAATCAGTTTTCCTTCAGTAGGGTGCCACCAGCACTCTCAGAGGGAAGGAATTCAGAGCAAGGACATTCTGGTCTTGATAACACTCAGAAGGCACATGATGAACAAAGCCAGGCAAAAGAAGCTATTTTCCTTCCCCTAGAAAAAAAGGAACAACATGTATCTAATTTCTGTCATGGCTGTTTGGCACTAAAGCCATTAAAAATTAGGTTTAAACATGTATTTGGAGGATACTTTATCTTGTGTGGAAGGGAACCCTCTGAGATAGAAGATTTGATGTACACATTTCAGAAGACAGTCTCAGACTCCTCCTGACTTGTTCTGGGCTCCTCTCAAAACTCAGAGCAGCCATGAAGTCAAAGAGGCACCATGACCCTTCAGAGGTGGGATTGGGATAATTAGACTTCCTGGGGTTTGCTGAGGGATAGCACAAGAGTAGCTGGGGAACAGGAGGAGCAGCAGTGCCCAGATATCCTTTGGAAATGAAAACTTTGGCTTCACAAGCAACTTAATTCTGAAATGAATATGGCAAAGCTTTTGCACAGGAGGCACAGATCTGCATCTCCAAGTGTAGAACTGACTCCTAGAACAAGAAAGGCTCATAAAGTAGCTGGTCAAATGGCCAGAACCTCCAAGGAAGGATTAAAAACTAAACCTGTACTTAAAATCTGTAAAAGTCAAGTAGTTCTGAGGTTAATGTGCTTTTTTGCCTTAAAAACAAGCAAGTATTTGGCAAGGTACCACCTCAAACCCCACAACTTCCAGGTCCTCCGCACTCTGGGTATCTTGAGCCACCACACACTGTGTGAGGGCAGTTCGCCTCCAAACCCATCCTCATTAAATGATATTTCCTTGATATTGGTATATCTATTTTTTTTTTTAAGCTTCTCACCACCTGGGCCACCACCCCACCCACAACTGCCACGCTTTGACACAGGGAAGTCACTTCCCATGCCTGCTGTTCAGTCAGGTAAAGATGTTTAGATCTGAGCACTCAGAAAGAACAAAGAGAGGACAAAAACGGAGAAGCAAGACAGGAGAAACATCAATACAGTAATTTGTAACTCCGGGCAATGCCCTCCCAGCCCACATTCCCTGCTGTGGAAAGGGCCTTACCGCTGGGTCCTCTCGTTGATGGTGTTGACTCCCTGGAGGTCGGAGAGCGGCGTCCGTGGGCTCTTCCGAGTGATACCTGGAGCAGCACATGAAGGAAGATGTTTCTCCCTGGCTCAGCCCCAGCAGACAATTAGCAGAGTCACAGCTCAGCCCTGACGAGGAGCGTGGGTGTGTCCTGGCACATGCTGGGTGCCAAGGATGCTGACATACCCATCGCTCCCACCTCTGCCAGAGTCATCACCCTTGGGAGTAATTAACACTGTTCAAGCCCTCTAATTGCCCTCCCACACATGTACCATGTCCCAGCAAACATGAAGGAAGAAGTAGATGGGGGGGACCAGCCACCCATGTGCTGCATGGCCAAGACATTCCCAAGCTTTCCCCCGTGCATGGGACACCCAGTTGCATGGGCAAAACACCTGGACACAAACAGGGTGCTTGGAAAAATGGTCATTTATTCCTTAGGCACTTCTTCCCTCCCTCCCTACAAACATACGAACATAGTAGAAAATACTTTATATGCTATTTTTTATAGGCTTGATTGCCAACTGAACCTTTCTCCTTTGATATATAGTTTTAAAGTACTTTATATATAATAAAGTATCTCTAATAAAATCAGATACTAAATAAAAGATCTATTTGATATTCAGTCAAAGAAGCTGCCACACATGGTTACAGAAGCAGCTGTTTCAAGCTATCTTTCCCCAGGTGGAAATGTTTTGTAACCAAGCATTTTAGGAAGACAGGAGACAATTTTCGTAGACAACAAAACACTTTTCAAGCCACTAAACCACCGAAATTTAGAGATCTGATAATCTGGAGTTTGACATGAAAACAGCTGAGCAATTTTCTAACTGTCTGGAAATCTCTGCTGTGAGACAGGAAACATCTCAGTGCTCACCTGGATGTGGAGAAAATGGATTTTATTTTACCCTGAGACACCTGAGGTGGGAAAAAAATGCTAAAAAAAACCTCTCTAAAAAGAAAGAGGTCTAAACTCTGGTTTAGTGGACCCCACATTTATCACTTTCCTATTTAACACAGCCCAGGTGCTGAGCTAAAAGGTGTCCTGAGGATTTTTTGTTCTCAAAGATGAACACAAAGCAGATACGCTGAGACCTGAGCTCATCCAGATGCTCTGCCATTACTGAGAACCTGAAATCCCTGAGGAGAGGATGAATTCCTACCAAACCTTCACAGGTGACATCCCTTTAACAGGACATCTCCCATCCTCCTGGACCTGATGACATGTTGCAACAGCTTGTCTTGAAGCTGAACATTGGGCAGGAGGTGCCTGGAAAGGTCCACTTGGTGAAGCGATTGGATCTAAAGGTGGCCAAATGTCCTAGAAATGTAGGCAAAAGGAAATTTGGAATGTGCTGCCACAGGCCATCTTCGATCCCTCCTCTGCTCCAAGGCAGGACCAAATCCCTTCCGCTGAGAATGTTTGGCAACCTCCAATTGTGGAGGTTTTTGGAAAGCCAGGCAGATAATCCATGTGAGTGCCTTTAGCAGAAAACTCTTCAATCCCTCTTTTTGCCATTTAAGCCATTTTTGGGTTACATTTCTTGTCCTAGGAGTATTCTCTTATCTCTTCCAAGACTGGCATTTCTGTGCCCAAAGTTGCTGGTTTACAGTACAGAAACCCAGTTGTAAAGAGGGGAAAAAATGGGAATAATCAGGAATCTGCTTGAAATATTGCATTAGTCCTTTTTGTAGTTAGTTTTAGACAAAAAAAGAACCTAAGCTCTAAGTGGGTCTACTTTTATATAGGAAATATACCTGGATACTTCCCCATTAAGGCACAGATGGCTTCTCTAGCCTAAAGCATTCCATGAAAAATGGGCTTTCACTAGTATTTCCACGATTTTTTTAGTCCACAACCTTCTTTCTGGAGCCAAATCTGTCCTCCTTCATTTCCCTTCACTCCTCACCAGAGAAAATGCCTGAAACACCTTCCAACCTAAGCTGAGCTGAAGTAACGAAGGCAAGGTTGTATCAATATATCCCAGCATTGCCTGGGAAAAGGAGATTTCTCTTTCAGGCTTTGAGGGACAAGCTGAATTAAAACTGCCTCATAATTCTGCCAGCTCAGCACCTTGAGTGATTTGTTGATCAATAAAACTTCTGGTGCACAAATTGGTTTGAAGAGAATTGCTTTAGATAGACCAAAAATGAAGACTTTTCTATGTTGTGCCATCACTCGGCTCTTTAAAGCAGAAATTCAGCAGTGCCACAGCCAAATAAAAGCTGCCATGCTGATGTAGCTCCTTTTCTGGGAAATACAGGGGATAATTTTATAAACAGAAGGGAAACATGTCTTAGATTTAAGCTGGTGAGTCACACGTGGCTTTGAGAATTCTGTATAGTGAATATAGGATATTATAAATATTAATGCTTTGCATGAAAGGAGAGTGGTGTGAGGGCAACCACTTCCTCCCTTCATCCAGCCCAGACACAGCCTGATCTGTTTTACATTTCAGGCAGGAAATTATTCTGATTTTTCAAGCACATTCCCTTTTCTTCTGCTAGAGAGTTTCACAAAGATGGTCTGATTTGCCCAACAGGTCTTTGTCCTCATTGAGAGGAGCCTTGGATAATCCCAGTCTACTCCCTGCTGAGGAATACCAACCAGCAGACCTTTGGTCTTGAGCTCAGGGATGTCTAAACCCAGTGCCTTGCTCTGGAGGAAGACTATTAATTGATGGACCCAACGGTGCCGGGGAAGCAGCTGAGATGGCCAGGGAAGGGTGATCAGTTGGCTGTGGAAGCTGAATACAGAGGGACCTAAAGGGAATCTCAATGAACTCATCAAATCAGTCAGTTTTCTCTCTTTTTTCATGGCAGACCTAATTGCACAATTCAAGACAAGGAGATGATCTTGGTTCCTCTCTTGAGGATGACATGGATGTGACCTCATCTGATTTCTGGGAAAAGTTGAGTCCCCAGGGCAATCTCAGCCCAAAGAGCTTCACCTGCAGGGCCCAGGAACCTGCTGAATTCGGAACAGAAAAATCACACACACTCCAAGCCCGGTTTAGCCAAAGCTGGGGAGCCTGGGAGAGCAGAACACCCCGTGGGAAGATGGGAATGATTTCTGGATGCAGAACAGGAATTACTTGTTGGTCTGGGCAGATGCTCTTGGCCAATTCACAAACTACAGTGATCCCAGATCCACACATTAAACTAATCCTGAGAGAGCCCAAACTGTGTGGACCAGTCTATAATAAATTAGGTGTTAAGATGCTGAGCTCAACTTGGCTGCTTCCCATTAAGTTACAGCTCCTTGAGTTGTATGAATTTCCTTCTTCCTACTAAAAAGCTGCAAATCAACCCCCAAAACCTCCCAAATTGATGAGTTAACTTGCAAGTTAAAGTTAAATTGATGAACTAATTGCAAGTAAAATTACTCTACTGTTAATCACCTTCCTTTTCAATAGTTTCTTAGTAGCATCAGTGAGGTCACTTAGCACAACACCACATAACAAAATCTAAAATCGAGTCAAATTTAGTATTACTCCTTTATATTTTCTTACAGCAGTGGTGGGAACTTGTAGGAAAAAACAATGTAGTTAAAATAAGAATGAAAGTCTAAATTAAGAACTAAACCACCTCTGCTCCCCCAACTCCACAGGCTGCAGGAAGCACAGACACCTGACAGAAAGTTTCTAACAGGAAACCCAGAGTTGTGAAAAGACTTAAAATGCACCCACTGCACTTACCACGCTCAGCTCTGCAGAGGCAAAAAAGGTGGTTTGCATTTACTCCTAAATTTCATGTTTAAGTACCTTGGGCTGAGGCTCTGCCCATGCAGACTGTGCACAGCAGAGCTCTAGTGCTGTCAACTTCAACATGCAACATGAAGGGAGAGGATAACGGCAGAAAAATGAGATAGCTGAACATGAGAGAACCAAGTCTCTTTATATATGAAAATAAAACAGAGCAGTGCAGGCAGGAGTGTCCATGTTGTCATGCAGGATGAGTTTGTTACGTGACAGAGAATGAATGAGGAGGAAGAAATGGAGACCAAGTGCATCTTTACTTGACCCATTCTGTAAAATAACATTGCCAAATGCCTCTGCTTTAAGTAAAAGCCCTTGGAGACAATCTTTTCACAAGCTGAAGTTAGTTTTGAAGCCCAATGAACAAATGCCAGCTGTACCTGCCCTGTGCCTTGTATCTGGAATATTCCTTATTAACATCAACAGGGAAACCACCACCAATGTGATACCTCCAGAGAGGTGACTTTGCTTTTCGTTTTCCTTTTCCAGCTGTGCCTAATGATTTCCCAATAGGCTCCAAATTGCTTTAAGGCACTGGCTTGATGCTGGAAAGCTGCTGGGGCATTGTTTTGGACCCTTTGGACACAGAATGCACCTGGTTTCCATTTCTGGTGTGAGTGTCATATCAGAGGGGAGGGTGGGTGAGGGAGCCTTACTGTACTTCTCCTCCTTGCACCTCTGCAGGATCTCTAAGCTCCTCTGATGGACTGGGTGGTGGAGAAAGCTAAAACTATCCACACTTTTCAAAACCGCACATGGCACTGCATCATCATGCCCTTGGGAAGCAAAATAAAAACAAACAAAAAAAATGGAGAGAAGAAAGAGATTATATGAGCAGAAATCAGGAGAGGGGCAAGAACGAGCCCCAGGGACACAAGAGCTTGAGGGTCGTGTCGACACAATTTAACTCCGGTTTCCTCCAGACATGGCGCTGTGGCACAAGACCTGGACCACATCCCAATCCCAATTATAATCCCTCTTAGCCAGAGCATAATCACTTTATAATCACTCCAAGATTCTTTGGGCAAAAATTAGATTATTATATAAATTTACTTCTATTAATTTCTTTTAAAACCCTTCCTGTTCCTCTGCCAGGAGCTTCCCACAATTCCCGGTGCAGGTGCTCCCTCACAGGGCCACTTGGAATCCTCACTTTGCACCCCAGTGCCATGCTTTGGTCAGACAATGGCAATTAAAAGGAATAATATAAATTCTTTGCATTAAACAAGGGTTCCATGTTCCTGGAGGGTGGATTGGAGTTTGGGTTTGAGGCCCAAAGTTGGAAGGAGCCACCAGTGCGCCACCAAGAGGAGTTTTGGTGTCCCAGCTCTGACCGTGGGGTGGAGAAGAGGTCACACAGGTGACAGTGTGACAACCTCTCCGTCACCCTTGGCCATGCCAAGGGACATGTGACGCTCCCGTGAGGTGCGATGAGGTCACCGAGGAGTTACCTTGTGCCGGCACGTACGGAAGCATTTCATACCAACACATCGACTCATCCGAAAGGACCTGCACGAACTTCCCAAAGGAACACTCTCAAGGGGCCTCTTCCTCACACTAACACCAGTGAGACCTCATGGACCAAGTTTTGGATTGCTGCCACCTTTATTTGGCAAATACAGGTGGGGTTTTTTAATTATTTCACAGGAAGTTGGTTTTTTCAGTGCCCAGTTTTGGGGATAAATCTGCAGAAATCACTGGGATTGTTTTTGATGAGGTGTTATTGTGGAGGTCCACAGTGGGCACTCATCCACAGACCAACCCTCAGTGGCCAAATCCAGCTGCAGAGCCCACTGAGGGTGGGCACAGACCCAGGACCACGAAACTTTTGTCAGAGCAAGGATTTGGGTCCAGCAAAACCAGGATGAGAAAGCTGGGACTCTCCACAGTCAGGTTTATATGAACAACACCATCTTTTCCACCAAAGGATTAGGTTTTTTTTTTCTGTGTAATATATTTGTAGAAATGATACAGCAAAAAAAGTCGATCAGCCAAATTTCTTCCCTAAAAAGCTTGATAATGTTCCTTTCATCAAAGTTCATGAACAAATCTAGTTCAAACACATAGTTCTATTGGACCATTTCAATCCTCAATGATAAATTCACTGATAAAAATAATTCAAAATCAAAGTATTGAAGAATTCCACCCTTCAGCCAACTGCAGGTTGTGTCCCATCCAGTGAGAGTTGGCAACACTTGGCAGAAGAGAAATATACCCAACAAAATTCACAGTGACACAACTTTGCTGCTCTTCACCTCCAGGGTCACGAGGACAATCACACAGTTACCAAAAGCTGCACTATCAGGAGCACAAAAAAAAGGAGAGTCCCCAAAGCCAGCAGGGAAAAACGCTGATTATCCTTCCAGGAGCATCCGCAGCACTGGTGGGCACTGCTGGTATGGAGGAGATAAACAAAAGGATGATGAAAAGAGAAAGCAGAGCAAAATTTTGCAGAGCTGCTTATCCATAAACCAGGGATTTTTCAGGAAAATCCCCGTTGGGTGTTGCAAGGGTGACTTAGATGGGGAAAAGCAAGAGAGAGCCAGCTGGAGTTGGGACAAAAGAGTGCAAAGAACCCTAAATGAAAGAAGCCTGGTGCAGATATTTCCCTGCTTTCTCACCACACTTGCCTTGAAAAGAAATTCTGTACAGATATTAAATGTGCACATGTGGATGAACACGTATGAGAGAAGTTATTCTCCCTTATCTACCACCATTGTATCAAAAGCTCCACGGCTGTGGGCAGTCAGATGGTCAAATCTGGCTCCTTAAAGCCATCAAGGTCTGGTAAAACCCCAAATAAACCTCAAACACGTGCTGTCTTTGATTCTCTTCTTTTTACTTTGGAGATGGGGTTATCTTAGTGATACTTTAATCACTCCCAAATACTTTCTACCATTAAGTGCAAAATATCAGTTTGGGGCTTTTCTGCATTGTTTCAGGGAGAAGGGACTTCCAGCATCTGGCAGTGGACGTATCACACTGCACTAGCCCATCCCACTGGCCAGACACTGGCCAAGCCTTCTGCCAGCGTATAAATGATCTGACAGTTGTCAGGAAGTTGACCTTATACAGCTTTCTGAGTGTTTGTATGTTTTTTCTTTGACTCAAAAAACAGAGGTTACAAAGAAAGCCATTTGAAAACAGGCCAAAGGACACCAGACAGACTAAAGAACAGCACCACTTACTAGAAAACGTTTAGAAACTCAGCCATCACTATGATTAGTCAGTTTTGGCATGGAAAGAGAAGGCAATGTAAGAACTGAGTCTCAGAATTGTCTGAAAACCTCCTGGAGTCTAATTTATACCTATATATTGGTATAATATAGATGTAAGCAAGTTTGGCTATGAACTCCACACTGAAGAGCAGAGGGGCAGCTGAGGAGTGAGGAGATGAGCAGGACCGGTGGCCACAGACACAGAAAGCAAAGCAGGGCTTGAAATCAGCTCTTACTTCCCAAGCCTGAACATATTTTTATCATCTCCTGGGCCAGCTCACTTTGGCTCAGCCTGGGCTTTATGCAAGATGAAAATGCAAAGACGGATTTTGGAAGCCAAAGGTCTTTGCCATCTCCCTCCTGGTGTCACGAAGCCCCGCTGTCCATAAACGTGCCTGCATGTGCCAGGCAGACCCTGGTTCATGAGGAACATCTTCTCCCTTCCACCGCATCCGAGCGGTTTGCCAGGAAGAGCTGAAACCTGATTTTTTTGCCGCCTGCTCTTCTTGGGATTTGCTCCCAAGAAAATGATTCTTTCTGCTTGCACAGTTTCCATCCCTATGTTCCCTGTCCCAGGCTCCTCCATGATGCACCTCTCTGATTAAAAAATAATTCATGGGGCAGCTCTGGGCTTAATTTTAACTCAGCTGACATTTTCCCTGCTGAGGCTCTAATTTCATCATGAATTTCAAGCCCTCTTGTGCCCAGAAATGAACAGTAATGGCTTGTACCCATCTGCCCCAAATTGCTTTACTCAGAGAAATGGTCTGAAAGCACAGCCAGGCCTTGCCTGCCCCAGCATGATGATGCACCATCACTTCTCTTTAATTTAATGCCTGTGAGGCTGTTCTGGGTGACTGCAAAGCCATGAATTTTGCTACACAAGAGACACGCTCTCTTGGAGCTGAAAAGGGTGAACAGCTTGGAAAATGACAGAGAAAAATTATTGTCTTTTTTTAGTTGTAACGGCTCAAGAACTCCCTCAAAACCAATTTGCCTTTTTTGCTGGATAATTTTTAGACCTCTGAATGTTCAGGTTTTCCTATCTGTACATCCTACAGAACAGAAAAATTCAAGCAGCAGTAAAGTGAAAATATTTTCTTGTGATCTGTTAAAATCCAAATGTCCCTTTTAAATGTAACTTCTGCAAAAAACCTACCTGCTATTTTAACATGTTTTTTTAACAGCAGAATCACTTAATAAGTCAGGCTACTTAAAACAGCATAATAATATCTTAGATCTCAACTGCAGCTGCAAAACAGGCACCAGGATTAGGAGAGTGATACACGTACCAGTTTTCTTCTCCACGTGTCGTTTCCCAGCCTCCCTAAAGGCCACCGTGGCCCTGAAGAAGGCCCTCAGGACGGCCCAGCGGAACACGGCCACGGGGTCGATCCCGATCATTCCGCAGATGAAGGCGTTCCTGCTGCTCCGCAGCAGAGCCACGATGTCCGGCCGCATGTGGTCTGTGTTCTTCTCCCGGAAATCCTGGGGAAGGAGGAAAAGGAAGGGGAGAAAAGAGGAAAATAAACAATATCCACATGATATTCTGGGTAAGGTCTTCCACAGCTATTGAATCCTGCTTCCATCTTCCTTTTCTGCTCCCATATTAGATGCCTCTTTCTGACCATCATCTCTGATGCTTATCATGGGTGTTTATTGCATCAGAAACACGATTAAATCCCGAGGCTCTTTATCCCCCAGGCTCCCCTGCCCACCAGAATTCCCTCTGCTAATAACTGGCATGAGTAGAAATAGGGTCAACTTTGAAATAGTTCCTGTGGGATTTCAGGAAGCACCTGTGGCAGTGGGATGCTGAGACCTGAGCTCACATGCCCTGCCTTAAAACTGGCTCCTGATGAGTAAAACATTGCGTTTTCTACACAAACCAAGCCCAGAAAGGTCACTAGACACACAGTTTCAATCTGTCATCCAGACATAGCACTAACCTAAATTCCTCCCCCAAATGCCCACGTTGAGGAGAACAGGAAGCCCCCATCCCCACCTTCTCATTCCAGCCAAGCTTTTCACCAAACACTTCTCTCCCGACCCACGCATCTCTCCTGAGCCAAAACCTCCCCAAAACATGTCTGTGGAGCCTCCCCTTCCCCATCCCAGATTTAAATGGAAACAACTCCCAGGGAACAGCTGGGGGACAGACCTTGACTCCGTACTTCACTTTGCCAGCATAGTGTTTGATGATGAAAGCCGGCTCCATGACCGCTGGAAACTCGATGTAGGAATTCCCTTCATGCTGACGCTTAAATTTGTCCAGCAGCGTCTGGTTTGTGGCTTGAGGAAAACTGAGTGGGAAGAATTAAACAGAAGAGAACTGTAAACACAAGGGAAAAGCTTTTACCTCTTCTTTCTCGGCCACAAAAAGGAAAACAGAGATATCCTGAGCTTCCGCTTCTGTGCCTGCTGGGGCAGAGCCTCTGGGTAGGAGGAAGGAAATCCTCCATCCTCAGGCTTCATGTAAATCTGCAGCTTGGGGGTGTATTCCACAACTTTCCCTAATTTGAGGTGTTTTAGGCCAGTATAGAATTGCTGGGACAGTATCTCTCAATGAGACAAGGAGCAGAGCAGAAACCTCCAAGCAAATGGTGAGAGGACACCTTGTGTCCTGGGCCACAGCCACGTGGATCTGAAGTGACCTCAGCAAAACTGCCTTTCCCTGCCCTTCACATGGAGAGAACTGTCAGGAGTATCTGATGGAAGAACCATTTTACTCCAAAGTTTCTGCTCAAAGGCACCCCCAGGGCCACACACTCCTCTGGGAAATTCCACTGAGATGAGCCAGGTGGATGAACCAAGGATGAACATCTGAGCCTGCATCCCTAATGCCCACAAAACCCTGGGGAAGTGCAGCCCCTAAACAGGAGTGCCCTCAGCTCATCCTGCCTTAATTTTTACAGTAGGTTGATAAATTCACCCTATACCCCACTAACAGCACCCACACAACCTGCATTCGGCTTCTCCCTTCACTAAGCTCAGCCTCGAGCATGTTCCTACTGTTACACCATAAGGGACAGGGAGAAAAACGAGGAGAGAAGCATGAGAAACCTTCTCCCTTCCTTTTAATGGAAGAAATTCTAGAAAAACAATTTGAATGATTATTTGTTAAGGCTTTTTGCTCAGCTTGCTGGTTGCCCACCGCTTGCATTACTATCTCGAAAACAAAACCAGAGACACAAATCAGCCCAGAAGGATAATCAGCACCTTTCTGGGAAGAATCACAAGAGGTAAAACTGAAGGATAAACACATCTGAAGTGAAAAACTAAATATCATTGCCAAAGCCAGCACTTTCCTACTCACTTGCTTTCCTCATCCAGCAGATGGAGCAGCCCCGTTGGCTTCTTGCTGATCAGGTTGATGCAGCTGGAGTTGTCTATGTAGTCGATGTTGTGCCAGCTAATTCCTTCTGCTCTATATTCCTCCTAAAAAAAACCCACAGATGACATAATGTTTGGTGCAAGCAAAAATAAAAGGCAAAATTCAAACGGGTTTGTGGAAACTAATGCACAATTTACCAAAACTATCGTCTCTTGTTTTGCTGCTTCCTGTGATGGCAAAGGACAAGGACCTGCTGGAACAACCTTAACCACAGAGAACCACTCGGCATTTTACGATTTCAGATGCACCAGATGTTTGTTCAGACACCAGTTGGCTGTGCAGGGATTCTTGCTGGCTGGTACACTACAGGCTAATGAAGAGACCTCCAGGTAGCCAAGGTCACCACTCCAAGACCAGCAAAACCGTGACCCTCTAAAGGATAAGTGAGGATCTGTCCCCAAATTCATGCTGAGGCAAAAAAAGCTATTTATTTTCCACCAAAATAACTCCAACTCTTGCTCTCTTGTAAAGTTCATCTCCTCTGAGACAGATTTATCAGCTGGATCTCTTGAAGAACTCTTATGCAGAAATTATTTTAGAGAATCTGGATGAAAGTAGAGTTTAAAAATCATAATTTTTATCATATGCTTTTAAGGCTCATGACTCACTGTCTAAACAGAGAGATTGGAACGTGCACCTTACTCCACGTGGTAAAAGTCCCACTGAGCCAAGCTGTGTTTTTACTTTAGAACACTGTGATGGCAGAATTGAAGAAGAAAAGCAAAAAACTCCTAAAATCCTAATTTGATGCATCTCTCCAACAATCCAATTCATTACATTATTGCTATCTGCCTTATTTTTACCATGAGTGAACAACTTCAAAAAGGGTCCACCCAACTCTCCCCATCCAAAATTAACATGAACTCAACAGATACTATTTTTAGGATTAAAGAGCATCGAGTGCTTTGAGACATTTCACAAGAAATTTATCCTAAAAACTCCCTACAAGGTCCTGAATTCAGTATTGGAGACACTGTCCACGCCTAAACCCATGATACAGACTCTGTGCAGGCCTAGAAGGAGGCTTTAACAACCCTAAAGCCTTTTGGGTTCAAGATATGACTCATCCCATTGGAAAAAAAATCCTGAAAATCCACATTATGGATTTTAATTTTTAATTTAATTTTTTAATTCTTTTTCCTTCAGTTTCTGCAGAGCAACCAGGACACAGGAGACATGCACCACCACATTTTCAACTGCCTGTAAACTGCAGGCACTTGAATATCAGGCATTTGAGCAAAACTCACCCCATTTTCAGCACAAGGTGGGAAAAAAGTTCCTGCATGGGCTGCACGTTCCAGAGCTTCTCCTGAGTGATTCAGGAGAGGGATGGTGGTAATGGGAGTCAGCATCATCCATCAACCCCCTGCCTCTGACAGCCCCTTAATTGAGTGCAGGGTGCATTAGTCCCAGCTTTGCCAGCTCAAGCCTGGCTGGGAGGGCCTGGAGAGCAATAAATCCAGGAGCTGATCCCAGAGCAGCGTTACTTCAGTGCTCACGGGTGGCTGGTGGAGGTTACTGGACTCACCTATTTATTACCGTGACTCCTCTCTCAACTACTTCTATGAGGGCCTTCCATTTTTGTTCCCCCCTCCCCAGACCTCAAATTATGCAGAGTTTTAAGCCTCCCCATGTCCAAACCAGGCATAAACCATCACCTTGCCCTAGAAGCCTCTAGACATCCATCCCTGTGGGGCAGCTGCACAGTGAATGGGGCTCCACACTAAAAACTTCTCCCACTCCTCAAATCAGGGCAAAATCACCAATTGGCAATGCCAGATGTTGAGGTTTTTTTAACTATACTCCAGTAAATTACCATAAAAGACCAGTGTTCAAGGTCCCTGCTTCTCCAGGCTCATTTTGGGCTCTTCCACAGCCTTCAGGCCAGTTGTCACGTCCCTCCTGGCCTCCATTCCTTCAGCTGCAGGATTTTGGCTAATTTTCCCTCTTCAGCTCTTCTTTTTCCTCTGGGCTGGGTCAGAAACACTCAGTCCCAGGCACTGGAGTTGCTCCCTCCCTTCCATCCCCACTGCAACCTCTTGCTGCACTGGCCAAGTGTGAAGAGGGATTAAAGTCCTCAACTAACAATCTTTTCCACAATAACTCAGACGTGCTCTCGTTTCAAGGCAGGCGCATATGCAGCAGCAGGAACCATTCCAAAGCTTAAATGGAAAAAAATTTCCCCTTATTTCTTCTTCTCCTAGCATTTTTCCAGTTATTGGTTTGGTTGCCTTCAGGATCACAGTTCAGGAGATGTAACTATGGCTTTGGGATTGACCAGTGTAATTCCTGGGGTGTTTCCTGGTCTCAGAACACCCTGGAGATCATCCACATAAAGGCAGAAGCTTTAGGGTAAAATCGTATATATGTTAAACTGAATTAAATTGCAGTTATTAATACTCTATATAATTTCTACATTCATATTCTCTTGACTGTCTTCCTGCAGAATTCAGGAATTTTTAAATCCTTAAAATATCCTCCAAAACATTCCTTCACTTCTGAGAACGACAATAAAGCCTCTGTCATCCTTTGATGGATGCAGCGTCCTTGCAGAAGACTGAAATATTAAGGAATTCCATCCAAACAACATGAGGCTTTCATTTGACAAGACAAAGACAACATGAAACACTTTCAGTCAATTCAAACCAAAAAACCTCGAACTGAAGGTTAATTAAAAATCAGCTTAAATTTATACTTTGACTTCAAACTAAGATATGTTCAGGGGCCAATTCAAATGTCCTATTCATAGAAGATCATCTTTACATCAAAACCCAAATTCTTAAAAACACCACTATCTACAGAAGTTTCTAGTGCAGTAAAGTCCACAAAGCCCTGGTTTTGGCATCCTTGCTCCCAATACAAATATGGGGATTTATTCCTCCCACCCCTGGACAGCTGAAACCTGAGCGATGCAAGTTCCCTGGAAAGGAGAGCACTGAGCTCCCAGACTTGGCACAAGAAATGGAGCGAAGAACTAAAAAAAGCCATTCCCTCAAGGCCCTTCACCATCTTCGTTGCCATCCTTTGGACCATCTCTAATTGCTTGATATCTTTCTAATATTCCAGGTGAGACTGCCCCAGGTCAGAGCAGAGCAGGACAATCCCCTCCCTGGCCAAGCCGGTGATGCTGGGCCTGATGCCCCCCCAAGGACAAGGCTGACCCCCCTGGCTGCCAGGGCACTGCTGACTGATGGCCAACTTGCCCTTTCAAGGTCCCTTTCCCAGAACTGCTTCCCAGCATCTCATTCCCAGTCCATGCACATCTGACCCAAGGGCTTTTCCAGCCTGAAGGGCTCTGAGCCTGCGCCGTGTCCCGAGCAGAGCGGGGCTGCGGAGCCACGCTCACTGCCAGCTCAGCAAAACTGCACAGTGAGCTTTTGGCCTCTCTGACTCAGCTGCAGCTCAGGAGAGAAGGCTGGTGGTGACTTCATCTCGCCTCTCTTCAGGGGAAAGACTCCATGTATATATTTATTATATCAGGAATTCGATCCAAACAACATGAGGTATTTATTACTTAATTATCTCACTCGATATTCAGGAAGATGTGGCTGAGCAGGGATGTGACTCAGGAGAACAAGCAGCATTAATCTGAGTTTTTTTTGTTCCAAAACAATGATTTTTAGAGCTTCAAATGCACAGAGCGATTTGAATAAAATACAATTTGTGATGCTCAAATATATTAAAAAAAAAAAAGATATGAAATAGAGATCCAGACTTTGAAATGCACATTGAATATGAGTGTAAATCATAACTGAATCTCAGTATACCTGACAGCATTACCTGAAGTGTAGCACCATGTAAAATCTGGGGTGCCAAATAAACAAAATGGGGCAGAATAGGCAATATTGTTAAATATGAAAATTGCAGGAACTGTAGGAAGGAGAGAGCCAAGCACTATTAAAGATAAACCCCACCTGTCTCCACCAACCCAGAGCACAGTACAAGGAATTTAAGATTAAAACACACATGTTGAGCAGCAGGAAAACCTTCCCAACTGGGCCACTAGGCCTGGTGGAAATCCTCCTGCTAGGAACAGAAAAATCCCATCATTTTAGAGTTGAAGGTGTTGAGAACAGTCCCATTACCTTCCCGGGAGCATCGGCCCAGTTTTGTTATCAGGACATCATTCAAGTGCTAAGCCAAACCTAAACACACCCTAATCCAGCCTGGGATTAAAGATTTAAAGATCTTGAGTGGGAGAAAACCCACCCATAATCCCAACAGAATCTTGGAGATGCTGGAAAATGTCTTCCCACATCCACACATTCTCGATTATCAATGACTCCATATCCAGTCACGGTCAACAGTGAATAAAAACAATTAAATAAAACTGAGTAAATTAAAACAAAAAAAATTGGAGGAGAAAGCATTAAATACAATGTTTAAACTCACACTGATACAGAGTGTCATGTTCCCTGGGGAACTGGGAATATTGCTACCCAAAATCCTGTGCTAAAATTCAGAGGTGGTTGGAGGGAGTGACCAGAAGCTTGAAAAAACAGAGAAGAGGAAAGGCAGAGAAGAAATGAAAGAGGAAATGTGATAAAAATAAAAAATAAAACCCATCCTAAGCTTCCCACCTGTGTGGGAAGCACAAAAGCACAAAACTGAGGGCTTAGAAAACTCAAATCCAAATCCAAAACCTCAAAACTCAAATCCAGCAGAAAACCCCACCAGCTCATAGACAGAGCCAGCCCAGCCCCCAGAGTTCATCTCCCAAGCCTTTCCTTACTGTGGCATAGGAAAACCTTGCTTACACAAGGAAAATTCCCAAATTAAAGTGGGAAATCAGCTGAAAAATCCCTTTTCCCAGCACGTGGGAACACTTCCCACCATTCTCCTGTCATACAAACTCGTGTAGAGCAGAGCCATACAATAAACAGTTACTTTGGGATGTCTAAATGTATATATTTGGTATAAAAATTCCCGACTAAACAGCAGGGTGTGAAATTCCTCCCTTCTTGCCTCCAACACCATCTGCTTCAGCTTCAGGCAGTGTTTGCAAAGTGAGAAACTAGGAATTAACCCCCTTCTCTGTCTCTCTCCACTTCCAGCTGACTTCCCCAGCTTAAAATAATCCCCAAATATTCTTCTATCATCTAATAAATTCAAATGGGCCTACGTTATATGAGAAATTAAAGGAGTTAAACCTTGTAAAAGCTTCTTTCTGGATATGTCTCTCTACATCTATATCCTAAAATCCATTCTGGGCAGCTTGGGAATGTTGTTCATCGCTGGAGATGGCAGCAAGGTGTGGGGAAACCTGTCCACCCAGGATTCCTCCATCCAGGAATGACTCCATCCCACGGAGGATTAATTACTTGTTCAGCAACTGCAGGTTTGGCATCGTGAGCAGAATCATTTATGATAATTAAAATGGGCTTGATATGATAAATCCATGGGATAGAAGGGAGAACCTTATTATTAGGAAGTTCATGAGAAATCCATGAGATGGGAAAACAACATTATTATTAGGAAGTTCCTGAATGAACAAGCCCAATGTCTGGGTCGGTGCCGGTGCTGCAGACAAGGCAGATGCCTCGAGTTCCTGACATCCCTCCAGAAGATTCCAAGGCTGACAATCCAATGTCCTCATTTAGGAGCGAGGATTTTTGTGTTTGGTCTCAATTTTAGTAGAAAAGAAATTTATAGATGCAGCCATAGACATATATATATATATATATATATATATATATATATAACACAACACAGACACAATAAATCTAAATACTGATCCATTCCTCATAAACACAGAGCCTATAAACAGGTTCTGAAGGCACCCTCTGTCAGTGATACAGTCTGGCAGTGCAGGGGGTTCAAGCCTTCCCTTGAAGCCAAGGTCTTCCTTAGGATGGTCTTCTCTCCTTTGAGGTGACTATTTCAGCAGCTCCTCAGCAAATGGCAGGAAAATTCGGCTTTATTTTGAGGCTGATGCTTCACCCACTGACAACCTCCCACCTGCTGTATGTAGGCAGCCTAAGATTTAATTTACTGGAATTTGGGCTGTTTTAAACAAGTACAGCCTCTCACCCAACCTCCACCCCAGGAACCTGAGGGAGGCACAGGAGGTTTACTGGTCCCGTGTGGAGAAATCTGACAGTCCAGATTAAATCATGGGGGTACTTGGATTTGATGATCTTGGAGACTTTTCCTCCCCCCTTCCTATGACAGTGCAAGGTTGTGACTCCTGTGAAACTTTTCTCGTTGAATAAATAGATTGTTATCCATCCCAATCCAAGACTCTGCCTGTCTGGGTAGACCAGGATTTCTGATCTTTACCTTATCCTCTTGATTAGCTCCAAGGGAAGAGATTGCTACTACAAAAGGCCTGTATTTATAGGAGGCTCCAGGCTGGAGCCCAAGGATGCCCGAGGGTTGTTCCCAAACCACTGGAAATAGGGTTGTCTTCAGACAGAAGGTTTAAAAAAAGATTCCCAAGGCTCATTGTATTAGATATCACCAGGAAAAGAAAAAGGGAATAAAGGTTAAAATAATCCCACGGTTCTGTCAGATGACTTTGTGGAGGGTATTTTGGTTTCCATAACATCAGCAGATGCCACAGCAACAATTCCATCATGGCTAAATGCCGTTCTTGCAGACAAATTCTATTGGGATTTTAAGAAAAATCCTTAGTGACTATCCTTTGTCATTTCTTTTTCAGCAGAAGTGTCCTAGTACCTCAGCAAACTCTTCAGCCTCCTGCAAGCTTTGGAGATCAAGGAAGAGGAAAATAAATAGGGTTTCCCATTCCCTTCTCAAAGCACCTATTGAGCTAAGTGCACCAGCCACTAAAAAACTGAATTTAAATGGGTTGGAGCAGCTCTGATCCACTTTATTGACCAAAAATAGAAAAATCTAACAGAAACCATCCAACTCAAGAGCAAACATTCCCCAAAAGATTTACTCAGAGCTATATTGCTTAGTTTTGATCATCCTTAAACTCCAACATGTACGTTCAGTTCTCTTGTCCTGCTTGTTGTTGGATGTTTGGAGAAGCCTCCTCCACTCCTAATTAACAGACTAAACCATCCTGTACCTGTTACCTGCTGAATTACAGCCTGGATTTTTGTTATCTGTTAATCTGAGGCTGGAAAGAGACACCCAGTCTGAAACAAACCTAAAGCAAAGCTTAAAGTTCAACCTTCCCTAATCTGCCAGGGCCACTGAGGGTCTTAACATTCTCAAGTCTGACCTTGGAGAACACGTGTGAAGCGACATTTCCCCTCTCTCCACACAAATCAACACTGGGAAGCAAAAATCCAGCAGAAGATTGGGGTGGCATCTTCAGCAGATGCCAAAAAAACCCAAACTTCTCTGGGATATTAAATGACACAGCAGCAAGTTCAGGTAAAGGTAAGGAAGGAATCGCTCATGGGTGAGCCTCTGAGCATAGATCAAGGAGACAGAGGAGCAATGGGTAAGGTCTTCACAAGGTTTTTGTAACCCAAAATGTTTATTTAAAACCAGCAACTCTGGCTGGATTTTATTTCACAGGATGCACCGAGTCATATGGGAAATGAGAACTTAAATCTGATTAATTCAGTGGACACTCCTTAACAAAAGAGAACTAAAGGGACAATTTAAGGACTTTATCAGTGGCACAAGCTGTCAACACTCAGTGGCATCAGAGAGTAAATACTGCCAGACTTACCTGTTCCAGTTTGAAGATGTGCTGGTTGAAGTAGTGCTGCAGGCGCTCGTTGGCAAAGTTGATGCAGAATTGTTCAAAACTGTTGTTTTCATAGTCTTCAAACCCAAAAATATCAAGGACTCCAATGGATAAAGTCTGCAAGGAAAATAAGAGTGAGGATTACAACAAAAGCACATAAAGCCAGTGGATTGTTTGTAGGGAGCACATAATCCAAAGAATACAGACAGAATTAAACTGAGTTAATAGCAGGAATTTTCCTGGAATTGTTGATATGGTGCCATCTGGAAGAATTCACCCAATCAGGGAGACAACATGTAACTTTAGATATCTGGACAGATGGACTTGTTCTAAGAGAAAAGTCCTTTGAGAGGTGGGGTGTTTTTTTAATTTATAGACAAATTGTCATCTTTGAAGAAACCTGAATCCAGTTCCAAGTTATTCTCTTGGATTTAAAACAACATTGATCTTTTGAGGGGAAAAATGGAGATAGGGTTGGGAAACAAATGCAGAATGAAGGCAGCCCACCAAAACCCCTTCCCAAGGTGAACAGTGTCCAAGCAAACTCACTCCAACTGCAAACCTTGTGAAGAAACTCCCACCAGCACCCATAGTTTTGGAATGAGGGGGATGGAGAGGCCCCTCTGTGTTCCCCTTAGTTCATGGGCAAGTGAGTTGTGAAGAACCCCAACACAGTGTTTGGGGTTTTTTTACCCATTGGCACTATGATCCCTCACAGCCTCACAGGCCAACTTCGAATAGTTCACTGGGGGAAGGCTTTCCTTTCACTAGATCCATATTCCATAACAGAAATAGCAGGATTTGGTGAGTTACAGATCTAAATTGCTTTTTTTCCATCACTTTGATGTTTTTGTGAACCTCAGCCATATCCCACCCCAGCCTTTTCTCCAAGCTGAAGAGCCAAAGCCTGTTTGGTCTCTCTTCTCTCCTACAACGACCTCCTGAGATGCTCCTCCAGACGCGGGTGCACCAAGGTCTCCTGTGTTGGCAAAACAAGGCCAACATTGCTGTGAATTCACAGCTTGCTTTGCATCCTCCTGGCCCCCTCCTCTGTCCCAAACCAATCCCGCTCTCCCTCAGGCAAGGCAAAGCTGTGGACCCCTGGCCAGGCATATGTTGGCCCACAAGCAAGTACAGCCCACCCCTTCCCAGCTCAGACTATCCTTCCTACCCTTCATGGGAGTAGAATTGTGGATATTTCTCCCTCATTGTGTTGCTTTTCATAAAATTGAGCCTTCTGCCCTTCAGGTGGATTTGGCAAAACCGGAGTAAGAGGGACATGGGGATGTGACAGTAGATAAACCTCATCTACACAGGGTAGATGAGCAAACAAGCTCAAGATGGTACAATTTCTGCTGCAACTTCCAAGCCTGGATACGGCTGTTCTGTTAAACATCTAATTAATAACAATTAGGTACAAATAAAACTGCCCACCCATCAAGCCTATTGTCATCAGAGGGGGAATGAAGAGTCTGAAAGACACATGCACGGAGAGCTCCACCAGTGGCTCCTCAGTGCACCACGCCGGGGGGTCCAACCAAAGCCATTTCACTCACACACAGGCTCCATTCACCCATTACAATTAACTAAAGGGAATTAATGAGAGAGGTAAAAGCATTAGCAAATGAACCAAAGCTCAAGTAGGGAGGAGAAACTCCCTCTCTCCTCTGCCCCTCAGAAGAACCGAGAGCTGCCAGGAGCCCCGGCTTTCAACTGATTGGCGTTATCTGCACTCCGGATTTTGTAAGACTTCCTTCCTGAGACCAGCTTAACTGCCAGGAATATAAACCAGACTATCCACAAGTCTCTCCATGCTATGTCTGTTTTCAACAGATCACATCAGCTGGGAGGAAAATATTCCTTCTGTGCCCAACTCCTGCCCAGGGAACCACCGCCGGCTGAACTGGCACAGCGACCGCAGGCGGAGCGGCCACGGCTCGTGAGCTGGAGCTTTGTGTGACAGGGACTTGGGCTGCTGGAACAAGTGAAAACACAAGGATAAAGGCATTTAAGCACAAGGATAAGGCTCTAACCCATTTTCCCGAGAGTTCTTTGGCTACTTTATCCTTCGGCCAGGCCTTTCTCCCTATCCCAGGGCCAGGCAGACTATGCCTCTCGCCCGTGCCATGCCAGGGATGAAGGCCCTTGGCCACCTGCCCAGAGTTTGCATCACTTGGAGAAAGGCCCATGAGAACCAGCCATTTGACCAGAGGATGGGAACTGGGAACCACCAGAGCAAGGACTGAGCCTGGCAGAGGAATTTGCTCCCACTCGCTGCTTCCCGAGGGTTGATCCTTCTCCCGCTCATCCCAACGAACCCTTTTGTTCCCAGACATTCATTAACTGACAGCCTAACGAGCAGAAAGCTTCTGCCTCATCTTTGTTTTAGCACATTTCAGGGAGAATTCTCCTTAAACCCTCTGTGTAATCAGCAGCTCCTACTTTATCTGTCTTATACATGGAAAAAGTGATGATGGAAACAGGACAAAGTGACTTTTTCTCATCCAGTGTTCCCTTTGCATCGTCCCTGTGTAAACAAATCTGTGAAACTCCCCTAGATAAAAGTCTCTATTCCACCACATAAAACCAAGACTTAGGAGATGAAATGCTCGCGTTCCAGAATCCTTATGATTTCCCAACACCAGCTTTCCCAAGCATTGGGCTGATGTTCTGTGGGAATAGCTAAGGCTCTGCCACGAGTGAAGACTTTAAGCTGAACAAGGTTTTTAAGCTCCCACGGACTTGATTTCATACAAAACAACTGAGCACAAAAAACCTTTCCTTTTTTTTCCAGCCCTCATTCATTTATTGCATTGAAACTGCTACCAAATATATTTTAATGTGGGCATGGAAATCCATTTATCAGGCAAAACACATAGAGCAAAAAACAGCTATTTCAGTTATAAAAGAATCCTATTAAAATATTATATTTTAAAGCTCTCTATTTATATTTTTCTTTGTAGACATCCACAATTAAACATGCCCAGAACTATAAAAATAATCTGTATTTAACAAAATCCCTGCAGGTATCAAGAGGTGAGGGTGGTTCACTCTGCCCTGGTTGTCACACAGAGCAAACCAGCATTTTTCTCACCTCACTGTCCGTGTAACTCCCAAACCACCCCAGAATACAAAGTTTCTGATGTTGTGAAGAGGTTTTTGCAGAGTTTCACGCCAGACAAATCCTGGCAGAGTCTGCTGAGAATCAGGTCATTTGTTGTGGAGTTTCCAAAAGAAACAGGTCAGTGGATGGCACTTGGTAAAGCTTTTCAAATTGAGAAATTTGGAATTCGTGGCTATTTTTCTGCTTTCTGGCCCAAAAAAATCTCCTGGCACCTTGGCAAAAAGGGTTATATCAGTTTTTCCATGATAGAGCAGCACAAAGCTGCCAGTACAGGGCCAATTCTTGCAGCAAGGTGCAAAAAAATTATTTCCATTGCTCTCTGAGTAAATGACATTATTTTGTTAAACTGCCTGTTAAAAACCTGTGATCTGAGTGCTTTTAAGATTAAATTTGCAGCCCAATATTTAAAGAAAAGAATCAAAGGAGTTTTCTTTACAAACCTTTTAATTCTTCAGTTTCAAACCCCACCCCCCCCCCCCTTTGAACAGGAGCCACGAGGAAATCACACGAAGAAGAAACAGAATTTAGGCCTCCAGTTGCCAAGTCTAGTTTATTTGTTAATGTTGTTTCTTTATCAAAACTAACATTTCTAATTCCAAAGTGTGGGCTGCATTAATTAGCATATCAAATCTACAGCAAAATTACTGCGATTAAAAGTGTACTTTTATAAGGAGTGTTAAAATCTGGGCAGATCCTGGTCAGGGAGCCTTTCTGCTTGAGATGATTCAAAAGAGGCCTCCTGCTTCACTAAAACTGGCCCAGTCAGGACACTGAAACCCAGCATGGGCTTTAAGGGCTTTTGGCAGAGCTCTGGAAGCTCCATGCTCCCCAATTCCCAAAGTGCCAATAAACAGTGAATGTTGGAGCTGATTTATAAAGCCTCAAATGCACTTTGGTGATGTCACCCCACCATGGAGGTGTGTTTTGGCAATGACAAAGAGGTTTCTTTCAAAATTGGAGGGGCAATCTCATTTATTACTAATTTTTTAAAATTTTTTACCCCTTTGAAATTTTGAAATTTCTTTCTTTTAAAATATTCCAAAGCCAATACTGGAAAAAATCTCCCCCCAAAACCCAAAACAACCCCAAAACCCATCATCACTAAATCTGAAAGGACAACTCCAACCTGCATCACCCAGTACACAAAATGATATAAAGTGAGAAGCAGTGATTTGTGCAAATTTGGGAGCTGGACCCCAAAATTAATGAACTGATGCACATGAAACACGCTGTGTGTTCAGCAATTCTTGCTCTGTTTCAGGTCAAATCACCAAAAATTAATTAGTTGATTAAATTTAAATGACTTCACGGCCATGAATTCTGCATAAATCCAACCATGAATTTTCTTTATGTCCATTAATGTAAACGACTTCTCTTCATGGCCATGAATTCTGCATGAATCCAACCATGAATTTTCTTTATGGCCATTAATTTTAATGAACTTTCTTCATGAATTCAACCATGAATTTTCTTCATAGCCATTAATTTTAATGACTTTTCTTCATGGTCATGAATTCTTCATGAATCCAACCATGAATTTTTCTCCATGGCCATTAATTTTAATTTTCTTTGTGGCCATGAGTTCACCATCATCCCCACGTAGGCAGCACATCACCCAAAAACAGCAGCAGGGTGATTTAGGAAGAAATTAAGACACTCCACGAGAAGCAAATGGGAAAAGCTTAAACAAACTTGGAAATGCCTTTTGATCCAGCACAATCTCCACTATATCATCATTTGGAGCAACGAGATGGACTTCTAACAATTCCTAACCTGATTTATGGAAGGGGAATTCAATAAGAGACTCTCTGAGGTTGAGTAATCTCATTCTCCAAAGGAGGAAAAGGCTCCGACCTCATTAATAAAGGTCAAATTTCAGACAGTTTGTAGGGGATCATGAGAACATAAAAGAAGCTGAAAGGGAGGGAGAGAAGACCAAGGAAAAGGGAGTCAAAGTGAAGCCGATCCACAGCTGCTGTTACCATGAGCTATCAAATAACTTATTCACAGCTCTGCTCAGGAATAATATGCTACAAATCCTGTCAGCAAGCAAGATAAGCCAAATCCCACTGTGTTTTCCCAAAATAATTCACTGTACATTTAACTAAATTTGGATATCAAAGGTCTGATTTACATCTCCCAAATACTTGCTTGAAAATGGGGAAGAGCGATGGCCGAGTGTTTATTTTTTTCTACCCAGCTTCATCTTTTGATCTTCTCCTTACTGCTGACATCAAATAAACACATACTGGGATCTGAAAATTGTCTCCATTCCCATTGTCCCACTCAAATCAAAATTTGCACTCACAAAGATAAACTTTCATGTTAATTTTTCTCATCAACTTCTCCCATACGCACTCTGAATTCAGATGGTTTTGAGCCTCATTTTACCTCTGCATAACGTGGTTTTCATCTGAGAAAGTCCTCTGCCCAAAATCCATCATCTGACACCTTCTGAACCTTCCCAACCTGCAGGATTATTTCAAAACTTCCCTTAAAAGTCAGAGGAGTATCAGTGGCAAGTGTGGGCTGCGATCAATCCAGGACATTTGCTACAGGGTGAGTCACGTCTTGTCCACCCACTGCCCACTCAGGAGTTGCTGAGGTACAAGGTTGTGTTTTTCTTTCAGAAATAAGAGGTTTGGTGTGTTTACAAGATTTTTTGAGGGAGCTGGTAGATGCCAGCACATAGATGTCAACCAGGGTTTGGAGATACCACTGCTCCCAGTCCACCTCCCAGCTCCTTGCTGGTGTTGTCCAACCTCATGACCCCACATGAGAGATAAAGAACCTCTATCCTCAGCTAGGGCTTCTCCAAGCACAGGCTGAAAAGGATTTCAAGAGGACTGTGAAGTGGTAGGAAAGCCCAAATTAATGGGCATTGGCTCCATCCCTCCAGGGTGGTGACTGTTGGTTGGTGTCTCAGCTACAGAGCCAGGGATGTCCTCGGTCTGGCAGCCAGGTTATTCCTGGAGGGCAAAGGAGCAGCTATTCCAGGCCCTGCCCAGGCTGGAGAGAGCTGTCTCTTCCCTCTGTGCTGGAAGGACACAAGTCAGGGGCTAAAACAAGGGTCAACAAGGTGACATGGTAGAACCACTCGAGGGAAAATCGGCTGGTGAATGTTTAACGAAGCTGCTCCATGCAAGGCACATAAACCTCTCCTTCATCCTCTGCCCAGAAAATGGGGAGGATTTGTGATTCTTCATGACTTCTGGGGGACTTGTGGAAATCCTCATGAAGGGAAGAGGAAAGGCAGGCACTGATCTCTGCTCTGTGGGGATCAGTCACAGGACCTGAGGGAACGGCCTGAAGTTGTGTCAGGGGAGGTTTAGGTTAGATATCAGGAAAAGGTTCTTCCCCCCAGAGGGTGGTTGGGCACTGAACAGGCTCTCCAGGGCAGTGGTCACAGCCCCAAGGCTGACAGAGCTCTAGGAGCATTTGGATGATCCTGTGGGGCACCTGGTCCTGTGCAGGGCCAGGGGTTGGACTGGATGATCCTTGTGGGTCCCCTCCAGCTCAGCAGGATCTGTGAATCAACGCTCACAGAGAACTCTGAAGATAAACCAAACCACAGTCCTGACTGAGGAGTAGACATTTCCTGGGATTTTGTGCACTGCCTTCCTACTTCAGAAAACCTGGCATGGGCACAGCCCAGGACGGCCTGGCTGGATCTTGGCACGTTCCTGCAGCTCTGGGTGCTGGGTGTGTGCCAGGGCGCTTGGATCTACTCCGGCACACGGGCAACGCCGCTCCTGGCGCTTACTGCCTGACCTGGATCTCACAGCTACATCATGTGATGTGGGGCAAAAAAAGGGCTCAGAAACCTGGGAATTCATGAGACAGCACAGGGAGAGGGGCAAGGGGAAAGTGGTTACGCTCCAGGGGAGTCTTGGCTGCAGGAAACAGAGGGTTAATGTGCAGCAGAGGTGCTGGAAAACAGCAGGAATTTGGGCTGTTCTGGCTCTTACCTGCTGAGATTTGAGGTTGGGAACCAAAGTTTAATGGCCCATAAACACCCACCGTGGTGCCCTGCCCTCCCAGACGTGCTGACTAAGCAAGCAAGAGTATCCTAGTCTGCTTATGTATTTTAAAATTAATTTAAATAATAATTAAAAAAAATAACTGGATTGGTTATAAAAAATAAATTAGCATTTGAGATGCATTTCCTTATCAAAACAAATCCACCTTTCCTGCTTCACTGAATACACAGTGTGTTTGGGGGTTTTTTTCCTGACAGCCCAGACAAAACTTGTGATGACTTGGAGAAAAAAATCAGGAGAGAACACAACGTTTTTGGTAAAATATTAAACAGAGGGAGAGGCAACATGTGCAGTCAGAAGACTGACTGGGTGTTATCGCTTCAACAACCTCTTCTTGTCAGAAAAGCAGAGAACCAAATTTTCTAGGCACAGATTTACTTCCAGGGCATCGTTAGGCTCCACAAGGATTTCTGTGGAGTTAAATAAAGGAGCGACTGCACTGGAAGCCTCTGCAATTCTGCTCCTACAGTACAATCCATATGGAGTACTAGTGCCCAGCACAACTGTCCCCCTTTTGGCAGCTGTGGCTTTAGTTTGGATGCACAACCCCCAGCCCAAAACACGCTGAGGATACCCAAGCCGAGGATAATTGGGAGCTGCAAGCACATGTGTGCACAGACACATCCATACCCCTGGGAATTTTGGGGTCGGTGTCCCCCTGGCACGACAAGGGTGGATGGATACACAAGAGGTTTGGGAGAAGATGTCCTGGGTCCTGACATCCAGCCCCTGCTATCACAGGAAACCTCCAGCCATCCTTCCATCAGTTCCTTGGGAGGGTGGTACAGAACTGCACTGCCTTCGCTCTTCCCATCCAGCTCTTTTTCTCCCCCCTAATTTCAGTTTTCTACTCCTTATAGAATGTTCCACCTACAGACACCACAGTTCCTTCACCATTTCTTGTTATTTTTATGGAGCAATTTCATCACAACACCCCATGTTAGGAAGAATTCCCTTTTTCCCCTCAATTATATACAGTCCTCCAGTTCTACACACAAGGAGGAAAATCAGTTGCCATCACTCCTGGAGGGGGTGGGCAAGAGGTTGTTGTTGCTACAACGTAATCTCTTCCCTGGTTGCTTTGAGGACATAATATTAGAGGGGCTTCACCCTCCTCAGCTCAGCAAACACCACTTAAAATAACAATGTCCTCATTTATTAACCAAGGAGAAGTTAACTGTATGTTAAGAAGGTGCTGCCAGAGCTCGAGTCATGTTTCACCTATTTTAAAACCCCAAGAGCACAGGCCACAGAGCTGCTGGGACATTACCTTGGTGCTCTCCTCCATGTCCTTGGAGTTGAGGAGCGCGTGGTTGATCCGGAACACGATCCAGTCGAACAGGGCGCTGTACAACGACTTGGCCATGGAGTTCCTCACAGTCACAGCCTGAGGGGGAAAAGAAGAAAAGGTCATTGCAAAGGATTCCTGCTCTGCTCTTAAAATGGCTTTTCCTTCTCAAGCTCCCACGTCTAACGTTCCTATCTCTTCCTTGCCAAAGCTTCTGTTCGCTCTTTTAGTTGACGCCGTGTGTGCCAACAGGAGCTGGGTGCAATCCCAGGGCTGGGAGATGTGGCCCTGACTTTGGCTTGGGTTCTTTTGGTGCATCCAAGGTGACGATACACAAGATCACACCATAAATCCCAACACTGGTGGCAAAAGGAAAGAAAATAAATATATATTCTGTGGGGACTGGTGACAGGACCTGAGCAAATGGCCTAGAGTGGTGTCAGGGCAGGTTTAGGTTGGATATCAAGAAAAGGTTCTCCCCCAGGATGTTGTTGGGCACTGAACAGGCAGTGGGCACAGCTCCAAGGCTGACAGAGCTTAAGGAGTGTCTGGATGACCCGCTGGGGCCCATGGTGTGACTCTTGGGGATAATCCTGTGCAAGGCCAGGAGTTGGACTGGATGATCCTTGTGAGTCCCTTCCAGCTCAGCACATCCTGGGATTCTGTGATATACATAAAATATACAAAATATATATAATAACTTCACCAAGATCCTTGAAAAGTTCCCTGAGGGAGAAGGAAAGAGGAGGGCTGATTATCGCACAGCAACAACAGCAAGCGGTGGGAACACACCCGCCAGGCCAGGCACTGCCTGGTACCAGCAGAGGGGTCACAAAGGGGGAAGCTAAAGTCCCTCTAGGAAATCTGACTGTTCCTGAAAACGTGAAGTTTTCCAGGTCCTGCCAACAGGAGCTACAAATCACAGGAAGCAGGTCCACTGCTCCTCCAGCAGCTCTCCCAGAAAGAGGAATAACATCCCCACCACGGTGCTCCCAGACGTGATCAAAGAGATTTCACTTGATGGGATGAAAGCCAAGATCAAAGGAGGGTCCTTGGGCTTTGGGACACGCACCTCCAGAGAGAACCACAAAGCAGGAATCCATATTTAAAGATTATCTTCTTGCTGCTTCTGATTCTTCTCTGGTTTAAATGACTACGCTGAATAGAGCCTTGGTACATATTAATCCCCTAAAAACTTAGGGTACCATGACTGTTAAATTTCAGTTTGTTTTAGCCAGTGTAGAAGAATAAAAAAGGAAACAGAAAGTTCACACATAATTATTTCAATTAAAGCCTGAACTGTAACAAATCGGTGCTTGTCACACATTGCCTTGAAATCCTTGTCACCTACCCTCCCTTCGAGGAACATCAGCTGAGTGGCCTCAATTCACTGACCCCAAACGACACCATAAGCTCATGTGGCATCATTAATCTTCTATCAGCTTATTCCCACCTCTTTTTCCCTGGATTTTTGGAGGTGGCATCATTTCTCACTGGCAAATCTGCTGGCTCTTTAGAAGCCGATTTCTTTTCTCTGTTGTATTGATAAATCCAGATAATTTCTGGGCTGGGATGCTCATGTTAAGGGAGCTTCCCAGTCTGACCATTCCTGAGACTCACTGGCAGTCACTCCCCAACATTCCTCAACACTGGGGCCCTGCAGACTCAACAGTATCCTCTCAGGAACATCCTGGGGTTGTTGGGGTGTCCTGTGCAGGGTCAGGGTTGGACTCAACGATCCTTGTGGGTTCCTTCCAACTTTACACATTGGGGGATTCTGGGAAAATTTATTCCCAGAAAGGGTTGTCAGACATTGGAAGGGGCTGCCCAGGGCAGTGGCGGAGTCCTCACCCCTGGACTAAATGGTCTAAAGTTGTGGTGATTGGCATCGGATTCAGGCCACCTTAAAAACAGATCAACTTCTGGAAACATCTTCTGCCAAAAGGAACAAGGGGAAGACAGACTTAATAATTAAAACATCTCTTTGAAGTGTTCTGGAATAAGGACTCACAGTTCCAGCAGCGACAGCCTGTGTTTTACAGGCGGGAGAAGATATAATCTCAGAACCCTAAATCTGCTCAAATTAAAAGCCTCTGTAAAACACATTTGTACATGTTCAGTAGATTCGTAAGAACTGAGATTACAAAGTCACTAAATGCAGGAGCACATCCTCTGTCTGCTGCTGCCCCCACAGCATCCCCCAGCCCCATCCCAGGGCAGCATTCCCTGCTCCTGCCATCCTGAACCAAGCTGAGGTTTGAAACTCCGACTTAAGTCTGCTTTTTGCTGGAATTTTTCAAAATATTTGGCGGTACACAGAAAATCCAGGGAAAGAAGGGTTAAAACCTTCACCAAGCCTATAAACGAAAAACTACAAGATATTGAGGGGCTGGAGAGTGTACAGAGAAGGGGGCTGGGGAAGGGGCTGGAGCACCAGGAGTGGCTGAGGGAGCTGGGGGGGCTCAGCCTGGAGAAAAGGAGGCTCAGTGGGGACCCTCTTTCTCTCTCCAACTCCCTGACAGGAGGGGGGAGTCGGGGAGGGTTCGGCTCTGCTCCCAGGGAACAAGGGACTCAATCGGAGGGAATGGCATCAAGCTGTGCCAGGGGAGGTTTAGGTTGGATTTTAGGGAAATTTTTTTCATGGCAAGGATTGTCAGACATTGGAACAGGCTGCCCAGGGCAGTGATGGAGTCCCTGCCTCTGGGGGGATTAAAAAGCCCCTTGGTACTTGGGAACGCAGGTCAGTCGTGGCCGTGGCAGGGCTGCGGCAATGGTTGGAGTCGATCTTAGAGAGCTTTTCCAAACTAAAGGATTCCATGATTCCAAAACACCCAGCTAACCTTTGACAGCCATTTTCACATGATCTGCTGGAATATAAAGTTCCCCCGTGATCCTTATTGGATTCAGTGTTTACACTGCTGACTAACCCAGCACACAAGCAAGAGCAATAGTTCAAATCTGAGCACAAAACTAAAATACTTGTAAATTTTTCAGACTAGGGAGAATAAATAAAGCCTGGAGAATAGAGGATGGGTGGGAACAAATGCTGAAGGGCTTGGAAAGGCAAAGAGCTCATAATTGCAGCAATATCCCAGAGCCTGCACACCCCAGGTAGAACAAGGCAAACAGATCCTGCTGAGTTGGACTCGATGATGATCCTTGTGGGGCCCTTCCAACTCAGCATATTCTCTGAGGTAAAAACCATCAAGATGACACTGGTTTTAGTCACACACTCCAACAGCCAAGAGGAACATTCCCTGGAGTGTGGGTTCTACTCACCAGAGTGATACTGAAGCACAAGAGCCAGATTATTTCGTCAATTCTTCAATTATTCCATCCAATCAACCCAACCTAGGAATGAATCTGGAATAGCAACTGGCCTCTGACGTTCAGCTTTAAACATTTTTGACCCAAACAAAACCATGGGATGAAGGGCTCTTGTGATCAGCATAAACAATCCTTCTAATATTTTGTTTAAAAAGAGCCTGCCTAAAATAAATGACTGTTTCTGTGCAGGGCATCGCTCGACAGGGAGACTCCGAAAATCAGAAAAAAGCAAAAGCAAAGCAAAGCTCATTCCTTTTGTATGCCTTAGGAATTAAATTGATGCACTGATCAATTCCAGGTAAGAATAATTCCAAAGGGGGATTTAGGAGACAGCTCCAGGTCCCTAAAGGCTTCAAACATCTCAGCTGGTTGAGAGGTTTGCCCATCTCCCCTCATGGCTAATGTGAGGGATGAGATACTGATGCATCAAGGTAGGGGGATGGATATTTG
The DNA here is from genome assembly GCA_035583135.1 of Lophotriccus pileatus. Classification (NCBI taxonomy): domain Eukaryota; kingdom Metazoa; phylum Chordata; class Aves; order Passeriformes; family Tyrannidae; genus Lophotriccus; species Lophotriccus pileatus. The sequence continues at coordinate 17,925,431 of JAWWES010000018.1, forward strand.
GGTATGGGCAGCTTTAATGACCAGTTCATCAAACAGCCCATTAATATTACATTTGAGCAGCCACTTATACATTTGAGTTTGCTCAGGAGGGTTTCTGAGCATCCCCCCACTGCTGCCTCCCCAGCTCAGGCAGCACCGCACGCTCCTCAAAGAGAGAGAGGCAGGAAAACCCGAAGCCCATTTTGCACTTTAAAAAAATGCCCTTTGACACTCACATATTGGAGACCACAACCCATTGGGGGTCACTACTGTAAAAAACACAGCTTAGGAGGTGGGTTTAGACCCCAGTTCCTGAGCACAGCCCCGCTTAATGAGAAGTGGACTTAACGAGCACAGCTGGAAAGTGAGTGAGCACCAAAACGACTTAGAGCCCTAATGAGGATTAAATACCTGGTGAGGTTATTAACTCTGACAACCCTTATCCCATCTCCCAGCATTATGCAAATCTGGGCACAGCCACAGCGACGTGCTGAGCGACTCCACCAGGAAACATGACCAAACTTCAACACTTTTCAGTCAATGTAAGGCTGTTAAATCCCGATTTTTCACCAGGGGACAACCTAGATGTGGGAGCAAGGTCAGTGCACCCACTCCAGATTTTCTACAAGCTATGAGTACTTGAGAAGGGAAGGTCTGAGACTGGAAAATTCCTTGGATCTAGAAGAGAAGATTTGTTAGAAGACAACCTGACCTGTTGCCTTGTTTTAGCCCAGCAGATGACTTGGTGCTTTGCTGTCAACTCCACAATACTTGTTGGTCTGTTTTTCCTCCAGTTTTCCAATGCTTTCCCTGGAGACTCTGTGTGTGTGTCTACCTCATGATGGATGTTATCCACATTACTTGTTCACACTGGGTAAACCCATCACCAGCATTCCCTAACAATGCAAAAACTCCCACCCATTCCAAAAAATCTGGCTTTACAAGCAACTCTCCGTGTAATTTTCCCAAGGAGAAGCTGCAATAGCTTCAAAAATTCAGCTGTTAAACAGGAATGATCTCAATACAGCCATAGGAACCACTTATGGATTCTTTCTCTCCTGATGACCCAGCAGCTCCTCCAGAACGAAGCCACGTGTGCGGGTGTTTCCTGCCCTCCATGAGGAAGACAAGCAACAGTTCTCCTTTCAGACCCCTATCAACTGACACTTCACAATCCCAGTAATTCCAGGCTGGTCAGACACGTTTCTTTCCAGGTGTGGAGTTTGCAAGACTTGGTGCAAAACACAAAGACAATTCAGTGATTTAAGTCAAGTCAAGGCACCACGAAATACCTTTTCTGCTTCTGTGGAGCAGAAACAGAGATCACTCTTCCCTCCAGGAAATCAGATCTGAGCACAGGAAGAGAGGAAATACCCCCTTTTCCTTTAGGGCCTTCGATGGGCTTCCTAGAATTTCCATACAAGGATGAAAGGTGCTTCCAATGAAATATTCAGGGAAAAAAAAGGCAGCACTAGAATTCTTACTCTTCAGGAAATCCCTTCAAAACCCCCAATCTGGATATGGATTTTTAGTGGCTCTCTGAGAGCCTTATTTGTTTGCTTTCCTTTTAATACACGAAATACATTTTTAATGCGTTCCCCCAGGAATCAGTTGGCATTTCTGCTCCCGGGGATTTGGCACTAAATCCCAGGAACCTGTTGATACCCTACCACAGAAACAATTGAGGGAGTGATCCTCACACACAGGGTTTGATTTGCCTTATCATTTGATGGCTGCTTTAAAATCCTTATCAGTCACTCCCATTTCCCCTCCCATTTAATCTCGAAGGTGAAATTTAGCTTTGTAATTACATCTGTACTTACTGGAACACAAATGTCTCATTCCAAGATGACTCAGAGGACAAAACCACATTTTAATACCTAGTGATTTTTGCCATGGTATTTACCTAAGATTTCCAGCTGAAAATCTCCCTCCTTTTATCACTTCTGTGGGTTTAAGTGCTATATTTAATTTCCAAATAGGGGGAAAAAAATCAGGAAAAAATTGTATTTGTTTTCTTTTTTGCCTCAAACTATCTATTCACCAAAAAATTATGCTGCATGTAGGAGTAAAAAAATAAAAGAAATCAGTTTTTATTCTAAAAAAACCCCCATATTTTAACATTTTTTTTTAAAAATATAGGTATTAGCAATGCTTGGCCAGTGTGAAGAGGAATTTTCTGAGATTAGAACAAGCAGAATCAAGAGCAATTCAAGCTATTGGATCTCCTAAAGGGATATAATGACCAGGAAGAGAAGCCAACCCCCCGTTCCCAGTAAGCCTTGGATGTGCAGTTAATTGGAAACAGTCCACCAAGGCACATTGGTGATAATGATCATCATTAATTAAGTGATTAAATAAAGCAACTCAAAATACACTTTGATTTGAGTAGGGTTTAGGGGTGCCAGATACTACTGAAGGCCTCATTCAGAGGAGTGTTGACCACACGGACTAAAATACTACAAAAATCCCATTTTTCTCTCTGACGCTGTTATTGCTCTCCAAGGGCTGGGAAAAAACACATATGGAAGGTGGTTCCAGCTTGGCTTTGTAGTTGTAGGGAGAGGAACAAAGCTGAGGGTGGTTTGTTGGGACTGTCACTGCTGTTCTGAGATGGAGCAGCGTCTAAGGAAGGGAGAGACACTGTGAGAGCTAAATTAGGGAAGGAGCAGAAAATGAGGGGGATGGTGAGGAAGGAGAGTAGCACCACAAAAAAACCTGCCACCACATCTACGGCTCATCACCAAAGCTGAGAGAACACTGTCGGGTCGGAAAAAAAGGAGACAAAAAACACTACGTGGCTTGAATTAGGCCAAGTCTAAATCCACCTACTGGTCCTAATGCAGGTTTTAGTGCCTCACTTACAGAATCAGAGTGGGTTGAGTGGGAAGGGATGTTACAACTCATCCAGTGCCCCCTTGCCATGGGCAGGGACACCTTCCACTAGACCAGGTTGCTCCAAGCCCCATCCAACCTGGCCTTGGAGACTTCCAGAGGTGGGGCAGCCACAGCTTCTCTGGCCAACCTGGGCCAGGGTCTCACTACCCTCACCACCAACAATTCCTTCCCAGTATGCCATCTAACCCTGCCCTCCAACAGTGGGAAGTCATCCCCCCTTGCCCACGCTGTGGGACCAGCCCAGGGCGTGGTTGGTTTCGGGGCTGTGAGTGCCCATGGATGGATCACAGTGAGTTTTTCATCAACCAAAATTGATCTCCCACCAGGTTCATTCCATCCAGTGGGTCTCAAGTCCCCCTCGTGTGTGCACACGGAGAACTGTGGGTTCCTGCTGTCCCACTCCCTTCCCACTTGCACATTTGGTTTGATCCACAGCAATGGATTGAGCAGTTTTTGTGGTTCCCCTCTGGCTCGTGGGACATGGGCTGAGACAAGCAGGATTAGGGTTTTTTTTTTAAACAGAGGCTTAACACCCAGAGGAAAGTGCTCTTGCAGGATATCAGACTCTGGCTTAATCCCTGTCTTGGCATCCAGGAGTGTTATATCATGCTCGGGCTGGAGGAGGGTGATGTCATTTTCCACACTTGTATTTTATCTTCACATCATATTCAAATCCTGTCATTCCCCTGGGTGTTTTCCCTAAGAGAGCTCCAACCCTTAACTCACCACGTTGACTTCAGCCTACAGAAAGGTTCTATAATGATTTTTACATTCGAATAAAGGAGGAGGAAAAATAGCTTTAGAAGCATCAGTGAAAGAAGAGGAGTGAAAAATGCAGGCTTTCATTTCTAACAACAACAACAAAAAAGAAAAGTTCATCTAAAAACAGTACAAACTTTCCTGCAAAGGCTCATTTTTATGCTTTACTTCTACAAATGTACCTGCAAACTCTAGATTTTAAAAACCAACAAAACCCCAAAGCCCTGCATTATCCCTGGCTCCTGCCACATCCCGGCACAAACCTTCCCCTCTCCCCCTGCAGCTGGGAGGCAGTGGGGGTGCCAATGGATTTCATCCAAGAGATGCAAGTGGCGATGATGGTTTCCAGAACTTACGGGTGGATTTTCCAATGAGAAAAAAATAGCCTGGAATGTCACTCCCATACGATGCTGTGTCGTGTCCCAACACGACACCCAAGCACGGATTCTGTCACCACATCAGTTCCAAAGTTCTCAGATTCACAGGGGGGTTTTGGTACCAGTTTCCAACTTTAAGTATCAAACAGCTTCTTGTGCTCTCCCTTCTCCAGGACCCACTTCCCAGTGCCTTCCATGACCACCTGCCTGGGACCAATTTCCCGGTATCTTTACAATCACCTGCTTGGACAAAGGTCCCTCTCCATTACTCAGAGGTACTTTCAGGGGATTTCCCAAACCCTGCCAAAATCATTCCCAAAAAATCCGAACAGGACAAGTCAAATCAATGCATTTATCCACAGTGACAACCTTCCTGTGTCAATATATCCCCAGGCTGACACTGAGTTCTTCAGAGCTACTTGTTTATCCGCTACCATAGGAGATGTTAAACCACTAATCACTAATCATAAAAAAAAAAAAAAAAAAATATATAATTAAAACAAATTTGAACATTTTCACCATGGGCCAGTGTGTCCACCCTGCTGGCCAAGGGATGGGCAGGGGAGGGGGGAGGTTCTACCCCTCTGCCCCCTCAGGTGAGACCTCCACTGCAGAGCTGCCTCCAGCTCTGGGGAACAGCACAAGGACGTGGAGCTGCTGCAGCGAGTCCAGAGGAGGCCACAGAGATGCTCTGAGGGCTGGAGCCCCTCTGCTCTGGAGCCAGGCTGGGAGAGCTGGGGGTGTTCAGCTGGAGAAGAGAAGCTCCAGGGAGCTCTGAGAGGCCCTTCCAGTGTCTAAAGGGGCTGCAGGAGAGCTGGAGAGGGACTTGGGACAAGGAATGGAGGGACAGGACAAGGGGGAATGGCTTCCTCCAGCCAGAGGGGATCCCATTGCCAGTTAGATGGGATATTGGGAAGGAATTGCTGGGTGTAAGGGTGGTAAGGCACTGACCCACGGTGGCCAGAGCAGCTGTGGCTGCCCCATCCCTGGAAGTGTCCAAGGCCAGGTTGGACAGGGCTTGGAGCAACTTGGGATAGTGCAAGGTACCCCTGCCCATGGCAGGGGGTAGAATTAGATTTCTTGAAGGTCCCTTCCAACCCAAACCATGCTGTGATTCCATGATCCTCACACTATTTCACATACAATCTTAATGAAATGGCTCATGTCATTCCTGTGCTAATACGATTCCAGAGGAATAACATCGGAAGTGTCAGTGTGCTCCTGCAACTGCCCTCTCCTAACTCATCCTCCTGTCACTACATGGGTGGAAAATAGGAAAATGAAGTGGAAAACCTCAAAGGAGAATGCCTTGTGTGGGTGTGTTGAAGATACACATGTTGTGCCTCACTGGTGGCAAGGCAGGTTTGAAAAAGGACAGATGGGAGACCCCAGCCCCATCCCAGAACAGAGCAAAGCCTCCTAGTTATGTTTAGAGCTGATTTGAAGTCCCTAACATTGTCCTACCGCAGCTGATTGTCTGATCTGCTGTGGTTACGCTTTTCACAATCAGCCCCCAAGTCACAGTCAAGAGCAAAGGGAACCAACACAAATCTCGTTAGCAATTTTCCCCAACTCTCAACTGCGGAGTCACGTGGCTCCAGACATCATCCTCCTAAAAAGATTTCAGTCACAGCCTTTGGATTTGGGCAGGGTGGTTAGAAAATGGCACCTGTGAGAGATCAAAAGAGAAAAGGAAAGAAAAAAACCCGCTCTCTCTTCCAGAAAACAAGGCTGTGGTTCTCCCTGTGGAGGAGAGGATGAGAGAAGAGACATGGGAATCACCCCCACTGAAAGGGGCTTTTAGAGCAACCACAGAGCTGCAGAAGTTCAGAGCTAGCAGGCAGCCAAAGTGGAAGAATCCAAGGTAACAAAAAGGAATTTTCCTCCACTCTTATGCATCCAGAGCCTGTTGTATCAACAGCACCAACTCAGCCTCTGTCCAGGCCATGTTTTCACAGGGAACCCGGGACATAAATCAGTTAATAAGTTACTGAGTAGAAGGAGAAGTTGTGGTGTGACTTGATGTGAGGAGGAACCTGGAGGCCACCTTCAGAGCAATTTGCTCAGTACTTTACAGGCACAACACACCCCCAGCCCCACCGAGGCGTCCGAGGCACCACCAAAAAAAGCATTCGAGCTTTGGAAGTGAAGTCCTGCCTTTCTGCCGGCCCTTCCCAAGGAAAAGGACATCGCAGAAAAACTCGTTGTGCCACCGCATCAGAGTCATCAGTCCGGGCTATTTTTACCTTTTTTTTTTTTTTTTTTTTTTTTCCATTGCTGGGTAAAAATTCCAAGTTCCGTGTATTTTCACAAGTCCTTATTTTTATTTTTAAATTCAAAGGCATGTCG